>MU183419.1:20806-72847 GCA_016904865.1 Pissodes strobi
AAATATTTGATATTCATTACTTTACTTTACATTGCTTTAAACTTTTTTTGCCAATTTATAGTAGAAATAAACATAAAGTGAAATAACAGAAAGTTACCAGGAAGGTCTTTATGTTGTAGAAAAGCAATGGTTATTGGCGATAAAGAAAGAATTTGATTTCCTTGACAAAAACAACATGTGGGTTTTTTGAGATTCACCTGAAAGAAAGAGAGCAATTCCTTGTAAATGGGTTTTTAAAGTACAAAAAAAACCAGACGGTCCAATAGATATGTATAAAGCAAGCATGATCAAACTTTCAGTTCAGTGGAAAAGGTTGGTCCTATAAAGGCAGCTATAAGTATTAGTGAGTGACCTAGACTTGCCTCAATTTGACGTGTGCACAGCATTTTTGTGGAGTGATATCGATTTTGAAGTCTTCATGAAGCAACCAGATGGGAATGGAGATGAAACAAACTGTAATTGTCGACGTCCAAGGAGGCTTTATGACCCCAAGCAAGCGACATGCTGCTGGAGAACCCTATTTGTGAGTTTCTAAGTTTAAAAAGAGTGAAAGTGATCCATGATTCTTCATAAAGAGAGAAGGAAGAAATACCATTAAGAAATTAAGTCTTGTGACGATTTATCCATATAAGGCAGTTAAGAAGCTTGTACAGAAAATTTTGGGAACGTTATGGAATGACTGATTGCCTCCCAGTATTTATTCCAATTATTAAGGATACTTTAGAGACATGGAACGAAATGCAAGAATGATCTGAGGAGTTTCCATACAAGCAAGCTGTTTGTGCCCTGGTTTACCTCGTGACTGATACAAAACCAGGAGTGCTTTCGAGAAATTTAGAAAACCCCATCTCTCATGCTCTTCATATTGATAACCCAGGAGTAAGGCACGAATCATTGAGGGATATAGTGATGCTGATTATGGTGGTGATGAAGTGACAGGTGTTGTTTTTCTATATGCTGGAGGAGCAATATCATGGCTTAGTTAATGACAGTTTCAAGCAGCAATGTCTGATACTAAAGCAAAAATCGTCGCTGCAAGTGAAGCTGCAGAAGAGTTGATATGGCTAAAGAGGCTATAGGAATTAATTAAAATAGGGTGTGTCAAAATCCTGGAGTATTATTATTATTGGGTTAGACATGTGATACGCAGGTCGTGTTTGGATAAGCCAATCGAAGTTCTTGAAGTGGGGACTTTAGAGGAAGTCCATTTGGTAAGTTTGTCAACCAGAACTACTTTTCTACGCTCTATGCTGATTACCTATCATTTGACTAGCTCAAAATTCTGAAGTCTACAAAAAACAAAGCATGTAAGAATAAGATATTTTTTGTTCATTATCCTGGTGGAAGAGGTTAATGTGAATGAAATCAGCACTTCCATGCAGTCTGGTGACCTGGTGAATAAGCAGTTGTTCGAGCCCATACCAAACACTCTAGTTGAAGCTATGGGGCCAAATAAACTATTAAATGAGGGAAGGTGTTAAAAATCTAGAATTATATTTCTCCTTATTGCTTTTACTCTGTATGTTTATATTTGCACACTTTAACGTTGTTAAATGTAAGTGCAGTAAGATTTTACTTCTAGCTGTATTAATACATGACAAGTTATTGTAGATTTTGTGTATTTCTTAAATTGTTTTCTCGATATCACTTGAAGAAAAACTATTCGGAAGAGTGTTTCCTTTCATTTCGTAGGTCAATTGTAATTTTTTACGGAATATATTAAATTCTTGTTGTTCTTCGTCGGTTTTATTATTCAGTACTAATCATCTTTAAAAAAATATGATATAGTGATTCGACTAACAAACCGAACTATGACTAACCCGAATAAATCTAAATAATTAATGAAATCTTTAGGTGCTAAATATAATTTGTTTAGGGACTTGACGCCGTCATGCTAAATTTGCTATTACATACGTAGAAGCATGTAAAGGAAAAGAAGGCTACTTTATAAAACGTAGCCTAGATTTCATATATTTCTATGCAAATTGAATTGCTTCTTTTGAAAGCCCAACGAAATTTCAACCACTGCGAAAACAAACCAGAATCCAAGTAGGTAGTTTCTATAATCCAACATGAGATTTTGTTTTTCTACAGGATAGGAGGACCGTCTAGAAATAACACGTTTCAGCATTTACATGAATAAATTTGAGCAAATTGATTTTTATCTTACATAACGTGTATGTGTTGAGAAGTAAAATTAAACATCTCAAATAGAAGTATATTATTGGACAAAATTAACGTAATAGTAGGCGTAAAAAATTAATAAATATCAAATATTATATGAAACGGTGCTCATACGTTGCCAAGAACTTTGGACAATCATCATTTCATCAAATGCCAGCGTCTTCCTGCAGCTGGCTTACCAGTTTACCTAAGAAGCGATCTCTGCACGTTGCAGTTGATGGACACATCGCAGAAACATTCACCGTTAATGCGGGAGTGCCTCAGGGCGCAATGCATTCACCAACTCTATTCCTCATCTATATTATTGACCTGCTGACCGAAACCTATAATCCTGTCTTTGCAGATGACAGTGCCTTTGTCTTCCAATTTAGATCAAAGAACCCTTTACCAGCGACTGAAACTTATAGTCGCAGACAGGAGTAGATTACAACAAGCAATCAAGATCTGGAGAAGGTTTGAACCTGGGGCGAGAGGAATTTGGTCCAGTTAAATGCAGCAAAAACCCAAGCTGCAGCGTTTACCAAGAAAGCCAATACGGCGGGCCCTAATATCATTATGTTAGGGTCGACTATTTCTCGGACTACTGGGTGTGGCGGTCAACAGCAATATGTCCTAGCATGACTACGTTGTTACATCGCAAAATCAGCCTCGCAGAAGCTTGGTGCGCTATTTCGCAACAAAAAACTGTATACACCAGAGCAGCTGCTCTTGATCTACAAAACGCAAATAAGATCGTGCTTAGAATATTGCTCACACATCTGGGGTGCCGCACCTAAGCACACCCTAAAGCTAGATTCCATTCAGAACAGAGCTGTGCGTCTCGTCGGCGACCCGGAGTTCACCCGGGATTAGGATAGTCTGGAACATCGCAGCCATGTGGCCGAGATATCCCTGTTTTACAGATAGTTTCACGTTTTTCAGATGTTCCCAGGATTTGGCCCCATCATCCCTCCCCCAGCAACGCCTGTCAGACTGTCGCGACAGACGGCAAGAGAGCACCCGTTCGTTGTACAACTGGAAACACCTAGAACGTCGCTTTACAAGGACTTCTTTATCTGGCCTACTGCTTTACTGTGGAACTCACTCCCAGGACATCTGTTTCCCCCTAATTATAACCTGCAACTATACAATAACCGTGTCAATCAACATTTTCGCGCATACACCGCTCATCGAGTGCCATAGGATCTCCCTTTATTGTATGTGCCACGTCCCTAAAAAAATAATAAACAATTTAAAACTCCATTGGGTATAATTCTAGTATGAATAAATCCTATGAAATGTCCATTTCGATTTAAGCCAAATTGAAATGATTGGTTTTAGAGCTTATTGGTCTCCATTCAAAACTTACCCTGACTAATGAAAAAACAATTGTCCATATCGGAAAAAAATTAACCCATTATAGGTCTGTGGTATTGTGAACTACTAAAACCAGCCGATCAAACAGACCAGACAATTATAAACTTTAGAGCAGTTTAAAGTTGCAATAGTCAGCAGATTTTATTATATAAATAGTCAAGCGGACCATCATAAACAGTGACCAAGGCCCATAAATAATTCCGCGCATACCTCAAGAGAAAAGATATGCTCATTATCATAATCGAGTGCAGGTCTTTGACCAACAGACATTGTTATTGTTTCTTCTTTGCTTGACATAAATCGATCTCTAATTGAGCTACGTAATCCGCACGCCACTTAAGGCGTGGCGCACAGGTCGTGACACGTGGTGGAAGCGCCTAATCCAGACACATCTACGAATGCCAGTCACACCATCTTCCAGCAATGCCAGCAACCAAGCCAGAAAAAAAAACATAACATACCAGTTCATAGTCCAGACAGAGATACTGATAAAAAGCAGCTAGAAGTTAGTAATGTATCAGTTTTCTATTACTAAAGCTGCAACATAAAATACTCGTCAGAGATGGTATAAAAATTCAAAAATCAACGTTCGTAAGTTGGACGCATCCTACAAAGATGGAAACTAGCAAATAATTATTCAAATCGGAATAGACAATATTAACTAATTTTAAAATGAGATGGCATTGTAATGCAAAATCATAAAAAGAATGTTTTAGAAAAAAAATAAATTTGAATAAGTTTAACACCATAAGCAATTTTAAGTAAGTAAGTAAGATTAAAAAAATCGAATAAACTGATATATAAAGTCATCCGATTTATATAGGTTAGCAAGTGCAAACACAACTGAGTCAAATAAATTGCTATAAAGTGAATGTTATTTGTACAACGACGTATTTGCAATAAATTGAATACACTTTTAAATTATTAATTGAATATTTGTATAAGAATTGGATAGTTTTAGCAACTGCAAAAATCAGTGTTTTTTAAACAAGGCCGGCATATTGTTAGATAAATCGGCACTTTTAAACCCAATGAGAAATAATTTGAATAAACCTCAATAATAGTGATATAGGCATAAGTATTAAGTAGTATTGTGAATTATTTTAAACAAATAAGACGTCCAATAAGCTACTTTCATTAACAAAAACTTCACAATCGACGGAATTAAATTCCGAATATAATTTTATTAAGATAGGTTTTAAATTTATTTTGTTACATGTATGAAAAACAACAGTGTCAACCTCTAACAGTCCCACTGAGCAGAACCTCACTTATAGCAGCCTCAAGAGCAAAAGATGGCGCCACCATATTAAGGTGAATGCTGCCATGGATTGACTTACAAATAATGGCAGATGGAAGGCAGAACGTAACAAGACTTATGATATGATGTATGGTAAAATATTCTTAACATTATAAAATGCGATGTGTCTTCTTCAATTGAAGTTTTTCTATCTCTCTTTAAAAGATAGGGGTCTTGCTAAACGTTGGGCGCCAACGTTATCAAAGAGGTGGCATGTGTGAACTACTAAAACATTTGAAACTGTAGTTCTAGGTTTCACAATATTATGTAGATATTCAAGAAAAATTATAAACAACGTTTACTGAAGTGTATTTTTTCCTGACGAAAATTGATCTTTAACTGAGCACCTGCATGTCAACCAAGGCATGGCACACGTCGCAACAAGGCGTGGCGGTGTTTCATTCCTCATTCGTGATTAACATTATACTTATTTAAGGTTTCCACATTGATGTTTTTGATTTCTGCGAAATGCTTTATTTATATTGTCACGAATAGCTTAGGGGGTAGCGTGTTTCTTAAAGAATAACTTCTCAGAGAAGAGCCGCGTCGCGATTAGAACAATGACGGGGTCTCAATGCTTCCTTTAATCTACCACTGGATGTTCTACTCTTGAGGACACGCCTTGTTTAGCGTGCCGGGGGGTAACTGAGGTAGACCGGAACGGAGTTACGTGGGGTAAGAAGAGATGATAAACTAAGCACGTTTAGTTTATAACAATAACAATGTATTAACGATAAAACTTTAACAATAATTATTGGTCAGGAAAAATGAGATTCTATTATACCCGATTACTACGGTGCGCATGTTTTCTCGGTTTGAGGTACTGTTTATAGGTCTTTGTTTACTGTCTTATAAATTATAGTTTATCTTAAGAGTTGGGTTTTATTTAAGAGCACTAAAATATTTCACTAAACTTTCATTCGCAAGTCCTTCAAATACAGTTTTTGCAATGTGACCAGGGATTTGCCTATGAAGTTTGAATCTTGGCAGGTGCTTTGAAGCGAAAAGGTAAGTGTTGTATTTCCTATAATCATTATTTTCGGACTCTTGTAGAATGAGAATGGATGCTAGAGCATTAAAAACTCTAATCTAAGGGTGTTTGATGCATGAGTTTGAATTTCTTGGAAAGGGTGTGGCAAGTCTCACTGACCCATTCGGCAATATACTTCATTTTATGGAATGTGGGGCTATGAAAAAGAAAGATTTTATCAATGTTATTTATTCCATTCCAAGCTGTAGATGACATGTATTACTGCTAGTTTGACATGGAAGTGGTTATGTGAAGATTAATTATAACTTTTTTTAGGTTACAGAGGCATGGAATAGGAATAATAAGAGTCCCCTGAACTTAATGGCTTATGGTCTGGCCGAACTGTCATTGCTGATATGTCCACATGTTCCAGTTTTCCCCAGTCTGTCTATGGAATGGTTTTCTTCATAACTACTGTATCCTCACGTTTTCTTTCTACAACTGTAGGTAAGTTGCTAGATTTTATTGCGATGATTGCCTAGCTTTAGTTTTATTCATGTTTGTTGTCTCGTCCTTTGATGATTATTTTCAGTTTCTGCCAGATATTGCATGTCCTGCTGCTGCTGTTTTCATTGTTATGTTATAATTTATATCTGACTCCATATATCTCACAATATTTAGATATTATTTGAGATTGTAATGCCCTTTTCTCAGCTTTTTCTTGTTATATTTTTCTTAAGCATTTCTTCGCTTTTTAGGTCTAGTTTCTTGAAGAATTTGGAGACTTCTGTCGTAACTGGATAGCTCTTCAACTGGTTCCTTAGTACTCGATGAACTGCTGATGCCTGTGTACATCTGTACCTTCTGAGATGATTGGGCCAAACTTGCAAGGATCTGGTAACTTGAAATGTGTTATTTACAGCTTATTATTTAATTCATCTTCCTGATATATTTACATTGTCTCTCTATCCACCTATATTTATTCTTTTATTGCTAATCTCTTTATATTACATTCCCATATCTTAGATTTTCTTAATCTTCGCTTAATCTGTACTTTATTATATCTCTTCTTATTTATAATTAATTCATTAGCTTTACTACTTCCATATATATGTATGCTATATTTTTAAACTCATATTATATATACATCTTTATATGTTTCCTCAATTGTTTAAACTTATGGATGCTTCTCAAAAACTTTCCTTTAATTATTTCACCTTATGTATGCAACTTTTCATACTTTAGGTGAACACTTTATTCTATGTATTTTCATGCTTGTGATTACATGACTAGTTATTTAATTATTTCCTTATCTATCAATCACAAGGCAGTGATAAGTTAATCTATCTATGTCTCTATGCTTATCTATCTATGCTTCATTATGTGACTAGCTGTATGTACAAAATATAGGACATTATATTATTATTTATATATCCATGTATGCTCTCTTTTAAACACACATTATATAGACATATTTTGCTTATACATTTCTCCATTATTTCACCTTATGTATGCTTTACATACACAACTTTTGCTTATATGTCTCCTCACTATGTATGCTTCTTCTTAAAACATCTTCTTCTATATTTCTTCTCACTTTACATAAACAACTTTTCAACTTATGTATGCCTTTCCTAGATATTCTTCATGCTTTACATAAACATTTCTTGCTTATGTAACATTTCACCTGGGAACTTTGCCCTTGAGCTTCTCTGGTACCAAAATATTTGCTCAACTTCCTTGTACGTCAGCCAGCTATACTTCAGTCCGTATATGCTCAACTTTCCGATGCCTAAAATCTTTGCAATGACGTTCTTTTTTAGATAAACCGTCACTGCAGTCTTATTTAGGCCGGAGAACACTTTACTTTATAATACTTCGTCGTATACACATTTATTCCTCCTGTATATTCTCTCAATACACAATTTTAATGGCAACTCAGTTTTTTTCTGCTTTTCTCGATATCGATAATCATGCAACTGATCCATTTACTTGTGCTCTACTATATATATCTTCACATTAGCTTCACCTATTTATTTTGTATACATAGTTTACTAATCTTCTCACTAATATTCACTTAACACGACTTATCCTAGTTTCTTTTTTCTTCATAACTCCTTCTATGTACTATGCTATGTGTATTGTCTATTTATATATAGTTCCTTAACCTCCTAAGTGTTTTTATCTATATATTTAGGAACAAATTGGTTATTATTTCATCGAACTTACTCAATAACCGCTTATCAATACGGAATTAAAACGCAATCGGAGACGCAATCTTTAAAAATTAATTATTGTTGACAGTGTCCACTGACAGCTTTATGTTACATTACTATAGCAACAACCTGTGCCTATTCACGGACACCGGTCTAAGCCGCCTTGCGAACCCACTTATCTTTAATAATAATAATTAGATATTATTACTATTAAAAAGAGATGTTTTTGCATTAATTTGTCGACATTTGAAGAAAAAACAGCATATTTTATTTGGAGGAAAAGTTACTTTTCATGGCTTGCTCTCTATTACCAGCCTCACTCCGTTCGGCTGTTAAACACGAGCGCGCCATGAAAAGTATCACTTTTCCTCCATATAAAATAATATACTATTAGCTAGTATTGGCGTTTAACTTTAAAAGTTGAAGACAAGGTTATGTCTTGACTAAAATGTTCTTCTTGGAATTCCATTGCGTCTCTTGTCGATGATTCCACAGTATGTTCATTAGTAGAAGATAATTTAGGAGATAATTAAGAAGATAATTAGTAGCAAGTTCCAACTTTCTTGTTGATCCCAATTAACAAAGGGCCCAATATTTTCAGGTGAGCTGGAAAATGTCTTATCTCGAAAATTTTTGTTTCCAACTAAGCCGTTGAATCGGAAACAGCTATTTATGATATTTCTTTCCAGGTTGCTCTACTTGTAAAAGATTCTCAAAAGATTGGATTTACTAAAGGTAAAACCTCTAAAATTTTTGATTAAGTCATGCAATTTCTGCCACTAATCTGAAATTGGTTCATCAATAAGGGTTTTTAGTCATAGTATAATATTACGTTTCATTTTATTCTCAGGAAAAAGCTGTAGTCGGAAATCAAAATTGGACGACACTATAACATCACCAAATTATTTTTATCTAGGAAAGCTCTTTTACTTTGTGACCCAGATTTATATAATTTATATGCAAATCGTATGTCAATCTTCGTATGGAAATTTCTTTGAATCCCGCTAGACGAAATGAATTCCGACTGGCACCAAAACAAAGTTTAAAAGGTAAGAAAATAGCTGATTCTTAAGCGAAGCTCTCTATTTGGCTTTGAATTTCTACTCTCGAATGAAGCAAAAAAGCTATTTTTAGAAATTTAAAGAAGCGCTCACGAAAGCAATGGGGTTTTGACAATGCCCAATTCCCAAACTGAGGAATGTATTTTATTAGTAATCATTACTTAAATTTAATGAATTTCGTAAAGATGATTAAGTAATATAAAGATTAAGCCTGAATATGTAGCTAAATTTTATAATAATTGGTTAAGATATATAAATCAAGTGAGAGTGAATACTTAGTTAGATGTTGATAACTAGTGGTTGAAAGTTAATATTTTGTAGATTAGTAGCCAATTAGCTTAATTAATACTTACTCTACCAAGCCTATCTGTTTCCTAAATTCTAATAGATCCATACCTGAAAAAAAAAAGAAAAACATTGTCACTACTTATCTTTCGCTATATTTTTCAAGATTTTGAGGGTTTGTAGATGTTCTTAATCAACATCTTTAATGTAAATATAGAAACATATTCTAAGCAAAAGAACGCGCAACACAATTTTTACGAATTGAAACACTATTTTACTTCATGAATTTATTTGTTCCTTTATACTGTTCCTGGTTAAGTAACATGATATTTATTTATTTATTTATTTATTTATTTGTTCACGGGCCTTACCCATTATTACAAAATAATTTAAAAACTAAGATATACATTATAACCTCAAAAATAAATACACCTAATTGAATCACAAGATGTTAACATATCACAGACAATATTAAACATTGACAACCATTTGGCCACCAAACAATAAAGCACTCAACTACCTATCATCATCATGATAATAAATAATAAATTATTGTACTACCCTACGCGTGATAATCCTTAATAAAGCGTACAAAGCATCCAGGAGTTACACTGAAATCAAGGTTTGGAGATAGGTTATTGGCTGTCCTTACAGATCTTAAAATAGAACTATTATGTTTTACATTAGTTCTACACAAAGGTTGATGGAACATTAGGTGAAATCTAGTATTCCTTGATGGAACTGCCAGACCAATAGCGTATAGTAGATCTGGACAATCAACAATACCATTAAAAATTTTGTAAAGATTTTGTTAGTCCCTGCATTTCCTACGAACCTGAAGAGGAGAGAGTGAAAATCTCTTGTAGAGCAAATCATAGTTGTAATGATAGTCATCAGGGGGATCCAATCCAGCCTTATAGGCCAAATAACGCAAAAATCTTCTTTGCGCTTGTTCTAATTTGTGAATATGGCATGCATAGAGAGGATTTCAGACTGAAGAAGCATATTCCAATAGGGGTCTGACCAATGAACAATACAAGAGACGGATCGCTGAAAGATTTGTAAAATCTTTTGTACATCTCTTGACAAAGCCAACCATTTTAAGGGCTCTAGAAACAATCTCCGATATATGCAGTTTAAAGGATAAAGCATTGTCAAATAAGACTCCAAGATCCTTAGCAGCTGAAATATTGATTAAGATCAGAAATGCATAGTATGACATTTGTTTGGATTTAAATCCATGCAATTCCTTTCACACCAGTCCACAAGTCTGGACAGATCTGACTGCAAGTTGATACAATCAATAGTTGAAGAGACAGCCTTGAAGCACTTCAGATCATCAGCAAAACATAGAAATTTGGAGTTTTGAAAGCAACCATGGATGTCATTTATAAAGATGTTAAATAACAAGGGTCCCAAATGAGACCCCTGAGGCACACCAGAAGGTATTCTTATCTCATTAGACTTAAAACCTCTGACCTTTACTATTTGAGATCTATCAGACAAATAGCTGCCGATCCAGCTCAACAGACCACCACCCAAACCCGCTACCCTCAGCTTCTCCAATAAAATTCCATGATTTACTCTGTTAAATGCCTTGGAAAAGTCAGTGTATATACTGTGTATCTCACCACCACTATCCAAGACACCCGACAGGAACTCACTGTAAATCAGTAAATTAAGCTCGGCAGACCTTCCATTCAGAAATCCATATTTCTGGGGTACTATTGTTGATGTTAACACTGATGTGAGATATTTTGTTACTATTTTCTCAAATAATTTTGGAATTACATTTAAATTGCAAACCGGCCTATAATTGCACACATCAGCTCTATTGCCTGATTTGTATATGGGGGTTAAAAAGGTAGTCTTCCAAAACTCAGGAAAGCAACCAGATTTCAAAGAAGAGTTGAAGATTATATAGAGAGGACGGGAAAGTAAAAAACTGCATGCCTTTAGAATACTGGGGGGTATTCCATCTGGCTCTGGACTCTTGTTAGTTTTTAGATTACAAATCTCCTCATAAATTGTTGATATACTGATATGAAAAGTATTTATACTGATATCATTAAAGGATAAAGATTCAACCACCAACAGTTTTAAAATAGTCTGCAAATAGATTTGGAAGATCAGGGCCCAGTTGGCAACTCTCATTGTTGTAAAACATTTCTGATGGTAAGTCATTTGAATTACGTTGTGAGTTGACATACGACCAGAATTTCTTCACATTATTCTCATTGACAATAGCATTTTCCGAGCTGGACACAAATTCATTGTAACAAGTCTTTGATAAGGCTTTACAATCCGATCTTAATCTTGAAAAGTTAATATAATCGTACCCACTCCCTGACTCTTTAAATGCTTTGTGTGCTTGCTTTTTTAAAATAATTAATTTTTTTTTAATTCCCGAGAGAACCATCTTGGAAAGTACCCTTGAGACACTCTCTTTTGTGGTACCGCAATATATATGACTGAGTAAAAAACATCATATAAAATATTTAGCATATCATTGATAGAATGTTTTAGTAAAATCATGTCCCAATTAACCTCTCCAAGATAGCTATTTAACAAATTAAAGTTTGCTGAATTAAAGTAATAATAATACTGATCTTTGGCTGCCTTAAATAGATTGGTATGGCTACATGGCATTCTTAATGTTACAATCAGGGGTGGATGGTAACCATCCTCAGGAACCAGAGCATCATCTGCCATATTCACAACTGCAGAAAGGGCATTTGAACCAAAAACCAAGTCCACTGTATTGCCCATGTGGTTGGGAACATTGTTGAGTTGGTACAAATTGTGAAAAGCACACAAGTTTGACATCACCTCAATTGATTCTACCTCCTGGTGCAAAGTATCAGGAGTGTAGATGGCGAGAAAGCAGAACTGGTCAGATGTCCATGAGGCCCTCGGCAAGTTAAAATCTCCAAATAAGAGCACTGGATACTGGTACTTCTCAGAGAGACTATCCACATTGTCACTGAAAAGTTGGTATTTTTGAGAAGATGATCTTGGTGGGAAATATACACATCCTACTATGGCTTTATTGGAACCAGAGCCAATCTGAACAAATAATTGCTCTAGGCCAGGGCTCGACTCGAGCAATAGAGCAGGGATATCTCTAGTGACAGCAATCAATACGTCATCACCTCTTGAAGCATCACTGGTAGTTGCATTACGGTCCCTTCTATATATATTATATTCAAACAGCCCAAGCTCGACATCAGACACTTCCTCTGTAAGCCATGTTTCACTGAGCACGATCACTGAGTTATTGTTGGAGACAACATTGGTACGAAGAACACTCAATTTTGTCCTTAGTCCTCGAACATTTTGGTAAAAGATATCCATATTCTGATGATTTTTTAAAATGAGAACTTGATAAGGAAGGCCCATTAATAAGTTTTTTCGTACAAAAATAAATGGAGTATCATTTCGATATCTAATACTCACTTGTTCGCCTTTAGCCCTATGGTCATTCAGTTCTTGAGTTAGCATTATTTCTGCTTCTCTTTGCTTCTCTAAGCTGTGAGATCAAAGTTTACAAAAACCTTTTTCCCCTTAAGTTTATAACGATTTTTCACAATATGGAGAACATCATCTGCTGAATTAAGCACCACCCTCAATGCACGGGCTTGATAACTGTTGGGTTTGCCTATTCTAGAAAAATGTAATACTTTTGGAGGGTTGTTTGATACCTGTGCAATTATGCCTTCCACCTGTTTTCTCTCCTCACCCTCTGACACATTAAAGATCATGATATTCTTTGACCTTTTTTGGCGTTCTTGCCACTCGAAAATTAGTTCTTCCTGTGAAGTTGGGTTAGAATTATATGTTGTTAACCTAGTGGGGGTGGTCTTTAATCCATCTATTTCTGTCTTAACAAGAGACTTCATGTCTTCAAGACTTGAGGCAAAGCATGTTTTCAGACTCTTCATTTCATCTGAGAAATTCTGAATAACATCAGCCATATCGAAAACATTTTGGGTCTTACTTTTGATTTCAGCCATTTCAGTCTCCAAAGCAGTGACACGGTTGATAAGTTGAATAGTATTGCTTATTTTGGGAACACATAACTTGCATATGTAAGGCATTACTCGTCTACTCAAAACTATGGTCCTAAGTTCAGTGGAACTTATTCCCGAACATTTTCTGCATAAAGTCTGCCTACAGAAATCACATGGGTAGCCGAAAACATCAGTAGAATTCTTCGGCTCCTTAAAGACACAGCTTTGATTGCAGGTGAAACATGTGTTGGACATTTTAGGTTAGTTTATTTGGTTTCACAAGAATTCTTGCAAAATCACCCTGAATAACAATTCCACAGAGAAATACCTCTGAATACTTGACCATAAAGCAGAAACTTACTAAATATTCCTCTTATTTTAGTTAAAATTTGCACGAAATTTATGGAAGCAAAACAAAAACCAACAATCAATTTTGAGGTTCCAGCCCAATTATTACCGAACAATCACATTTCATAGGTAATAATAATAAATACGTTTTTTCCAGTGATACGGGAGATTGAAGGTACCGAAACAAACTGATATAAAATGTCTTGGTATTAAAGCAACTGCTGAATACATTGTTAATTTCCTGCTAATATACTATTTTTTTCGCTGCTCTGGACCTCATCTTTGTCAGCAGGCTATCAAACTTGTTCCGCTTTCTTGACTGAAAATTACATTATTCATTGCAGAATAATTGTTCTATAGAAATCTTCAAGAAATGAGGATGGGTACTGGACATAAAACATCACTTGCAATAATACATTCTGGGACATGTCGGAAAAATGGTTTGGGAAGAAGTTCGGTGTAAAGAAGCTTAAAAGATTTGCATGGTGATTATTACGGCCTGATATAAGGGCATAGAAGAGCAAATATCTAAAGGAAATTTAAATAAGATCGGTTAGGACGTTTTCTGTAACAGAGGCTTGATTCCTGGAAAGAACAACATTATTAACGCTGACAATTTAATTTTTAATGAAAAGACGGAAGAAGATAAAAGCAACGCTGAAATTTTTAGAAGATAATCAAAGAAACCTTGAAAAAAAAACTGAAAGCTCTGAAGGAAGTAAATACAGGATTGTTAAACCTCCAAATTCCAAACAGTGAGAATATTGATTATCGGCTGGTAAATTTATGAAAGCAAATAATTATACAATATAATGATTATGTCAGTAATTACTCGAATGAATTAGATATTGCAAACATATGTAAAGGATAATATTAAAGACATATAAAGCTATGACAGAAGACTTTAAATATCTGATAAATGAAAAGTTAGGACTTAGTCAAATACTCTACGTTCGATTTTGAGACAGAAATGTATTTAATACGTTATGTGTCAGTAAGATTAATCTTCAATTTAGATGCCTCGACGCAAATTGAGGTAATGATATTGTGAACTACTACAATGCATAAACTACTAGGGAAATATCACCCTAAGTTTGAACTTGACCTTAAAAAATATTATGTAAACATTGAGGACGAATTGTAAATAACACAAACGATCAACCCAAGCGAATATGAACCTTAAAAGTGCATCAAACAGCAGGTTTTATTATTTTACTATTATTTATTCTCATCCAAAGCCTGTTCAGCCAGTTCTTTACAGCCCACATGTGCATGGACTTGAGATTACCCACCTAAAGTAGTCAAGTCGAATATACGATAAATTTGTGAAGGTTCTAGGAAAGATAATTTAAAAGTAGAATCTGTCAAATAGTTAAAGTGCAGTGTAAACTTTGAGTGAAATTAAGTTAAACTAGACTGCCGTTAAAAACGTACAAATACCTATCTAAATTAATGGCAACAGGTAACCATAAATAAACGCAACACAACTCTTACACTTTATCATAAACGGTGACATTAGTTTGAGTTGAGTCATTTTAGCTGTTCGAGAAATTTAACTTTAAACGTTGACAGATCTATTGTAGCTTCGACTTTGTTGTTTAGGAGAAAAACCTCGAGGAGGCCCCGTTCATTTGAAATGCAGTTTTTGAGTCATTAACTGGTGACTTATACCTAGATTTTTTCCAAAATCTTCTCCCATTATATCTGGAAGATGTGTGATATTTAAGCGCAAACATGTGGCTTCTCCAAAATGGAACCCTACCCCCCACTTTCGTGTTCGTGTACGGGAGTATTTCAATGCAGCATGTCCTGAGCGATATATTGGCCGAAATAGGGCATGGATATGGGCAGCGAGATCCCCAGACCTTATCCTATGGATTTTTTCTTCAGGGGTTATTTGAAGCAATTAGTGTATGCTACTCCAGTCATTCAGCCCTATGCAGTAAGTACATTGACTTTGAAGTCAATGTTGAAATAATTCCAATAAATATTGACTTTCATTTCAATATTGGAAAAAAATGGTATGCAGTAGCAACTGTTGAAATCAATATATTGAAATTTAATAACATTGAAATTAATGTCAAGTTATCATTTGGCAACATGGTAGTTGAAAGGTCCTCAAATAAAAAATGAAGAAATTATTCATCATAACCTATAATTTCGTGTTGTGATTTATTTATTATAAACTAGGTCGGCCTAAAATTAATATAAATCTAAAGGTAAGTGTAAGCTAAGTTAATTTAACGATAATTTAAGTAGGTAGGTACAATAAAATACCATACTTACATTTAAATTATCTCAAATAAAAATGTGGTTTAGTATCTAAACACTTTTCTAACAAATTTATCTTATAGATGCCTCCAAAAAAAGCTAGCAGTGATCAGTATAAAGCCCTGATTGATTTAATATCTGAAACAGATTGCATAAGATTTGGAAAAGGTACCCCCGAGCAAAAAAAAGAGGCATGGGAAAGCATTTCGAGAGCCCTAAATGCTGTAGGTGGAGTAGAAAAAAATGCAGAAGGGTGGAAAAAGGTTAGTTGCAAATGCTTATTAAGTAAATTAATATTATGAATATGCATACATTTTTACCCTGAGATATATTTTATATTCTAGGCATTTACTGAAATGAAATCTCACATTAAATCAAAAATCAGAGCACAAAAGACTCTAAATGAGCTAGAGAAAAAATGTGCTGATCTTATGGGTCTTTATATAGCATGTAAAGGATTACCTGATGTTTCAGAGCTAGGACCAAAAAGCAGTATTCGTAAGAAAATAGAATGAATTAAGTATTTTTTTTTAAATTGAAATTAAATGTATTTATTTTTATTTAAAGAAGTATATACAGTTGAAGAGAACGGGAACCTAGTTCCAGCAGATGTGAATGAGGTAGACGAGAAGGAAGAAGACTTAGAGGAGAAAAATGAGAAGGAAGCATGGCAGGAAGTGGAGGAGACTCAGGCTCAACAACCTGAATATCAGAGCAACAAGGCCTCAAAGCAATCAGGTGCTGTTAAGAAAAAGCCTCCTAAATCTACCCAACGTAAGTATTTTGCTCTACCTTTTAATGTAGTTAGTAGTAATTAAAATTTGTTAGTATAGTATGTCAAGTTAACTAAACTCAGTAAATGTTTTTTCTTATTTCACAGTCGAGCGTATTCTTATCTGGGACACTCTGTAGCTATATATTATTAATTTCTATTAAAATATTTGTAGTTCTCTTGGAAGAGCATATACAAAGCACCAACAAAGGGCTGCAAAATATTGCAAAATCGATACAGGCAGTAGCTGATGCTATTAATAATGTAGCTCTGGCCATAACCAAGAAAAATTAAGTTCCTCAATACAGGGTTTAAACATGTAAATCTAGAATATATTTTTTATGCCTGTTCCTTTTATACCCTGTATGCTAGTTATTATTTTATTCTTGTTTCTTAGTTTTCTTTTTGAAAAAAATGTATTTCATTTTAACAGAAAGTAAGTATATTATGTTATGCCAATAAAAAAATTGTGGTTTTATTTAGGTACAGCAACTAAAAAACAAAAAACCTCGTCTGACCAATACGAAATGTATATTAATTTCAAAAAACTGAAACATAAAGATGAAGATGAAGCTTTTGAAAAGTTGTGTTGTGAACTCAATAACGAAAGGGAATGTGTGCAGAGATCTTCTGCAAATTGGAAGAGAGTAATCAAAAATTACAACACTACATATTCCAATAATAACTGATATCTTTTTAAAGATTTTTAGTGAATGGGAAAGAAAAGTAAAAGCAAAGGCACGAAGAATTAGATTTGAACAAGAGCTTACAGGAGGGGGGATTTTTATAATTGAAATACTAACAAATCTCGAAAAACAGCTGTTGGAAGTATTATCAAAAATTTTAATTTTTGGTCATCCCCAAATAGAAGAATTGGGGTTTACTAAAAAAATAAAAGTCTCTAACTTTTGCACCTTTAAAACACGGAAGAAATTGGGAAGAAACTGCAAAAGATGCTTAAGTATGAGTTGCTTTATTATAATTATTATTTTATAATATGTGTTTATTTTTTAGGAAAATGTATTGAGTTGCGGCACACAAAACAGCTAAAAAATAGTTTAGTTGCAATAGAAAACAGCTTTACTATTTTAAGTGAAGCCTTACTGAACCTTACACAGGCTCTCAATTGAAATAGATAGAAAATTAAATACTTTTTCGAAAACATATCAATTGAGTTTTTAATTTACCTCTTATGCTTAAAAACAATTAAATATAATATTAAAATATTATTATATATTAAAATAAATATATTTAAACACAATAATTTTGAATTACTCTATTTCTAACAATTCGACCCTCTTGTAAGCAAATTCTTTCTAGAGGATCTAAATTGCCCGCATCTTGGGCCACATTTTCATCCTCCTCTTCATCATTCGCATTGCAGTCATCTAAAAAAAAAAATTATATAAAAAGATTTTTTCCACTAAGAATTACGATTACAACCATTCATATTTTCATTCCTATCGATGCATAAGTTATGTATTATAGCACAAGAATATATAATTTTTGCTGCTCTTTCTGGACAATAATGTAAGGTTCTGTGCTTAAGGCAACATCTAAATCGTTGCTTCAATACTCCATTTGTTCTTTCTACCGTGTTTCGAACTGATTTGTGACGACGGTTGTATTCCCTTTCATTATTAGTTAATGGGTTGGGAATAGGCGTTAGTAACCATGGCTCCAATGGGTATCCGGAATCTCCTGCAAAATGTGAAATTTGATGACATGGACTTAATATTTAAAGTAAAATTCAAACTTGCCTAATAAATATGTCATCTGGTTTCTATTTTGCCTAAACATGTTGGCCAAATGGGTGCGTACTAAGGATGTTTTCCAGATTGCTGAGTCATGAACAGATCCTGGAAATCTGGCATTAATATTAATAATTTTTAGTTTTCGATTACAAATCTGCAAGTAAAGAAAAATTAGGTAGGCAGAAATAACACATATGTATTAAGACTCCAAAAAAAGATAGTAGAAAATCATTACATACTATCTGAACATTTAAGCTATAATATTGCTTTCTGCAGTAAAATATTGCACCAGGCATTTCTGGATCTTCCGTTTTGGGTGCAATTATTGCTATTTGAGTACAATCAACACATCCTATTATACCTGGAAATCCATCACCCAGTTCCATGAATCTATAAAAACATTAGTTATCCTACTTTCACATTGCATATCAATTATTTCACGACTTACAGTTGTTTCTCCTGGTTTTTCTCTTCCTCTGTCTCAGGGAATTTTATAATAAACCCAAGAACTTCTACCATAAGATCTGTTACTTCCGCCAAACATCTACTCACTGAAGTCTGGTGCATACTTGTCAGATAATCTTGGCCTATTCCTCTTTGGTATGAACCCTCGCACAAAAAATGTAGGGATGCAAAAAACTAAAATATTGAAGTTGATTTTCCAAATATTTCATTTGATTAAATTAACGCTTCAAATTTTTTTTAACCTTTATAGCTTTAGGAATGCCGGTTGTCCTCTCTAAATCCTTCATATGAGGCCCAATTTGGGTTAACATCCAGTGACCTAATTCCCTAGAAACCCTGAAGAGTCCTTTAAAAGAAGCATCTGGTAAAGTTAGCGGATCACTTCTGTCCCTCAATATTTTTCTTTCTAAATTTAAATCGCGTCTAAAAGTAAGTAGATGTTGAGATGCAAGTCGAGATTTGTTTTAATCAAGAGTAGTTTATATTAATACTTCATTTACGTTTAATATACCTCTGATTTTCATTTTCTAACAATCCAGCATACAGAACTAAATCCATTTTCACAAAATTGTAACTAAAAAAACTTGCACAAAGGCACTGATACACAAAAAGGAGTAAAATAGATTAGAACTTCTGATTTCAAGTTCTTTACCGGCCCAGTTTTCCTTCACGTTAAAATTATTGACATTTTTTCAATCTTGACTTGTAATTTTATCTCAAAATTGCCCTAGTGCATACCAATTATTGAAATATACAAGGTCACTTGACTTTATTTCAATTATTGAAAACTGTTATTTCAATTTATTGATTACAGTGCCATCCTGCATACCAAACCGCCATTTTTATTGAAAGTTCTGTCAAATGTCATTTTTATGCCGTTATTTCAACCTTGACATCAAGTCAAGGTACTTACTGCATAGGGCTGATTGACGTCGAGGGTCTTTCTTTTCGAATAACATAGGAGTGCCAAGCTATTAGGGAAACACCGGAAATTTTTCATCGAGTTAGGCAGCATTTTTAACATTGAAAATATTTTTGTTCTCCTAGTATATGGCCTCAAATCGTGAAAAAGTGCATGCTACATTTGCCACACATGACGTCATACGCGTGAGAGATCGTGTTAGTTTGTTTACTTAAACTTAAATTTGATCATAAGGTATCGGAATCGGTTCAAATGACTAAAATAAATTGGAACTAACTGAAACTAACCGAAAGTTGATTGAACGACTAACCAAAACAAGCCAAAAGTAACTAAAAGCGCCAAAACGGGCTAAAACGTATCGGAACAGATTAAAAATATTAAAGTATTTTAAAACTAACCCAAATTAACCGAATTTTTGTGACTAACCAAAACTAACCAAAATCATTAAAATTGGTTATAACTTATCGGAACCGGTTCAAACGACTAAAATAAATTATAGCTTACTGAAATTAACCGAAGGTTGATTGAACGACTTACTAAAACTAGCCAAAAGTAACCAAAAACACCAAAACGGGCTAAAACGTATCGGAACAGATTAAAAATATTAAAGTAAGTTAAAACTAATCCAAATTAAATGAATTTTGGCGACGAACATTAAAATTGGTTATAACTTATCGGAACCGGTTCAAATGACTAAAATGAATTAAAGCTAACTGAAATTAACCGAGAGTTGATTTAACGGTTAACCACATTTAACCAAAGACACGAAAGAGGGCTAAAACGTATCGAAACAAACTAAAAATCTTAAAGTAAGTTGAACCGAACCCAAATTAACCGAATGTTGGCGACTAACTAAAATTAACCAAAAATAATTTAAATTGGTTATAACGTATCGGAACCGGTTCAAATGACTAAAATAAATTGGAACTAACTGAAAGTAACCGAAAGTTGATTGAATGGCTAACATAAAGTAACTATTAAAAGCACCAAAATGAGCTAAAACGTATCGGAACTGATTAATAATATTAAAGTAAGTTGAAATTAACCTAAATTAACCGAATTTTGGCGACTAACTAAGATTAATCAAAACATTTAAGTTGGTTATATCGTATCGGAACCGGTTCAAATGACTAAAATAAATTGAAACTAACTGAAAGTAACTGAAAGTTCATTAAATGACAAACCAAAACTAACCAAAAGTGACTAAAAGCACCAAAACGGGCTAACACGTATCGGAACAGAATAAAAATATTAAAGTAACTTAAAACAAACCCAAATTAACCGAATTTCGGCGACTAACCAAAAACATTAAAATTTGTTATACCGTATCGAAACCGGTTCAAATGACTAAAATAAATGAAAACTAAGTGAAATTAACCGAAAGGTGATTGAACGACTAACCAAAACTAACCAAGAGCACCAAAAAGGGCTAAAACGTATCCGAACGGATTAAAAATATTAGAGTAAGTTGAAACTCACCCAAATTAACCAAATTTTTGCAACTAACTTAAATGAACCAAAAACATTAAAATTGGTTATAACGTATCGGAACCGGGTCAAATTACTAAAATAAATTAATATTGTCTCAAACTAACCGAAAGGTGATTGAATGACTAACCAAAAGGACCAAAATGGGCTAAATCGTATCGGAATAGGTTACAAAAATTAAAGTATGTTAAAACTAACCAAAACGAACGAAATTTTGGCAACTAACCAAAAGTAAACAAAAACATTAAAAATGATTATAACGTACGGAGTCGGTTTAAATGACTAAAATAAATTAGAACTAACTGAAACTAACCGAAAGTTGATTGAACGACTAACCAAAACTAACAAAAAGTAACCAAAACATGCTGAAACGAATCGGAACAAGTTTAAAATATTACAGCAACGTTATGACTAATTGTATATTAACAGATTTTCCTATCTACAACACTCGCGTTTGTATTTTTACTTTTTTAAACTTTGCTTTTAAAAACTATTTGAATTAAAACACAAATCACAATTTTGCGTTTTTATTCGTCATTTTCAAAGTCCCCCCGGTTGCATCTTTGCGGAGGACTGTGAATTTTTTAAGAGTGTTGAAGAAAATGGGGGACATTTTGAGAATCTTTTTAATTTGGTTAGTAATGTTTTTTTAATTTAGTTTATTCTTTAGGTTCAGCTTAAAATAGTGGAATATAGAAATATGAAAAATTAATTTGCGACATAATTTTTAAAACAATTTACGTGTAAACGGTTAGATTTAGAGAGTTAAACAAAGATTACCATTTTTAAAGGACTTGCATCAGTCTCTTGGAAAACTTGTCAAAAACGAGTGTAGCTATCAAAGCTCCAAAATTATGACAGAAAAACAATTTTCAATGTAGGTAAACTGCCCTCTAGGGGCACACAATCGAATTGAATTATTACTAAAATAATGAAGCGCAATCGACTTGATATATGCTCCGAACATTCATTCAGTCATATCGGATTTTACGTAAGCAAATAATTTAAAAATCGAGCATAAAAAATTGAAATATGACGGACCGTAACTGGAAAACCAATGGCACTTCGAAAAAAATATAAAATAAGCTCTACCATTATTATATCATGTAAAATCACCTCCTGACGTTTCGTGATAAATTTTTGAATCACCCTGTATACGATAGTTCCCTTTCGTCTGCTATATTGATGCCTAAATTCTTATTGGCAAATGTTTTATTTTAGGCGTCTTTTGGTACCTTTCACTTATTTTAATCCAATACGTAACCTAAAATTTACACTGTAAATAACAAATACTAGTGATGGACACTACAAGTTTGCTCGCTGCCATTTTCGCTTAATTATTCCCTGTCTTAGAATATTAAAATAATATATACGCAACTAATTAAAGCTGCCGAAATATATCCCCGCTTACACCTGCTTTGCTGAAAGCATCACTCCCTAAAGAGATACGATTTTTCTGCATACTTGAAACGCCCTCTACTTACGGTCCTTTAAAGAGGAAAAATAGGAGATTAGAGGCATCGTAACATATGATGCGTCGCACGTGTTATAGGTTGTATGCGGATTATTGCCTATATATTTCGATTTCACGCATCGCGCACATAATGCCATGTCTTTATTTTGCAAAACAGCCTTCCCTCTGTGGTAGTCTACATTTTAATAAACTGCGAGATTATGATTGAGTAATCATGTGAGGGGGCGTTATGGTTATGGATTTTTCCAGAATATCGGATAGGTTTCAATAATGTAGTTTTTTGTTTAAGTTCGAAGGATAGGTAGAAACCCAATAAGCAAGAATATGGATACGCATACAAATATTCTTATACTCTCGTACATATCTGGCATGAGCTGAACCAAGTATGTCAACGAGAAGTTTTGGTGTATTTATACTGAACAAAACAAGCATCTCAATTAAGCGACATTGAAAATATTTGAATCGTAAAAGCTTACTACTCATATTAATAACTTTTGCAAATATTTGCTATTTAATATGGCAAAAAATTTAGGACAAATATTTGGGGATCGACTGAAAAGTCAACTTCGGTGCATTACTGAAACCATTGCTAAAATATTGCTTTTTAAATACCAACTCGGAGATGGCGATGCAGTATTATTTTGAGTAAAATATGAGATATGATCTTTTCAATCTCTAAATAATTCCCAAAATGTAGAATATTTTATCGATTCAATTTAAATTGCCTTAAGATACTTAAGTCTTCCTAAAGCTAATATAAACTTAACTTAACTAAGGTGGTATCTAACGAAAACTCCACCGTAAACCTAAGATAACTAAGATAAATGACATGATATTTCAACATTGCACTTTTTCTGGTCTTCAGGTGCATGCAGTTCTTCCTGGGAGGGATGTGTGGGGTCGGTCCGAAGGTCCTAATCCTTATCCTGACTTTTCAAAGCATAATCTTGTGTATCTTCCTGAATGGCATATCCCGTATGGTCGTCCTTCCCATATTCCTGGTTAGTTCCTGCATCCTCGTCGTGTACCTAAAGAATTTCGTCGCTGCCTCCTGGATCCTCTGCTCCAGCTGCCTCGTCATCTTAAAGTCTTCCCGTCTGTAGTTCATGGTCGTCCGTCGTAGTTTCCATTTCAAAATGAGTAGCTTGTCCATATTGGTTCTTGTTGCGGAGCCCCAAACCGGCGCCGCGTACATGGCTATTGGTCTAACGTATGTCTTGATGTCCTTCTTCAGTCTTGATTGGGTCGTGACGTATGGGTAAACAGCTCTTGCTGCTACTCCTGCTCTGTTCGTGGTATTCTGAAAGTGGTCCTTGACGGTAAGCTTCGCGTCCAGTGTGACGCCTAGGTATTTCACGGTCTCTTGGTCCTCTATCCTTGTTCGTGATATGTGCCCTGTCCCCCTTGTGATGAGATGGGTCTTGTTCTCGTTTATCTTCGGTCTCTACTTCTTGAAGTATTTCGCGATTCTCCTGATATGAATTTCTATTCTCTGGGTTGCCGATGTCTGCTGCGCCGATGTCGTGTAGATCGTCACGTTTTCTGCGAAGAGTGTCATCTGATTGTTCTGGTTCCTTGGTACGTCATTGATGTAGATGTTGAACAGTATCGGTGAGATCACGCTTCCTTGGGGGAGACATTGCCTTATTAACCTTGTCCTTGATTCGGCCCCGTTGATCAGCGTTGTGAGGAGATGGCCCGAGAGAGAAAGTAGTTTCTGTTGTTAGAATTAAGACATCTGCCAGATTACTTTGTTCTCCGAATTATAACTACATTTTTACGTTAATAGAGTTAGATTTTGTGCTAAAAAGTTCGTTATTCTAGGAAAATCTATCTACAGTCCATTGAAGCCAGCACTTGGTCACCGTTACTTAACACAAGATCTCCAAGTAATGAAATAATAATAATATAGTTAGTATTAACAAGCACAATATTGTTCTTATAAACATGCTACATTAATTATTTAACTATGGTTTAAATATTTTTACATCACCGTTGTGTACAAGAAGCTGATTAAAATGATGCTAAATAGTTGTTTAATTTGCATGTGGTGCATTCCGACCGATTTTCCAAATAAACGACCACACCTCTCCTTCAATAGATCCTTATATAATATTTAGCATAACAAATAAGATAAACAGACAGTCTGGAAACATTCGAGTGCGCCTCTGGCAAATCTTGAAAGTTGTGGATTTTGGTGCGGCGAAACTCAACAAGCCCGAGTTTGTTTGAACGCCAGATGCTCTTACAAGCAACAACTTCGTCGTGTTTGTAGTGTTTCCCATACCCGAACTTATAAGAGCATCCCGAAAATCCCATCTCATCCGGATCTCCCTTTCAGGAGATTAGGGCCATATGATTTTTAGCACGTGGTGTGGAAACCCAGCAATAGTTCGGATAAATAAAAGGATTTTATTTTCAAACGTCTTATAGGGATGAGGGCAAGGAGCGATACATATTTATTTTGAAGATTAGGAGAAATTCGTTTTTTTTGTGTTTCAAAGCGTGGTCAGTTAGTGCTAGAATGTGACATATCTTGAAGGTGGCTTTCTGTTATGTGACGCTAAATTATATATTCTTAAATTTGTTATTTAGGTCTAAATCCTCAAGTATTTAACAACGTTCATCAAAAAGTATAATTAGCCCGAATAATTAATTCCCGAAATATCTCTTCCCACTGTTTTAGTAGGGCACATGGTTGCTTCTTCTAATACTTCGCGCAATAAATAAAGTCAAAAGGGAGGTTTTAATCAATGAACAAATATATTTGGAAAATTTATCTTAATTCTTAATTTAACACGAAACTTGGGGAAGTTTTAATAGGATTTCCCGTTCATTAAACAGAGTACATGCTTCAAAACTTTATCAGAACTTCTGTTATATCCCAAATTAAGTATGAAAGCAAAAATATTAGAATATTCGTCAAAGACTAACGGATGTGCCAGAAGAAGGAAAGTTTGTTTGAATAAAACTTCTTAAAGATGTTCAGAAATGCTTGAGTTTTTTGGTCGAAAAAAAGCTGTTTGGTTCCTCAAACAACGTTCGCGCTTTCGTTTGACTGTGGATTTTGTTTGCCCTTAAATGCAGGAAGTGGCTTTTTATGAAAAGGAAATTAAACAATATCATAGGGCGCGAAGCAAGTCGGTTTTAATCAAGCTCCCAGTTATATATGTGTGTCGCTAAATTTGTTTTAGTTGGTGATGTGATTACGCCGAAATATGTTGACTTCTATGTTGATGCCCAGCAAGCTTATGATAAGTTAGGACCTGCGGTGTTTGCTTTTTTAGAGACGGCAGCTGCTTGATACATTCCTGCTATAAACTGGACGTTGTTTCCCTCGCCCCATTCGACGATGGCGTTCATATCCTCATTGATGCGAGTAATCTGATTTTCCAGCTCGCGTTGTGTACGAGCAGCGGTCAGTGGATTCCGCGACATGAATAAGGACATAAGAGTGCTCTCGTCTGCAAAGCTGTAAATAGAATTGTGTCCTATCTAGAAGATCGTTTATATAGAAGAGAAACGGCGTGGGAGATAAAACACACCATTGAGGAACTCCTGCAATGATTTTAAACTCCTCCGAGAGATGTCCACCGTGAGTCAGGAGATCTCCCGTTTATCTGGCGATTGCTTATGATGCCTGCCGATAAACGCCCTATTCTATCTATTCATATCAATAAGAAATGAGCCAAGTTGCCAATTTCTTATACCAACATTATGTACATACCGTGCACCTTGTTTCCTACTTCTATAAAACCAGCGCCATGGTAGCCAAAGGAATGCTTCATACAAGAAAGAAAATTACCCTGTATGTTTTCAAAATTAAGCCCTGCCAAACAAATCTTATACACAAAAAAATATACCATGAAAAATGTCCTTCTGAATCTTTTCTAAATACACAAACATCCACACTCATCTGGAATGACATGGAAACACACTTTTTGCATCCCAAGAATAAGTCCAAATAAATTATAGAGATCAAATCATTTATTGTCTTTTTTTTTTGTAAAATATTCCCCTGTGTTTTGTCGATTAAAATCCTCTAACAGTTTACTTGTTCCCTCTCAAAAAACAAAGGAACTATAGAAAAATCACAAATAACCTTCGTTACCAGCTCCAAGCATTCCTACAATGCATCGTTTAAACTTAAATCCAGTAAATCTATCCTTCGGTCATGACGACATGATCATTTCCAAGATCTCAAACCTATCAATTCCTTATTTAAATGGTATCCTAGTTTTTATTCTTTATTTTTAAGGATAACTTTCATCTGCCACTCTTCATGGCCACTATCTGAACAAATCATTGTACCTATCCATAAAGTCACAAACCTTTGAAAGCAAATTAGTAGCCATAGACTCATTACATTAACTAGCCTCATTTATGTAAATCGATGTAGAAAATGACATATTTTCGTCCGACGTGGATCCTTAAATCCAATTGACAATAATAAATGTGGTTTTTAACGACAATGCTGAAAAATTGATCACCTTACAGGCTTCGAAATAGACATTAAATCTTCATTATTCCTTAGATCCATTAAGCCGGTCTGATCCTACGTGGAGATGCAATAATTCATAACTAACCCAAACTAATGATCATAAAATTCGAAGTAAATTTCTGAAAAGATCACCTTTTCCAAGTGAGAGTAAATAATTGCCTCATCGGTATTAACTCTTCAAAATGGAGTTCCTCAATTATCTATCTTTAGTCAAACTTTGCTTAATCTCATGAATTCTTTTAAAGAACTTCATTTCCTCTTAAACATCATCTAGACTTTCTGTAAACGACATTCTAATGCAGCACTCTTCCTCTTCCTCTTCCCAAGAACAGCAGAAATAGCACTCTTCCTTTTCCTCTTCCCAAGAACAGCAGAAATTTAATTTTGGCTTAACAATCACAACTAATAGTCAGCATGTACTGATTATTAATGATATTAATGCTCTCTGCATGTAACCATTTCTGCGAAATGAGCAATTACTCGAAGCAAAGTTTCCCACATAAAAACGTCCAAGTCATCCACTTCAAGAAAAATTAAGTTTCTAGGCAGATATTTGATATTGAAAAGCCCACTTAAACTACCATAAATCATCATCCCACCATCTATTTAGAGTCGTCCAATGCTCTTCCAATTTCAGTTGTTGCTCAGATGACCTAACTCTAATTAGCATCGAACGTTCTTTTTTCCCTTAAGCTGATTTACGGAGGCTCCGCCTATGGCTCAGTCCCCTTCTCTTACCTGAATAATTCTATACAACAACAATCCTTTGCAACGCAAAGTACGCCTCGAGAACCTAATAAACTTTCCTCTTCTTTTTTTTTATGGTAGTGGCACACACACTAAAGGGAGATCCTATGGCGCTCGACGAGCGGTGTGTGGGCGAAGATGTTGATTGGCATGGTTCTTCAATAGTTGTAGGTTATAATTAGAGGGGAAACAGATGTCCTAGGAGTGAGCTCGACGGTTATGCAGTGCACCAGACAAAGGAGTTCTTGTAAAGCGATGTTCTAGGTGTTTCCAGTTGTAAGACGAACTGGTGCGCTCTTGCCGTCTGTCGTGACTATCTGACAGGCGTTGCCAGGGGCGGGATGAGGTGGGCCAAATCCTGTGAACATCTGACGTGAAAGTATTTGTAAAACAGGGACATCTCGGCCACATGTCTGCGGTGTTTCAGACTATCCAGATTCCGGGTCAAATCCGGGTCGCCGACAAGACGCGCAGCTCTCTTCTGAATGGAATCCAGCAGCTTTAGGGTGTGCTTTGGTGTGGTACCCCAGTATGAGCACTATTATATATATAAGGAATGATCGATCCTGCCATAATGATGTCAGGGCCCGCCGTATTGACCCTCTTGGTAAACGTGGCTTCTTGGGTCTTTGCTGCGTTGAACTGGACCAAATTTCTGTCGCCTCAAGATTGAACTTTCTCAAGATCTTGATTAATTGCTGTAATCTGCTCCTGTCTGCAGTGATAAGTCTCAGTCGCTGGTAAGGGTTTTTCTGATCTAAATTGGGAGACAAGGGTACTGTCATCTGCAAAACTGTAAACAGGATTAAGAGTTTCAGTCAGTAGGTCATTAATATAGATGAGAAACAAAGTCGGTGAAAGTATTGCGCCCTGAGGCACGCTCGCGTTAATGGTGAATGTGTCTGAGATGTATCCATCAACTGCAACCTGCATAGATCGGTTCTTCAGAAAACTGGTAAGCTAGCTACAGAAAAAAAGGCTGGCAATCCGAAGAACAGCAGTTTATTGAGCAGTCCGTCACGCGAAACTCAATCGAAGCGTTCCAAATATCCAACGCAATTGCTCGAGACTCTTTGTAGTTCTCAATTGCCCTACCCCATATATGAGTGGCATAGGCCAATATATCTCCTGCCGATCTCTCTTTGCGAAAGCCGTATTGATTATCGCTGAAAATCAAAAATCCATTAGCTAGTAAAATATTTAGCATCAGTTATATCCACATCTTTTATAGAGAAACGAAATAATATGCTTTGTCCCTCTTCTCATTTTCATAACCCGCCAAAGTTCCAAGGGTCAAACCTTAACTATCTAATAAGCACATAATTCTCTCTGCCTTCTACTGACCCAGTTGCCTTTCACATATTCTTTCCTTTCACACAATTGCCCTTGATATCATCAAATAATACAAATTACTCAATTTTTATTTGTGGATTCCTCAGTCACATAAGATTTTCAGGCATCACTAAGAAACCGTTTACATGCAAAGTGCGCAATAATAATTGGAATATCATCTCCTTCCCGTTTTATCAAAAACGAGTTAAACTTCTTCTTTGACAATGAATATTTAATAACAAAAAATACATTCTTTTCCACACCACTTTTGAAGTAGAATGAAAGGCGCCTTTTTTTGACATGGTGCGGATACCATGTCAAAAAAACGGTCTAATCCATGTTTTCGATCTTAGGAAATGTTTTTTAACATAAATCTATCATTTTTTGCACCTGGCGCTCCGCGCCTTTTGTTTCCTTGCCTTCCTCCTCGTCTTCGTCGGGTTCCAC
The DNA here is from genome assembly GCA_016904865.1 of Pissodes strobi. Lineage (NCBI taxonomy): Eukaryota > Metazoa > Arthropoda > Insecta > Coleoptera > Curculionidae > Pissodes > Pissodes strobi. Next base: position 50,710 of record MU183419.1, read on the forward strand.
TAGCACCTCGATCAACACATTATCTTCGTCAGACGCTTACTCCATATCCGTTGGCTCTATGTCTGTTGGTAAAACCTCTTCAGGCTGAAAGTCACTGAAGTCTTCGATGTTTTGTAACTCTGTTGACGGGTTCATACATGCCTGTCCGTGACTCTGACTCTACACCCGCACTGCGCACCACACCCCCTTTTACAAATACAGAATATTGTACGTCTGTAGCAGGGGGCAGTAGTGTTGTTTTCGGCTGTAATATGTCGTTTTTTTAATCCCAACCCCATTCTTCGGGTTGTAGATTTTTATCTAGCCAAATCTATTGGTAGTAGACCCGATAAATATGCTGTCGAGCTGCTTCACTGGTAGGTGGAAGGGATAACAATTTAACAGGTCTATTAAGTCGTGTAGCCTTAATAAATTGGGTGTATCTAAATTTGTCAAGGTTCACTTCATCACGATACATAGCTAACAGAAAACGCTTTTCGTTCTGAAATACTGTATCTGGCGGGCAGTTTTCTGCTTAAAATAATTGAGCCGAGTGAGTCAAATCGGGATGTTTCTCAAACATTGTCATAATCTGAAGCCTTCCTTTGTTGAATAGTGCCGATGTAGTGTCGCATCCAGTGAGGGCATGCAAAAACAACATATGTTCTTTGCAAAGACGATATTTGTCGAGACTTTTAGGCGAATAAATTCGTGTTGATGTAGTCCTTTTGTCAATTTTCTTTAAGAAAATTTGTCGGTGATGTGACTGAGTTCGTTCTATTAAGAGAACAAGCAAATCAATGTCTTCTCCAATGACGATGGCGGTTCTTTTTTTTTCGATACTTCCATGGCTGTTTCGATGATTATAACATCTGCATCATCCTTGGCTTGTTTTGTAGCGACGCGTTGGCAGCTTGTATTTGTTCAATAAAATTATTTTTGTTGAATCGGTTTGATAAGAACTTTTCTTGGGTGACTGGCACAATCATTGTTGCATCAAAGCGAACTTCATAAGATGTAGACAGTGCAGTGCTTCATCTTAATTGCTCCATTGCTTTTATATTTCTAGAGTTGTCCGAGTATACGTCAAATATAACAATTATGTTAGAACCAAAATGCCTTTAACATATATATCGAGTGTGTCGGAGAAAGTATCGTTTTTGTTCCATACGACACGATGTAGCAAAATTCCACCATCGATGACGTAGGTTACGTTATCTTCATTGTGTTCAATATTGACAGGCTCCATCATATTATTATACAATTTTGCTGATGATTTGATTGTGTGGTTTTTCGCATGCCCTCATTGTCTAATAGTGATGTTGGATATGGACTTAATTCTTACTCAAAATATTTTTGCAAATGATCGTCAAACTTTTTGTTAATAGTTATTCTTTGGAAAAGTAGCAAAGAATCTATAGCAACTTTCGAATCTTGAATCTTAACGGGTCTGTTAATCGTTGAAAGCGGACGAACTTTGTCTGCGCGCTTCAATTTTATTTAATTAAATTTCAATCCAGCTATTTTTTTCATCGATTGTAGGCCAATAGCACGAGCAAGATAGCAATTTGTCTTGTCATTTCCCACAATTCCCGAAGCTATTGATACCACTTGTTCTGTTTTTGGAAAAGGATATGTGAAGGGTAAACCACTCAATAAGTTTATACCTGGATGATTATACTTTTCTTGTCTAGAATAAAGAAATGTTTGTTATTCGCATTATAATATATAGAAGCTTTGCATTTCATTACAAAAGTGGTGCGAAAATAATACATTGTTTTGTTATTAATTATTTATTAATTTTTTTTACAAATAAACAAATGTTTAACGGCTTAAATTATGGGAACTTAATTTCCTAGTCAAACAGATTACGAAAAGTGCTTTTATAGTTATAGCTCTGCAGTCAGTATTACGAATGCGCGCACCCGCTTTATCATGCAATATCTCGAAAACGGTTGGTCGTACAAAAAAAATGTATATGAACAATTTTGTAGAGAATACTATTTTACGTAAGTGTTGTTATGAGTTCTTACGACGTCAGATACACTGGAAGCGAGATTTTTGCGAAAAGACGATTTTCATGACTTTTGATCTTCGATATCTCAAGACGCACAAGGGTAGGCATATGAGATTTTTTTTGTCCTTCATTGGAACGTCAAAACGAAGGTCTCTCTCTTCAGCTTGTTTGGCCTCGTTCCGCAGATGGTCTTTTTTACCTTATTTCCCTGGTCTATAATGCTTTCAGACAATATAGCAAACCACAGCAGCATTGGTTTTAACATTTTTTAAATGGCAATGAGGCACACACTAAAGGGAGATCCCATGACACTCGACGAGCGGCGCGTGTACGAAGATGTTAATTGACACGGTCCTTGAATAGCTGTAGGTTGTAATTTGGGGGAAACAGATGTCCTGGGAGTAAGTACCACAGCGATGCAGTGCGCGAGATAAAGCAGTCCTTGTAAAGCGACGTTCAAAGTGATTCCAGCTGAACAACGAACGGATGTGCTCTTGCCGTCTGTCGTGACTGTCTGACAGGAGTTGCTGGGGGCGGGATGATATGGGCCAAATCCTGGGAACATCTGCCGTAAAAATAACTCTAAAACAAGGATATCTCGGACACATGTCTGCGGTGTTCCAGACTATTCAGATCCCGGGTCAACTCCGGGTCGCCGACGAGATGCACAGCTCTCTTCTGAATTAAATTCAGCAGCTTTAGGGTGTGCTTCGGTGCGGCACCCCAGAAGTGTGAGCAATATTCTAAGCACTTTGTAGGGCAAGAGCAGCTGATGCGGTGTCTACAGTTTTTGTTGCGAACTAGCTCATCAAGCTTCTGCCAAGCTGATTTTGCTATATTAGCAACGTGATCATGCCAAGACATATTACTGAGACACCCAGTATTCCGATTGACGAGGATAAAGGAATGATCAATCCTGCCATATTGATGTCAGGACCCGCCGTATTGAATTTCTAGTTAAACGTGGCCGCTTGGGTTTTTGCTGCATTGAACTAGACCAAATTTCTGTCTCCCCAAGCTCGAACCCTCTCCAGATCTGGATAAATTGCTGTAATCTGCTCCGGTCTGCGATGATATGTATCAGTCGCTGGTAAAGGTTTTTGTGATCTAAATTGGGAGACAAGGATACTGTCATCTGCAAAACTGTAAAGAGGATTAACGGTTTCGGTCAGCAGGTCATTAATGTAGATGAGGAACAGAGTTGGTGAAAGTGTTGCGCCCTGAGGCATGCCGACGTTATTGGTGAATGTGTCTAAGACGTGTCCATCAACTGCAACGTGCAGAGATCGGATCTTAAGAAAACTGGCAAGCCAGCTGCAGAGAGAGGCTGGCAATCCGAAGGACTGCAGTTTGTTGAGCAATCCGTCGAATGCCTCCGAAATATCTAACTTAATCGTTCGAGATTTTTCGTAGCTCTCAATTGCCTTACATCAAATATAACTGATATAGGCCGATATATCTCCTCTCGATATTTCTTTGCGAAAGCCGTATTGGTTATCGCTAATTAATATGTTGGAGTCAAGGTACTTGAGTACTTGCTAATTGACTAAACGCTCCATGCCTTTGGAGATTATTGGAATTAAATTTTTAGTTGGTATTTAAAGAAAATCTGAAAAGCCTGTTTGAGAATAATATCCAGTTCGTCTAAAAGGTGGTGGCATATTTATGAAATTGAAAGAATGAAATGCGGATGATACAAACCGTCGAGAGGTATTAATGGGTATTAGTGAAGTGATGAAACTAATGAAAAACAAATCATGTTATTTAAAACATATATAAAATTTTAAGAGGAAGTTTCTTTAAATTAATGATCCATTTGATCGAATCTGCATTGTACACTCTCTTGAAAGAAGTGTTGACAACATTAAAAAAGAGACACGTTATTTTCCTAAAACATTTTTTCGCAGATCAAAGTTCAACTGAACATTAGTTTACGTTGAGTGATATCCGAGCGCATTAAAGTAGTCGATTGGTTTGCCCTTAAATAGTGTAAAAGAGTGTCCTTTTTGTATGTACTACTTGTTTTAAACGTAAATTCTGACTCATTTCATACTCTCAGCCCTAATGGAAATAATTGCAGTCCATTAAGAACCTTTTAAATATTTTTATACAATCATATAGAATTCAATATGACCATTGAATTTCAAAAAACTAAGTCATGTAAGCTGATACGGAATTATCCATTCTTTGGAAACTTGTAAATTAGTGACGACCCAGATTTAAATCATTGAAACGGAAGCGCTTTCATGTATGTTTCCGTGAGAAGAGAGAATCGCAGTTAATTTACTGTTGCACGGAGTTAGTCCCTTTCAGGCGGAAGAGGAGAACCTTTAATTAAATTTTTCCTAGTTTAAAATTGTCAAATGCAACGAGTCTGACAGCCGGATAACTTTATTCGAATTACCTTCACGTTAAAACATGATGCTAGATGACTTTTTCGACGTGATGGGCATTTTTATTTTATCGTAATTTGAGCGGCTCTCACATTTTTTTATTTGCTGAAAAACGAGGATGTTAAACGATTTCGACGTAAAATTTAGAGCGTTAAATATCGCGAAAAGTGTTACCCGTAACATTCACCAAGCAAATTTTATTAGAGCATAACTTTTAGTAACCCAAATAACAACCGTTAAATCTGTCAATTGTGCTAAACACAAACATTAATCAACAAAACATTACGGAACTATTAACTGCAAAAAATAAAATATTTTTAAAAATATTTTATATAAAATATTTAATGATAATTTATAGCAAGGAAACTTGCAAACACTGAAGCTGAATGTGCAGATTGAATATCTTCATAAGGATATTCTCAGACTGAACGAACGAAGTAAGATGGCCTGGATCCGGAAAGCAAAAAACAAATAAGGGATATATCTATTATTCGAGAGAAATTGATCCAGAACATCATCCCCTTTTCTGATATAATAGGGTAATCGGTTATAGACTTTGTCTCTTTGAGTGATAAAGCGGCCTTATTAAAATTACAAGCAACTCATAAAAACTTAAATATAATTCAGATTTATGACCCAACAGTTCAGGAAATTGAACTTTTACGACAAAATAAAGAAAATAATGAAACTCACAAAAATGGTAAGAGAACGATGATTATCGGAGATTTTAACGCAAATAAAATAATAAATATATGATGCGAAAGGTTTTGGTAAAATAAATGACAGGGGATACAGGTTGGCGCAGTTTTACGTAGATAATAATCTCCTAATCTCCAACATCTTTTCAAGCAACAACCCTGAAGACTATACACCTGGAGGTTACCTGCAGGCAGAGAAGACAAGATTGTCAGAAATGAAATTGAATTAATTTTGCTAAACCTGAAATGCAAGCGGTATATAAAATCTGTAAAAACCTACCCAGGCACAGATATTAATTGCGACCCAAATCCTGCTATAATAGATAGTACAGATTCTTGAGCGTCAAAAGAGAAAGAATCTCAGAAAATAGATAACACATAACTGAAACGGCATGATGAAGACAAAGAGAAAAGCTCCTTAAGGAGGGGACATGGAGACAATTTGGAAAACAAACAAAGACAAAAAATAACGAACATACAAGTACAAGACATCCGATTCATAGTAAGCGGCAAGAAGCAAGAATGGATGATATAAGACATCTTGGACCTTATGACATAAAGAGGGAAATGTAAGGCACACAGGTGAAAATATAAACACACTAATATAAACATTGGAACAAAATTTAGAGAGACAAAAGAAAAATTGGTGACTCCAAAAAGCCTAGAGAAAGAATAACCTGAAGAAATATATGACACCTTTAACATGCATAAAAATATTAAGGAATCGACAAGTTGATAGCGTTCAAGTAACAATCTTCAGGATTAAAAATAACGAAATAATTCTAGTCTTTAAAGGTAAGCTTATGAGATGACACCAATATGTTAAAATACTTTTGGACAATGACAGTTTTCATTTACCACCACCGGTTGACCACAAAATAAATGGAATAGATCCAGAAATAACCAGATATAAAGTTATTCAGGCAATAAGGACATAGAAATAAAGAACGCGGAAATATTCAAATTAATCGAGGAAAATGAGAGGAGAAGTTCGGACATAATAACAATATTATTTAACTGACAGTATAACTGAGGCAGGCTACCATTAGACTGGGTAAAGTCAACTCTGTCGAAAAATCAAACTACCTACCATGCGATTATTTTCGAATAATAAATCTTATGCCCTAAAAATTATGCTTAGAGTCATCCACATGCAGATCTACAGGAAATGCGAACACCAACTGGAAAACACTCAGTTTGAATTTCGAAATGGATTGGGCACACGTAAAACTCTCTTCTCTCTAAATGTATTGACACAAAAGTGTGGAAATATGAACGCAAATGCATATGCATACTTCATCGATTATCGAAAAGCATGCGATTACGTTAAGAAAAGATGTTGCAAATTTTAAAATCAATCGGAATTGAAGAGCAGGATCTGCGCATAATCTCTGAACTTTATTGGCCTCAAACGGCTGTGGTCAAAGTAGAACAAGCAACACCAGAAGATATATTGATAAAAAAATGAGTTTGACAGGGCTGAAGCTTATCCATACTACTGTTTCATATATATTGTGAAGCTATAAACAAAATATTGAACAAAGCTTAAATTCTGATCTTAGTTCCTTTTGGCAGTTTTTACATTTCAAATCCAAGGAAAATGGTTTACCAGAGGAGATGAAGAATGGAGGCCGCACTTACTCCAATCCAATAGGCATGCGAATGCTTTTGCAAAGCATTTTAAGTCTGTGCAAATGAAAATATATGCAAACCCAGGTTTGAACATTCCCCAATACCTGACAATGTGATCATTAAAAGAAATAAAATAAAGCCACAAAAATCCACCAGGATCAGACAAAATTCCTGCTAACATATATAAGGGCTTAGCAGAACTTTAAGCTTCGCCAATAAGACACATCCTTAATTTGGCCATTACACGCAAACAATTTCCATACACTTTAAAAAAAACTTTTAAAAAATGGCAATAAAAATTTAATTAGAAATTACACAAACATTTCTTTAAAATATTTGAATCTATACATTTTGATAATCAGTAAAACTTTTGAAAACCTAAAATGTCTACAATCCAACATGAATTTCTAAAAGATAAATATAGAGTAATGAATTTGTCAATAATTTCAGAACTTGCTGCTAAGGCTATCTTAAACAAATATCAACTAGACGTTGTTTCTATTGACCGTAAGAAGGAGTTCGATGAGGCTAATCATGAACTGCTGCCTGGCAGGCTGGTGGAGTCTGGAATATTGGAAAACACTTACGATTAGTATTTTTTGAAATTTGATCTTACGGCAGAGTTCATCTGGTTGTGGGATGGCTCATGTGGTTCGGAAACATTTGTGGTAAGCTCTGGGGTTTTGCAGCAAAGTAACTTGGGTCCTTTACCTTTTCTTTGTTTGATAGATTGTTTGCCTTGAATGTCTTTCTGGCACTACTGGGCTTGTTTATGCGGATGATTTTAAGCTCTGTAGTTCGTCAAGGCACAAGATGACTATGATCTGCTCCAGCATGGTATTAATAAACATTTACGTGGTTTAAATATAAAAAGTGTTCAGATGCCTCATTTACGAGCAAAACTAACCAAATTTAAAAAAATACCAAATTGGAAACTTTGAGATCAATGATCTGGGAATACTATTCTATTCTAATATGAAGGGGCTAAATTTCCTCTTCCTTATGAAGGAGGATTGGATGGAGGGAAGGATGGGATCCTAAGATGGACTAGTCTGGCTTACTGACGGGTCGAGAATGGGAATATTGTATGAAGCTGGTACGTACTGCGAGGCCCTGGGGGGGGGGGGAATTATTCACCTTACTGGGCGAACACACTACGGTTTTCCAAGCAGAAATTTTTGCGATTATGATTGGGGTTTGAGAGCCGTTAAGGCTCAATGTCGGTGGCAGCATGATTTTCTTTCGCTCCAACAACAAGGCCGCATTCATGGCACTGAAGTCGGTCCGCACGCGCTCCTTGTTGGGGAGGGAGTGTGGTCTCTTCAGGGGGTTGATGAACTTATCATGGAAGGAGTGCAGAGCACTGGTAGGATTCAATATAGGGCACTGTAGGCTTTCACGGCAACTGACTCTGCTGAGAATGGCAGAGGACAGGAAGTGTAGATGGTGCCTCGAGGATGATGAGACCCCATACCATCTACTTACGGAATGCCCTGCCTTTGCGGGGGCAAGATTCAGGATCTTTGGCGTGACGCTAATCCAGCCAGATTCAGTGCGTCGTGTTAGTCGGAAGGAGATGCGGGCTCTTAAGGAAGCCGGGCTCAATTGATGGTCTAAGTGCAAGGCCCGCTAGGAGCCAACGCTTCTGATATTGATGCTGATTCCAATGACAGTATGTCTCATTTGAATCGTATGATGGCTGTTAATAATGATGTTCTATACCAGGTTCAGACAGATATTCTAAACATAACCCTGAAAGTTTTAAATTGAAATGATTTGTTAAATGTATACTACTAAATAGCCTAGGGTGGATTGCAATCACTTATGCTTAGGTCTGTTCTAGTTTTCTAGGTTTTTGCTTTGTTTTTGTCCCTGGTTAGTATCTATGAACTTTCAGGTTTTCTTGTCTTTTTCTAGTCAAGTAACTTTGCATGCAATTACTATTTGGTGTTTGTAAATGATTAGAATAAAATAAAAATAACTAAAAATTTTAGGCATTGGATGGAGCTCAAGGTCGAATGAAGATCGACGGAACCATAATAAATAACATTAGATACGCTGACGATACCGTTATAATAGCAAATGATAAACAAGATCTACTGGATCGTGTAGTTCATTATAGCGAAATGTTCAGTTTATATGTTAATTTTTCCAAAATCAAAGTACTGATTTTGGTAAAGAACAAGTCACATCAGTAAAATATCTATGAGCTAACATCAACAGTTAATGCGACCGGAAAAATTTCTGAGGAATGAAGAGGCGAAGAAAACATTTATTTTATGGTTATGAAAACAAGATCAGAACACACTCTGTAGCCTAAAATTCGGATAACCGGGTGTTGACGTCTTTCCCGTCCTGCTTTATGATTGTGAAAGTTGGATGGGAGGTTCACAGACAGAAAAAAGAATAGAAATCTTCAAAATGTACATATAAAGGCAGATGCTGCGAATTTCATGGGTAAAGGCGATGCACAAACAAAGATTTACTAAACACCATCAAAGAATGTAAAATACAGTATCTGGGCCACGTGCTGATAAATGAACAAAAGAAGTTGCTCCAATACAAAATAGAGCGGAAAGTGCAAAGAAAAAAGATCAGTGGGAACTCGCTAGAACTCATGGCAAAAAGATTTGAGAAGACCACTCGCCTTCGGAAATATTTCGCACTGCAGTTTTCAAGACTAGAATTGCTATCTAAATCTCCAACTTTCGGAAGGAGAGGGTATGATGGGAGGAGACGGAATGTTTAAGACAATAGCAAATATAATTTCCACACATCCCTCTAAAATATATAGTCTTATAATCATAGTTAGACAAACTATTAGAATTGGGCCTCTTTTTACAACTAACATTTTGTCGTTTTCTAGCCAATTTGGATTCTACAATAGAGCCTAATAAAGCGATGGAAGTGTATACGAATATTCATAATCATAGATCTGATGAAAGCTTCTAATACATTTAGCCATCGAACGCTTTTGTGCAAACTTTTAATAATAAAATCAGTCATGATGCTCCAGCATTTGGATCAGTTTATTGACAAGTGTACCTAAAGGTAGGAATGTGTTATTGTCCTAAAAACGACTCTATTTTTATAGAATCACTTTATAATTTTCAAAATGGCACATGAAATCAGATGACGGTTTAAGATTTGAAGGCTGCGGGTTAGATAATATAGAATTAAAACTTTTTCATCAAAAAATGCATCCTCATGGGCAAATTCGGATACTTCAATCTATTTCCCAAATGATCATCTCGGTATAATCATACCGCAATACGTTCTGATTTAACTATAATCTCAAAAGAAAGCTAGTGAAAAGTAACTGTATTAACCAAAATCAATTTTGCGTCTGTTACAGCATTAGCTTAAATATATTTCTTTGCCGCGTGAATTTCCCTCGAGTAATATAATTACCCATGTAACGTAAAATAGAGCTGTCGCTCCAAATATACGATTTATTCCAGACCGACCCAAATTAGAATTTAATTTAACTGTTAATTAATATTAATCCTAATGAATTTTTGTAATAGAATTATAATATAAATGCAAATTTACGACAGGACTGAAATGCGCAAATAAAAAGAAAAACTGCTAACTGTAGTCGACAGTAATTATATTATTTTAGATTTAATACTGGCATTATTAGTCTTTGCTCCGACGAAGTATGAAATTTTATTGCAGTTATTAAATTACTCATGGCATCCTGAAAACTTCATTATTTTCGCGGAATTACTCCAATATCCGTTTCTCTTGGCTTTTCCTTTTTAATGGATTTACAAGCAAAAACCAAAAATCTAAGGGCAATTTTTGTATTCGAACATAACAATAATTTTTGCCACAGGCTTGAAAATCGGATTGTTATTAGAATTTATTAGAAGTTTGATTCCGACAGAAAAAAGGCACTTAAATATCACCTTAGATATTTTTAGGAACGATCCAGAGCTAAATAGTTTTATAAGCCTCGTCAATATATTTTCAGTATAATTAAAAAAAATAAATAAGCCAATTTTTGTATTAATTTTGAAAAATGAAATTTGTGATGTACCGTTGAATAGACTCTTAATAACCATTTAAATCTGTAATCGATTATGAATTAAAATTCGCCATTCGGTGATACATAATAATTTGTCATTTAATTTCTGAAATTTAATATAGCGAAAATTGCCATTAAATGGATTAGATTATCAAAATTTGGTGAACTATGTATATTTTTGACGAGGGAGAAATTGCATTATTTGATCAATATGTTTTAATTTTATATCTTACCTTCACCATACTTAACTTTATATTCTTTGTCATAATAGATTAAATAGTTTGACATCAATTTTAAGCCTTTGAGATGACACAATTTTATACGGTTTTTTAAGCTACTATACGGTTTTCATATAAACCCCGCTTAACTTTCCATAGGTGAATATTTGATTTTATCAAAATGTGCTGAGCTACCTATGTATATTATTTTGACGAGGAATTACATTCTTTGATTAATATGTTTTCATGTGGTATCTTACCTTTACCACACTAAGCTTTATTTTTTTTGTTATAATAGATTAAGTAGTTTGACATCAATTTTAAACTTTTGAAATTACATAATTTTGTACGGATTTTATATTAAATTCTTAACTTTCCATAGGTCGATACTTAATTTTATCAAAATGTGGTGAGCTATGTCTATTATTTTGAAGAGGAATTACATTCTTTGAACAATATATTTTAATTTTGTGTCTTACCTTCACCTTACTCAGCTTAATTTTTTTTGTTATAATAGATTTAATAGCTTGACATCAATTTTAAGGTTTTGAAATGACATAACTTTATACGGTGTTTATATAAATTACATAGGTCAATATTTATTTTTAATAAAATTTGGTGACCTATGTATATTACTTTGACGATGAATTACATTATTTGGACAATATGTTTAAATTTTGTATTTTAACTTGGCCATAATCAAGTTTATATTCTTTGCCATAATAGATTAAATAATTTGACTCAAATTTAAGCCTTTGAAATGACATAACTTTATACGGTGTTTATATAAAATACTTAACTTTATAGGTCAGTATTGACTATTATTAAAAATTGGTGAGCTATGTATATTACTTTGAAAACGAATTACATATACAAACAATATGTTTTAATTTTGTATCTTAACTTGACGATACTAAAGTTTATATTGTTTGACGTAATTGATTAAATAATTTGACTGAACTTTAAGCTTTTAAAATAACATAGTTTTATACGGATTTTATATAAAATGCTTAACCTTCACTATACTCAACTTTATTTTCTTTGTCGTAATAGATTAGATAATTTGATATGAAATTTATGCTCTTGAAATGAAACAATATTATACTGATTTATATAAAATGATTCACGTTCCATAGGCTAATATTTGATTTCATCAAAATTTAGTGAGATGTATATTAATTTGACGAGGAATTATATTATTTAATCAATATATTTAATTTTGTATTTTAACTTCACCATACTTAACTTTATATTCTTTCTCATAATAGATTAAATAATTTGACGTCAATTTTAAGAATTTGAAATGACATAATATTATACGGTTTTTATATTAAATGCTAAATGTTCCATAGGTCAATATTTGATTTTATAAAAATATGGTGAGCTATGTATATTATTTTGACGAGGAATTACATTATTTGATCAACATGTTTTCATTTGTTACTTTACCTTCACCAGCTAGAGAAGAATTTAGAGAAGATTTTATTTGGTCAACCCGAAGTTAATGGGATGAATGACATTCTGACTGATACATTAATAATCGCATTAGAACAACATAATATCGAAAGAACGAAAGGTCCAGAAAAGCTCACTATAGAAACTAAAAATTTGATGAAAAGATGACGAGAGATCATAGGAAAACATAATGAAAATCTAGATGAATAGAGAGAACGTAATAAATCCATCTCATCAATAGGAAGAGACACACAAAGTTACAATTCTAGAGAAGCGAACAGAAGTCTGAAGGTTCTAAGGAAACACATTAATCCAGGCTTAAAATACATTACGAAGTTAAAGAACGAAGAAGGCAAAATAACTACAAATAAGGAAGAAATTCTCAATATTTTGGAAGATTTCTATAAAGAACTTTACACAAACCCAGGTCATCGAGATTATGTCCTCCAACGAGATGGACAGACGATCTTAAAAGATTAAAGACCAACTGGATACAAGCAGCCCAAGATCGACAAAATTGGGCAGATTTACGGGAGGCCTATGTTCAGCAGTGGACTAGATAATGATGATGATGTGGACTAAATATATTTATTCTGTTTTAAACCTTGGGTAAAAGCAGTTCCTGTGACACTCTGTCACGTTAATCTACTTGTTCGACCCATCAGAAAAGTGAGCGAATTCACAGCCTTTTTGCTATAATAGATTATATAGTTTGACATCGATTTTAAGCTTTTGAAATGACATAATTTTATACGATTTTTATATACGATTATAACTTTCCATAAGTCATTTGATTTTATAAGCTATATTTGACGAGAATTACATTTTAATTTTGTATCTTACTTTCACCATACTCAACTCTATTTTCTTTGTCATAAATCATGAAATAGTTTGACATCAATTTTAAGCTTTTAAAATGACATGATTTTATACGGTTTTTATATGAAATGCTTTACGTTCCTTAGGTCAATATTTGATTTTATCAAAATATGGTAAACTATGTGTATTATTTAGACAAAGAATTACATTTTTTGATCAATATGTTTTAGTTCTGTATATTACCTTCACCATACTAAACTCAATTTTCTTTGTAATAATAGATCAAAAAGTTTGACATCAATAATTTTAAGCTTTTAAAATGACATGATTTTATACAGTTTTTATATAAAATACTTTACGTTCCTTAGGTCAATATTTAATTTAACCAAATTGTGGTGAGCTATGTGTATTATTTAGACAAGGAATTACATTTTTTGATCAATATGTTTTAATTCTGTATCTTACCTTCACCATAATCAACTCTATTTTCTTTGTCATAATAGATCAAAAAGTTTGACATCAATTTTAAGCTTTTAAAATTACATGATTTTATACGGTTTTTATATAAAATACTCTACGTTCCTTAGGTCAATATTTAATTTTATCAAAATGTGGTGAGCTATGTATCTTACCTTCACAATACTGAATTTTCTTTTCTTTGCTATAATAGATTAAATAGTTAGACATCAATTTTAAGCTTCTAAAGTTATATAATTTTATACGGTTTTTAGATAAAATGCTTAACGTTCCTTAGGTCAATTTTTGATTTCTTCGTCTACATCTGAGGCACTACACAAAGTCGGGGATTGAGATTCTTGAATTCTCTTGGAAATACAACAATATTGCTAAGTCCCTTTAAGCAGTTCTTCTTTTCGTTTGCTTCCAATGTCTAGATTTCTTCTTTACTCAACTCTTCTATTTGTTTTTATTATGCTTTCTAATAATGCAGTATTTTGTCCCACTTGATTACTTTCTTCATGTGATTTTTGACCCGCTCTCACGTTATTGTTAGTTTATTAAATATACTTTTACCCCATTGCTCTTATTAATAGAGTAACTGATTTTGCATAAACATAAGATTATAAGGTCTTAGTGAGTAAAGTATTAATGGCAACCTTTGCATCAACTATAACTTACCTACGATAAATATTCTAAAAACCACCAGGTTTTCGTTTGAAACCTGGATAGTTTCATTTAAAGAATGTTTAAGTGAAACAATTTTTAATTTGAAATATTTTAAAACGGGCTGGAAATCCGCTTAGGGTATGTTTTCTAAGATATAGAATCCGGAAATGAGATAAAAATCATACGATCCAATTTAAAACAAGCCAGAAAATTCATACTTTGTACTATTAATTGTTTTGATGTTAAGATATATGAATAATTCATAAAAATCGCCAAACTTTCATACTTATAACATTTTTTCCAGGCCTGTCCACACTATTCGGATATCCCTGTACAATGAGAGTAGAAAATATTAAAATGTGATAGAGCTAAATGAGAAAAATTCAAGGTTTTTTAAATAGCTGTATTAAAAAGCCTGAAAATACAACTAGAAAAGTTTCACATAGTTTTTAAATGAATTATTTTTACTAAAGGAAGTTTGCCTAAAAAATTAAATATTTAAACGACAAGGCACAAATACCAAATTTTGGTAGATTTTCATTGAACTGTAATATGTTATTTTTGAGCACAAAAGAGCAAATGGGACTCTCTTCTTCGGCTTGAAAAATAACCCTAAAAATAGATGAATTTTTGAATTTGTTGATATTGTGTTTATATATTTAATAAAATAAAATGTGCCATATTTTTCGGTATAGTTTGGGTTAGATGGGTTATTATAATATATGAACCATTTTTTGCAAAATATTACTCTTGAAATGAGTTGTATAAAAAATGAATTATATATATTATGTAGTCTATGCCATCTAGACCATGGTCAGAATACGTGGATGACAATTATTTTAATTGCAACACTTGTTCACAAAGATAAACAATATATCGCCAACTTGGTGCATATAAACCCTCGGGAATTAAACTTCTGACAAGGTCAGACACAAAGTTCCAACTCCGGTCATACAACCGTTTATATCAAAACAGAACAAACTTGGGTGTTTTGCCTCGCCTGGTAACACCCACCCCAGCCAAGCAACGTGTTGACGCATATGTTTATCCCTATAGTAAAATTTCATATCGGGACAACGAATTCGCTCAACGCGTCGGGACTGGAAACTATAAGGGGAAGTCAATACCTCGGAAATTCTATCCCAAATCATAGTCATTCAAAATCGATAGGAGTCTGCTGTCGATTCGATCAGGAGCGTAGGTGGAAAAAGCTCGACACGGATTTCTTTTTGTAATTTGTAGCTTATCAGTTATATCCATGATACACCACTCTTTGTGGTATTATTGGTTACACCCGATGTTTAGCTACTAACTAATATTTTTGTTAATAGTTAACACTTATAAACAAATATTTATTTAGATATATGTTAAGTATCTTCGAAATAATGATATAAATGCTAACAATATCAGCCTACAATAAACGATTAAAGGAGAGTTGGGGAATGGTGCGCACTTAGGCGGAAATTGTATTTGTGGTCAGACTAGGATACATACATTAGTTTCAAAAACGTTATAAGATGCAGTTTATATAATATTACTATAGAGGCAGGACATTTAGAAAGTAAAAATTGCATTTGCGCATAATTACCCACCTCCGCGGGCAATGATACGCACGACTTAGGTAATAGTGCGCAATAAATCTTTGTTAGGAAAAAATATTGTTTAAATTAACATCAAAACTAGTTACAACTAAAATATAAAATTTTAATGCAAGCAGAAGTTTCACTAATTTTCCGGAGTGTGGCACCTATGCAATCTGCATGGATCCACCAGACTCTGCGTGGATTATAGAATGCTCAATGACATCACCAAAAAGGACAGTTATCCACTTCCCAGAATTGATGACTCGTTGACGTTGACTAAATTCTCACTGGTTTTCAACACTCAATTTAAAGAGTGGCTACTAGCAAGTGGTCATTGACCAACAACATAAGGAAGTGGTATGTCAGTTTAAAGTTATATCTTTCGGACTAAGCAATGGATCCGCTACTTTTGAACGTCTTATGGAAGTAGTTCTACGAGACCTTACTTGGAAGACATGCCTAGTCTGGTAATGGAAACATTTTTGAGGAGCACCTACAAAACCTGCAGGAAGTTTTTACTAGAGTGAGTTAAAAATGCTCAGCTTCTACTGAATCCAAAGACATGTTCCCTTTTTCAACAAAAGGTTGAATTTCTCGGCCATGTCGTGTCATCAGAGGGAATCCAAATCGACCAAAGGAAGATTACAGCCATCAAAGATTGGCCTCGTCCTCCTCACAAACACGAACTGCGAAGCTTGCTTGGATTACGCATTTATTACAGAAGATTCATCGAAGGATTTGCGAATATAGGTGCACCTCTGCATAACTCACAGAAGAAAGAACAAATTATAACTGGGATCATAACTGTGACTTTTCATTCAGGAAATTAAAAGCGGTATCATGTTCTAGTCCAATATTGAAATATCCGGAGCAAAAGTTGAGGTGTGTGTTGGACAGGGATGCAATCACCACCGGCTTCGGAGCGTCGAACACTTTCGAAACCCGAACGTAACTACTGTGTAACCCGAAAAGAGCTTTTAGCAATGGTACGATCTGTTAATCATTTCCATCAATACCTGTATGGACAAAAATTTCTAATAAGGACAAATCAGGCAATGGCATTTGGATATGAAACAGTCTAAGAGACAGGTAGCGAGGTGGCTTGAAAAGTTGCAACAATATAACATTAAGGTTAAGTTATTCATAGGATCACGACTGTATGTTAAAAATGTAGAAACGAATAACGGGTATTCAGTCAAACGAATTTATTAAAAGGTACAATTTGTTTTGTCTCCAAGCTTTCGGTCAGTATCGTCATTTTCGTCAGGGCTAAAAATTATTTTTATATAATATAAAACACCACGGTACTATAATTTTCCATTCTGGCCAATTTCTCCGCATATACAACATATCTCGTTAGGCTTGGGTTATCTCGAAGTTTTGGATAAGGTGGCATGAAGCATAAGTTAATATCGTCTACCTCCTCATCGTCTCATACGTCGACCAAATCCTCCTCCAATGACTCGTCAGGTGTCTCATGTTTTGTTTCCCTAAGGTTTTTCTCTCTTGTGCTTTTTCATCAAAACACCTTACAGTTTTCTTTTTGAGTGTTTTCTCTTATTTCCTTCTGCATTAGGTTCTCTTCTCTTAATCTTTTCTTTGCGCTATTTCTAGTTCTTCCTTGACAGGTGTGGTTGCAAGGATTTTCGAAAATTGTTTCTTTGGCTATCCTGTTAAGTTTCATGACAACTTTTTTTGCTGGTAAGAAAAGCTTCTTCAGATGTACTTGGCTGAGAATTTTCGTAATCGACCGAATAATTTGGTTCAGTATCAGGCAATGAAATTTTAGGTTTTGTTATGTTTAAAGTAGGATCATTTTTGGCAGAACCTTCTATAGTGTAGTTTATTACTTGATTGGAAGGTGTAAAGTCATCATGCGAAATCAGACAACCACTCAAAAAATAATCCAGAATTAATCCAACCATTTTTGGAATATTTTTACAAAGCACCAAAGGGTCCGATTTTTAAAAGAGTTATTGGCATTCTTTTTCGGAGATAAATAAATATAGAGGGGATGTAATTCCATGAAGCACTGATTTAGTTGCGTTCCTTGTATAATTTATTCAATGAACAGGTAATTATTCCGTGTAAATTTTTTAAATAAAATCCCTTCGGTAACTAGTACAGGTAAATGAAGTTTTTAGGGGTAAAAATCACCCAATAAAAATATCATAAACTGGACGGCTAAAATAATTTCATTCCAAATCTCATGTACATAATACACCTTGCAAAGCTTTGTTTAAAAAAGCTATCAAAACTCGTTCTTTTTAACGTTTCCGAACATAATAGAACCACTCGACAAGTTCCCTAAACATAATGATGAGATAAAAACGGTGTGTGCTAAAGACCACATGAGAGAAATGAAATCTTCAAGAAGACGAGATTAATATTAAAAAACTAACGAAAAATAAAAAAAAATCCTGGGGGCATCGGGCATCGATCTCGGTACCTCTCACATGCCAATCATGGCCACTGATGGAAATATGTGCGTTAAAACTAAATATAAATATGTAGATCGGCATAATACATATTTATTGTGAATTTGGCAGTTAGGTAGATGATTATTGAAACTAATATATCATTGAGGTAGACAAAATGTACAGAATAATCCAAATGAGACCTTAATGTCTGATTGGTATCAAAACTCAAAATGGCAAAAAGTTTGTATTCGACAAGCTCAACCTGTATAAAAGGCATCATCAAATTTGTAAATTGGTCCCTTGTAAGGTTTTTAGCGTAAATTTTTGTCAAGTGATCAGCTTTTCTGTAAAAAAATATTTTTTTTTTTGGAAAAATAAATGAGAAATCTTCATTTTTTTAATCGGTGTCATAAATCTTCCCATAATGGCCCATAACTCGAGATTTTCGAAATAGAATAGCATTTTACATCGGTTTGCAGGTTACCATGCTAAAAAGTCAGTTACAACATTGTGTTTTCTTTAGAGACAATATGCTGCTTCCAATTTTTTTTAAATAAAAGTTTGCTATTAAAAATCTCTTAAATTTATATTAAAATCCTTTTTATTTCTCTCCAATGCCAGAAAAAGCTCTACATTACTATAATTCAATCAAATAAGTATTTTACCCTAAAAACGTATATTTAGAACCCACGCTTACAATGACACCACTTTTGAAGTAGATATGTTCTATATTGTTGTGGAGGATTCATGTTTACCTTGTAATTGATTGCCTTTACCAATTCAAAACAAGTGTAATCATTTGTGGAGCCAAAGGCAATCAATTACAAGGTAATAAACCACTTTTGAATACGTAAAATATTACATAAAACGTCATTAGAAGTGCCTACCAACGCTCAAATTGCACCTCTGGATTTTAACAGCTTCAAACACTTTCAGCAACAAGTTTGTTGACTTTACGTAAAAAAAATATTGTATATAACCCATTATATGGCACACATATAAAACAAATTAATTTATTAAGCTAAAGACAAAAATCCAAACCATGTTTGGAGGTGTTAAAAGTGCTGCAGAGATTGAAGAAAGGCAAGCTCAATATTGAAAATATTCCCTGTCCATCATGCTACACCACGTCTATGGATATTCCCAAGAGGGATGTTTTGCAAGAAGTAAATTACCCTGAAAACTTACTTAGAAAAGGAATTTTTATCAGCTTCCAGGAAAACAGTATGCTTTACTAAACTAAAGCGACAGACAACAGGCTGATAGCCGAAACAAAAAAGGTTGGCTATGTAATAGAACATTTAAGTTTTATGATTAGAACGCTGATAAAATAGTTATCAATATACAGGGATGTATTAATAAATAATAATAAGATTTACATCTTCGGTTTATATATCTAAGGATTCATGAAGTTATGGCAATTTTTAAAATGCACATTTTTTTGTTCAAATTTTATTTCATATTTTGGCATTTATATAAGAGCACTGTGCAGGTTAGCTACATATAAAAATATTTGCAGTTTTGGCAAACTGATTAAATTTTATTGGAAAATACATTTTACGCAAATGCTAAGAATATTTCCAGAATTTCAAACTCCAACTCGAAATTTATCTTGGAAAAAAATCTAATTTTGCAGGTTAGGCACATACAAAGGGTTAAGTGATTGATTTAATTTCCTGGATAAAGAAAGCATACTCATTGATTTGAAAGTACATTTGTATGTTAAGAATATACAAAAATGTACGTGATTTTAATGAATTGATTAAATTGTCTTGACAGATAAAAAAATTACCTTTTCTTAATGGTGGCATTTTTATATATTATATATTGAGGCAACAATTTGTCTGGTTAATTTTAATAAATACGATCCTCTACTTCTTGACACAAAAAAATTCTGTCTAAGATGTCAATGATGTCAATATTTTTTCAAATGTTTGTTACCCGTTGATGCAAATCCAGAATAGAAGCAAGTTTCGTCTCAAATAACTTTTGATACTGACAACTAAAAATAACATAATCTTGTATCAAAGGATTATGAAGAATGTGTTAGGGCTCTCAAACCAAATTATTCTAGTTGGATTTTTAGTTTTAAACAGTGTCTTTAAAATGATCAATTCTCGTCAATTAGAAGGATTATTTTTTACGACACTGAGAAAATGTTTAGTGGTCGTTTTCCAGACCACCGTATCCGTAGGGCACTTGTAGCTAAATTTACGATAATAGGTAGCGTGAATAACAAAGAGCCATTAGATCATCTACATATCTCGGAAGAAAAATATTATTGGTGAAATGATAGTTAATCCCCAATAATCTATTTCCCGTGTCGCAAATGTCTATGAAGTATATCTATCTTCTGCGTGAATAGTTTTCCAAATCAATAGATTTCACCCTTACAAGATTCAAATTGTTGAGGTAATCGAAAATGATCCAAAGAGCAGAATAGAATCTTGCGAAAAAAAGACAGATCATCTGCTGACCAAAACCAATAATCCTGTGTACAGCTTTGCAGATGAGAGTAACCTTGTCTCCCAGTTTAGATCAGAAAAAATTTTACCAGCGACTAAGACAGGAGCAGATTTTAACAATTAATTAAAATCTGGAGAAAGTTCGAACTTGGGGTGACAGGAATTTAGTCCATTTCAATGCAGCAAAAACCAAGAAAGCCATTACGGCGGGCCCTGACATGATTCTCGCAAGATCAACTATTCCTTCATATTCGTCAATTGGACTACTGGGTGTCTCGGTCAACAGCAATATGTTCTGGTATGACCACGTGACTAACATCGCAAAATCAGCCTCGCAGAAACTTGGTGCGCTATTTCACGACAAAAACTGTATGCAGCGAAAATAAGAACGTGCTTAGAATATTGCTTAAACACCTGTGGTGCCACACCTAAGCACATCCAAGCTGCTCGATTTCATTCAGAAGAGAGCTGCTCGTCTCGTCAGCGACCCGGAGTTGACTCGAAAAATGGATAGTCTGGAACACCGCTGACATGTGGCCGAGATATCCCTGTTTTACAGATATTTTCACAGCAGATATTCCCAGGATTTGACCCACATCATCCCGCCCCCAGCAACGCTGGTCAGACAGTCGCGTACAACTGGAAACACCTAGAACGTCGCTTTTCAAGGACTCCCTGTCTTACCGAAAAGTGATTTACCCATCTTCTTGGAAAGTTGCTCGAGTGCAACCTGTATCCAAAAAAGGCAAGAAAACCACGCGTTTAAACTATCGTTCAATTGCCTTGCTTCCCGTAATCTCCAAAGTCATGCAGGAGATATTGGTCTATGTCACTCATATATGGAGTAGTATAATTGAAAACTACGGAGAGTCTCGAGCGATTGCGTTGGATATTTCAAAGGTGTTCGACAGAGTTTGGCATGACGGATTGCAAGCAAGGCAAGCAAAAGCAATTTATTTCATACATTTACAAGTTATTACATTTGGTTATTCTAGCTTAACTATCTTATAAGGCAGAGTTTCTGTAAGCTAAACGAATTACAATGATTCCCTAGCCATTCCGCACTTAATCTGCAACGCAGGCAGACAGCTTTCACTAGTGTGACCTAAATTTCCGTACGTATTCACATTACTTGAGCAGTGCCCTTCAATGGTATTTACAATTAGATCGTAACTCTACAAGCGCTAGTACATGAATTCTGTTTTTGCGATAATCTTAACTAATGCGAGAATGTAATCCAGGAAAAACAGTCCGAAAAAACCTGGTTTTGGATGAACAAACACAACATTTACTATATACATTAT
>MU183419.1:82847-118371 GCA_016904865.1 Pissodes strobi
AAAACTTAGAAATATATAAACAAACTATACAATTGTGCAAATTGTACGTGGTCAAAATATTATATAAAATATGAAATATGAAAATATTTAACATCAAATCCTAAACACTAAACACCAAACATTAAACATGAAATCATTAAACCAGTGTGTAAGATGCTCAAAATTTAGTATTAATTAAAAAAGTCGTTGACTGCTGGCTCTCTCCAGTAAGTATGATCTCAAAGCTCTGCGAAATGCGGGAAAAGATGTTATTGACTTCATTTCAAATGGCAGATAATTGTGCATTTTTTTGCATTGTACAATATAAAGCTTTTAACTAACTTTGAGCGTGGGGTTGGCAGATAAAGATCATGCTCCGTATTCCTAGGTGGATAGTTGTGAGATGTCCTATCTGCAATAGCAGATACGTGCTTGCGGATTAAGCAAACGGATTTAAATATGAATAAGGAAGGAAGAGTTAATATTTTAAATATTTTAAAGAAATCCTGGCAGTGAGTTCTACTGTTTAGTCTCAGTAAGTATCGAACAGCGAGTTGGAAAATTCGCTCAAATTGAATCGCACAACACGTACCCCAGAATGGAAGGGCGTATCGGAGGTGCGACTCAAAAAGACCATAACAGACTGTTCTAGCAGTTGACACGTTAAGCTCCCTGAAAACAGTTCTTAGCGCAAAACAGGCAGAACTTAATTTTAATTAAAGGCATCGATGTGCAAGTCCCACTTAAAACGGTTGTCCACAACAAACCCCAAGACATTCACAGATTCAACGACGTCAATAGTGTTGCTATTAAGTACAAAAGATTGCAACGTAATTTTACTTGACAAAACTTTAGTTTTAGAAAGGTTGAGGCATAGGAGATTAGAATCGCACCATGATTTAATGGTGATGAAGTCACTAGATACAGTTCTGTGAAGCGCCGTAATATACGGGTTGCTCCAAATGAAACTAGTATCGTCCGCAAAGAGACAGACTTTACCGCGAATGTCCAGCCCAGCAATGTCGTTAATAAACAGCAGAAACAAAATAGGGCCTAGTCCTGAACCCTGGGGTACTCCACAATCTATTGGCTTGCAAGAAGACATCGACGTATCAACTCTCACAAGCTGACTTCTGTTGTTAAGATACGACTTAAACCATTCGAGATGCACTCCTCTGAATCCGTAGTACTGCAATTTAATTATTAAGATATTATGATTTACACAATCGAAAGCTTTAAAGAAATCACAGTAAATTGTTGCTGTAGAGTGATGGTTGTTCAGGTTGGAGTATACATAATTAAAGAGGGAAAACATAACATCATTTGTGCATTTGTTGCTTAAAAATCCAAATTGATGGGTAGTAAGTATTTTATATTTAGAGAGAAAAAATAGAAGCCTTTTTTTAACCAATCTTTCAATGATCTTTGATAAAGTGGAAAGGAGTGCAATTGGGCGATAGTTCGAAGCTTGCTCTTTATCTCCTCCTTTATGCAAAGCAATAATTATTGCCGTCCTAAGACAGTTTGGAAAAACCCCATTTTGGAATGACTTGTTAATTAAAGTAGTAAGATGGTTTAATGTGCAATACGGCAGGTTTAAGAACATTTTCAGAGTAAGCCCATCAGCCCAGATGAGGATTTGTTTTTAATGTCTTCAATTGCTCAGCAAATGCTACAGGCGTAAAGAAGAAACTGTGTAAATTCACATTAGCATTAGAGAGATATGAAAGTAGATCAAGAGAAGGAGTTGTGGTGTTCATTAAATCTTTAGCCACATTTACAAAGTGATTGTTTAGGTTCTCAGGTGAATTAGCGATTGTGCCCGACGAAGAAGTCTTATTCCTTAAGTCATTCACAATAGACCATGATTCTTCAGCAACGTTACCGGATTTAGCCAGTCTCTCATTATAATAAATGTCCTTGGCAGCTTTTATAGTCTTATGATAGACTTTCTGTAAAGTTTCACGTAATAGGTATAATATAATATATATAATAGGTATAATAAACAAACACAGATTAGCTTAGCTTAAATGGGAATATGATCCCCGTGGTATGCAAAGTCACAAAAAAACGAGTTTAAATTTAAAGCATATCCTTAGTGTTATCTACATAAAATTTGGTACATAGGTCTAAAATTAAAAGGAAAGTGTTGCATTTTTAAAATCTTTTATAAATAGTAGTTTTAAAAATAAAATTACAAATGCAAAATTCTACATTAAATTTGACGCCTGTGTGCAAAATTTCGCGTTTCAAGCACCAACCATAAGGTGTAGTCTTCCGCCTTAATGGATTAGGGTACGAACATAGTGCACCGCTTCTCGCTTCTCGCTGGCTGGCTTTTACTCTACCCGCTTGGTCAACCTGCGCGATTGTAGCAGGTGATGGTCATATAGCACCGCTTGCGTGAGTGTCTCGCTTCAGTCGCTTCGTCTCATTTGACATCTTGGAATCTTGGAGCTATCTCGTGAGGACCTGTTATGAATTTTATTAGCCAGCGATAATGTTTCTAATAAATTAGAACAAGAAAGAACAACTCACGTTCATGAAATTAATAGGTCTCGCCCAGAAGTTGGTGAATACCATACCCCAGATAACCCAACTACAGATCCGAAAGGGCATAATATATCGAATCTCGTTTTATGAGGCGTCTTTCAGCTGAGTTGAATTGTCCGCACAAAGTAGTTTTAAACCTGAGACTGGCAATTAGTAAAAGACTGGCCGCACCAATAACCAAATTTATTTATGTATATGTGAGTATCATTATGGTATATTGTGCAACAAGTGCTGAAAATAAGACTTTTCACACCAATGAGACAGTTTGGGTTATGTCTCATGAGTGTGAAAAGTCTTTTCAGCAGGTGTAGCACACCATTTTTCTACGACTGCTATATACAAGGTGCCCCACTGGGAGTGTGGTAGAATTAGTATATTGTGCAACAAGTGTTGATTATGTCACTCGCCTACGGCTCGTGCCATCAATCTTCACACTCGTGTGAAAAGTGATTTTCACACGCGTTCCATACTATACTTTTCCTACGACTGCAAATAATATTGATATTATATATTATAATATTTATTATAATATATCAAGCATCTTGTCTTTAAATTAAAATTTATAGTTTACAAAGATCATATAAACACTTCTACAGCAATTTGTGTAACTAGTTAATGAGTAGGTATTGAGATGCCAGGGCTGGGACAACGCCCTACCCGGGGCGCCCTTTTAGGGTTTCGTCCCTCATTCTAGGGTTTCGCCCTTAATGTTTAGAGTTATTCTTTTCATAACTTTCGAAAAAGGCGCCATTCCCTCGTGGGACCCATTTTTTACATATTCGGAAAAGAGATCATAATGGGTGAAGCCCTAAATTGGGGCTCCTTGAGGCCCATAGCCCTGAAATGGGGCCCCTGGTACGGGGCCCATTTCCCACAGATTTTAAGTGGGGCCCTCGGGGGGCAAAGCTTTTGAATGGGGCCCCCGGTGTGGGAGCCTCATATTTAACACATTTGGAAAAGGGCCCCCTGGGGCGAAGCCCTAAAATAAGGCCTTAGGGGGGCGAAACTCTAGAATGAGACCTATAGTACGGGAGCCATTTTTTACAGATTTAGGAATGGAGCCTCCGGGGCGAAGCGCTAAACTTGGGCCCCAAGCCTTAAAAGGGGGCCCCTGGTATGAGAGTCCCTTTTTCTACAGTTCTACAAAAAGGGGCTCCTGGGAGAGGTGAAGCCCTAAAATTGGACCCCCTTTTTTAGAGATCTGGGAATGGAACCTCTGAGGGCGAAGCTCTAAAACGGAGACGAAGCCCTTTAATCTAAATACCCGAATAAGCATGTGAAAAGTATACTTTACACACGTCGTTTGCAAAGTATACTTTTCACACGATGTTTGAAATGTCCAGTTTTCAAGAGCAGTTGTTAGTGTGTTTTTCTCTATTTTCAGGGCAGAAAAATATATAAATAACTTGCTTTGACATGTAAAAATCACAAGACATACCTTTCTCGGTGTTTAGGGCACCTGAAAAAAGATTTATCGCCAATGCTTCTGTTTGAACAACGGAATACAGGCACGTATAACCAGGCATGTCACTAGCTCAGTTAACCTAATTTTATAATTTAATTTAAAAAATAAGATTAAATATGACTCCGTACTATTCCGCTTGTGGTTTTGTTGCGACTTAGAACGCTTTTTCCATACGGGCCCGCACTAAACTGTAGATAGGCAAAACCTGTTCAAGCCATCTACGACCATGAGTCATTCGCTGCGAAGTTTGTTTCACGCATTTAAATTGCCGCTTACGCATCTGTTTTGGGTTATCTGTGACCATACTTCAATCGTTTGTCCCAAATCATTTTTTAAAAGCACTTCCGAAATTAAAATATCTTTATCAATTTCCATCCTACGGATCTTAGCTTTGTAATCAATGTTTATAAATATTTAATATTTGCTTAAATGACAGAGCAACAAACTAGAACAATCCTGCGTATTGCACATCAAATGATATCAAACACCGAGCGGGTTAAGCGGTATGCGAGAAAAATAAATAAAAATTCATTCCGGTAAAAGCTGATTAAGCAGGTTGAAACAGGTTACAGGCGCACTATGGCCACGCGCTACCATTACTTTATATATTTTTGTATCGCTAGTCTGCCGCGATGAAACGAGAAGCGAGAAGCGGTGCACTATGGACGTACCCTTAGGCTTGCGCACTGGTATTCAGAGCGCAAAAAGCGCCAATAGCCTTCCCTTTTGCACTTTCCATGAATTCATTCAGATTTGTCTACATATAAACATTGTTAAATAAAATAATTTGTAATTTTAGTAGCCTGAATTTACAAGGTCGTAGATAAATAGTTTATTCATAGAGTTTTATTAGACGCCTTAATATATCCAACCCGTAACATTGACATTTTTTAACATGTCCATTATTGGACAATAAAAATATCACAGTTGATAACCGACCAGTAATTTGTTGCAAAATAAATATTAGGAAACATAGGTATTTGGCCACCCGTATGACGTCCTTACAAATGGGTATAATTTCGACTTTAGGCTTATCTCTAGTCCGTCTAGAAATTTCCGGAAAATAGAAAGCAAAATTATAATTTTTTGGTATAAATTTTTATTACTTGAGTTATAAAATAACAACAAATAATTCATCCCATTTACCTATACAACCTCTATTAATTTAGTACTAAACACATAACTAAAAGTCCAGATACATCAAAATTAGGTTACTGCCATAATGTTCGTTTTTTATATGGCAGTCGCACTCACACTAAAGGGGGATCCTATGGCACTCGACGAGCGGTGTGTGTACGAAGATGCTGATGGACCCTGTTCTTAAATAGTTGTAGGATCTAATTAGGGGGAAACAGATGTCCTGGGAGTGAGTTCCACAATGATGCAGTGCGCCAGACAAATGAGTCCTTGTAAGGCGACGTTCTAGGTGCACCGACGAACGGGTTCGCTCTAGCCATCTCGTCTGTCGTGACTGTCTGACAGGCACTGCTGGGGGAGGGATAATGCTGGCCAAATCCTGGGAACATCTGCTGTGAAAATATCTATAAAACAGGGAAATCTTGGCCACATGTCTGCGGTGTTCCAGACTATCCAGATCGCGGGCTAACGCCAGGTCGCAGACGAGACGCACCTCTCTCTTCTGAATGGAACCCAGCAACTTTAGGGTGTTCTTAGGTGCGGCACCCCAGATGTGTGAGCAATACTCTAAGCATGGTCTTATTTTCCCTTTGTAGAGCCAGAGTAGTTGCTGCGGTGTATATAGATTTTGGTTGCGAAATAGCGCACCAAGCTTCTGCTAGGCTGATTTTGCGATGTTAGCAACGTGGTCATGCCAGGACATATTGCTGTTGACCGAGACACTCAGTAGTCCAATTGACGAGAATGAGGGAATGGTCGATCCTGCCATAATGATGTCAGGGCACGCCATATTGGCTTTCTTGGTAAACATGCCTGCTTGGGCTTTTGCAGCATTAAATGCGACCAAATTCCTGTCGCCCCAAGTTCGAACCTTCTCCAGATCTTGATTAATTGTTGTCATCTGCTCCTGTCTGCGATGATAAGTCTAAGTCGCTGGTAAAGGTTTTCTGATCTAAATTGGGAGATAACGGTACTTTCATCTGCAAAACTGTAAACAAGGTTATTGGTTTCGGTTAGCAGGACATTAATATAGATGAAGAACAGAGTTGGCGAAAGTATTGCGCCCTGAGGTACTCCCGCACTGCAGTGCAAAAGACGGCAGTTAGTTGAGCAATCCGTCATGACAAACTCTGTCGAATGCCTTAGAAACGCCATCGCTCGAGATTCTTCGTAGTTCTCAATTGCCTTCTCCACATATGGGTGACATAGGCCAATATATCTCCAGTTGATTTCTCTTTGCAAAAACCGTACCTATTGGTTATCGCTAACTAATCTGATGGCCTAAAGGCATTGACTACATGTTCCATGACTTTACAGATTAGTGGAAGCAAGGCAATAGGACGATGGTTTGATGGCATGGTTTTCTTGATTGTTTGGTACAGATGGGTAAATCTCCTTTTGGTAGACAGAGAAAAAAGTCTGGAAAAAATCTCGTCCTGATGCCTTTTGCCCGTCTGGCTCTTTGAGGATTTTGCGCATATCATGGTGCTGAAACCTAACTTCTACCATGGTAGTGTTGATGTTGGATATGATGGGAAGATCCTTGCCTTGGGGGACGTTTAAGGTAGAGTACGATGAAAACATTTAGGCATGTTTGCTTTTTCCTCAAGATGGGGAGTCAAAAATGGGAAAGACGTTTTTGTAAAGTTATTACTTACTACCTTTGCTAATGACCAGAAATTCCTGGAGCCATTAGGGCATTGAAAAAGTTTATTCCTCATCCTTTGATTGTGCTTGCCCTTAGTTTCGTCAATGACACGTTTGTATGGTGATGATGGTGTAAAATTGACCGAAACAAACCTTCTTCATTTCATGGCGCTGCTCATTCTACTAGAATCTTCAATGGGAATAAGATGTGGTGAAATTGCTGGCCATGAAATTGATGCCAATTGGTATTCGTGAATCCATCTTGAGTATAGGCATCTTGAATTATCCTGCTAAAATCGCCTTCTCTCTATATAATTAAATTTCACACTGGTAGTCTATTGATAATTCAGTTTTTATTCTGTATATTATACCGCAAACGTCGTGATCTCTGCTATAACAAAGTTCTGTAACAAAGACCGAAAATCGAGGTTAAATTGACACATGCAGAAAATCGCAAAATATATAAAGTTTTTTAAATATTTTGGAAATTTTAGGAGTCTAAATAGATAGCATTGCTTTTGATGTTTAATGGGAAATTTGAATTATTATGCCTTTCTGTATATTGACATGCCGTTTAAGTTAAAATAGGTAGATTTATGTATACATTGCCTAAAATCTCATTGAAAATGATTTGGAGCTAGGAAAATGGATCAGGATTAGAAAATGCGAAAATTTGTTGATGATTAGAGGCAGTTTCTAGTGGATTTTACGGCAAATTTGGAGGTAAAATTATACTTTTAGCATATCGATGCATACAGTTTTTTTACATGGTATCTCATTCACAACTATTGAAGGTTTCTTTTTTTACGGCAATGGCATACACACTAAAGGGAGATCCTATGGCACTCGACGAGCGGTTTGTGTGCGAGGATCTTGATTGACACGGTTCTTGAATAACTGTAGGTTGTAATTTGGAAGAACAGATGTTCTAGGAGTGAGTTCCACAGCGATGCAGTGCGCCACGAGTCCTTGTAAAGCGATGTTCTAGGTGTTTCCAGTTGTACAATGAACGGGTGCGCTCTTGCCGTCTGACGTGACTGTTTGACAGGCGTTGCTGGGAGTGGGATGAGGCGGATCAAATACTAGAAACAACTGCCGTGAAAATATCTGAAAAATAGGGAGACCTCGGCCACATGTCTGCAGTGTTCCAGACTACCCAGATCCCGGGTCAAGCCCGAGTCGCTGACAAAAAGCACAGATCTCCTCTGAATGGAATCCAGCTACTTTAGGGTGTGCTTTGGTGTAGCAAGCTCGTACTAGGATATATTTCTGTTGACCGAGACACTCAGTAGTCCGATTTACGAGGGTGAAGGAATGGTCGATCTTGCCATAATGATGTCAGGGCCCGCCGTATTAGCTCTCTTGGTAAATCTGGCTTCTTTAGTTTTTGCTGCATTGATCTGGACCAATATTCTGTCGCCCCAAGTTCGAACCCTTGCCAGATCTTGATTAATTGCTGTAATCTGCTCCTGTCTGCGGTGATATGTCTCAGTCCATGGTAAAGACTTTTCCGATCTAAATTGGGAGACAAGAGTACTGTCATTTGCAAAACTGTAAACAGGATTATCGGTTTCGATCAGCAGGTCATTAATATAGATGAGGAACAAAGTTGGTAAAACTATTACACCCTGAGGCACGCCCGCGTTAATGATGAATATGTCTGAGAAATGTCTATCAACTACAACGTGCTGAGATCGGTTCTTACGGAAACGGGCAAGCCAGCTACAGAGAGTGGCTGGCAGTCCGAAGGACGACAGTTCGTTAAGATATCCGTCATGCCAACCTTTGTCGAATGGCCTCGAAACATCCAACGCCATTGCTGGAGATTCTCCGTAGTGCCGCAGTTCTCAATTGCACTACTCCATATATGAGTGACATAGGCTAATATATCTCCTGTCAATCTCTCCTTGCGAAAGCCGTATTGGTTATGGCTAATTAATATGCTAGTCTCAAGGTACTTGAATAGTCGCTGATGGACTACACGTTTCATGACTCTGAAGATTATTGGAAGCAATGCAATTGAGAGATAGTTTGAGAGCGTGGTTTTCTTGCCTTTTTTTGGAACTTATTGCTTATTGCGACTTTCCAAGAAGATGGGTAAATCCCTTTTAAGATGTGTAAATCCCTTTTCGGTAAGACAGAGAAAATAGGTCATTTTTCAAGCCAAAAGTTAAATTTTTTGCCGATTTTGTGAGAGACGTCGAGGTAATTAATATTTTACTTTAAATATCCAAGTTGTGGCAACAAATTTCAAAATACAAAACACAAAAAATACTTGTATTCATAATAATAATCTCGCATTGTGGAAATGTTCATTTCTGTCGGATGGTCACATGTGCCTGTTATTTACATAATGGACATAAGACACGTTTTATAAAATACTTCTTATCTCCGTATGGCAATTTCGTAAATAAATATGAGGAGTTATTTTTATTATGTCTCAAATTTTCCTCATAGGAAATATTGTCATTTTTATTTTATTTGCTTCTCCCAATTTTATTTAAATTGACCTTATCCGCTGAGAAATTGATAAAGTTTCAATTTGGAGTCTGTACTCGACAAAATATCGGTAGCTTGGGAATAATACTCTAACAAATTGATAAAATTTTCTCCAATATTGTGCTTCTTAACGTGAAACGCTCTTGTGAAAAATATTTCTCTTGATAGTAAAGCCTTCAGTAGCAGTTATAAGGTTTAGTAATTCCGAACACATTTTTAGATTTCTTCAAAATTGTACTTATTGACAAATTTATAATTGAAATTTTAAGATTAGGAATTGAATAAGGAACTTGGAATGACATTTTAGAGGCTGATTAATATCGGCAAATACCTCTTTTTCGAATTGCAGGATGGGTCCTAATGCAAAAGGACCAGATACATTAACAAGCAAAAAAGTTGATATAAACTAAATCTCCGCATAATTAGTTGGTTTTATAGGCAATCTATCTATGGCATAGCTTAATAACACAATATTTCCAGGTCAAATAGTTCAGTTGGAAATTTCAGTTTAGGCTAAGCAGAGATAAATGGGGCTTTCTGGGCCATTCAAACAATTGCAGAGATGGATACTGACTTATTACAGCTTTTACCACAATATTGTCACGAACTGTTTTTATCCCGTGACGCCACGCCTTGATTAGCGTGCAGGAGAATAGCTCAGATCCGGAATCGCTCTATGTCAGATAGGAGATGATAAAAAAAGCACTTCGGATAAACAATAACAACGTCCAATAAACTTAACGAGAAAAGATTAACAATGTCTATCGGTCCGAAATGTTGATAAGATTATATTATACCCAAGTAGAGTAGAATGGGGCAAAAGTAAGCGCGGGGCAATAGTCTCAAATCAAAATTTCCAAGAAAAAAAGCAAAATCAGACAACATCGCCGCAATATGTTATGAAAAATACCAAACCGCATCTGCCAGTGTTTTCTTGGGTGCCTAGCAGGGTGTTCTTGCAGCCATGAGGTAATTTATACTTTTATACGCTTTGCATGTAATTTTAGCGAATTAGTTTATAAGCTATTGTATCGTTGATTATTATTGTATTTTAAAAACCAATTAGTGGAATGATCTATGGCATGTGAGTGTATGTAACACACAGTGAATTTGCACGAATCTCATTTGGTGAAAAATGGCGGTAAATTTGAAAATATTTTTAGCTTGTGGGGCAAAAATCCTATTTCTTCACGGGGCAAAAACTCGCGCGGACTTTTGCCACATACATCTTGTTTTCGGATGAACTTGCATGTCCTGGTTGCTCGGAGAAATATAGCGATTTGCCAATAGAAGGTTGGGTTCAATGCGAAAAATGTTCAAAGTGGCGGCACGAGGAACGCAGCGCTTATGAAAATATTGGAAAATTTATTTGCGACTGTTGTGAATAATCTATTTTCCCATGTTTTTTTACTTTTTTCATGATATTTGAATTTTTGTTTTCGTTGTTTTTTTGTTTTAGTTTTTGTCTTTGTTACTATTATAATGTTTACCTCATGTTTATCTGTGAGGGACTTTTGTCCCACACGTTTGAGACTTTTACCCCACTAGTGGGGCAAATATCCCATTTTGAGTCGGCTCACTATTTATTTTTTTAAGTGTTACTCTTTTTGTTTTTTCAAGTAAAATATATCACTTTTTGTACCTAAGAGGTTGTACTGTTAGGCTAAAAAATAAACGTTTGGTTTCATTAATATTTCTGGCTTATGTACTTATATTATATGTTACGTGCGTCCTTTTGCCCCATTCTACTCTACTATGCTTTCTCGATTGTGGTATATTTATGAGTTGTTTCTAAGTCTGTTTTATAAATATAGTTTTTTCGAGTTTGTGTTGGGTTTCATTTATAGTTAGTGTTTCCACTTAAAGTTTTACTTAGACTTTGCACTTGAGCTTACTTACTTTTACTTTGAAAATTATCTTTTAATAAATCTCATGTAGACTCGACTTGTAATATTGAAGTTAGGCAACCCGCGAATCTTGCTCGAGCAAGACAACTCATGGAATGAAATTGAGTATACGAGCAATGTGCTCGGGCAAGACAACTCAGGTAAGGAGATTAGGTTTAGGTGTGACACAAAGCCTAACTAACTGAAGGTTCGCTAGCTTATTTATATCATAAAATCTGCTGAGCGTTGCATGTTTAAGGTTGATAATCGCTTGCGTTGCCTGCTCGCGTTGTTTATAGTTTGCCTTTAATGTATATATATTTAGTAGTATATGCATTTTAGTAGTTCACAATATGTTAGTTTGTGATGCATAATGATAATAGAAAATGTTCTCAACACGAAATTAAACTCGAAGAACTTATTCAAAGCTAATAACAGGTTTGCTAGTTCGCTCCTCACATATTTCTTTGGAGTAAAAAAATGGGCAACAGCAGAACTAGGAAATATACATGCACACACAAGATATGAAATTACGAAATATAGAAAACTGAATTAAACCCAGAAGGAATCGGGCTCATAGATATACATACCCCAAGCAAATAAGATATTTAGCAAATACTTCCACACGGAGCAGCCATTAAAGCAGATTAAGAATAGACACCGCTCTCTCACAATCTGAACCACAACGGGTGCAAAACCCAGAAGATAAAATAGAACAATGGTCACGGGAGAAATTACACGAAAAGCACCTACAGAAAGAACAACTCTGTCCAGAAACAGAATATTGGCGATTCAGGACTTGGAAATAGCAAATAAGAACTACAAAAAATGTATCATAAAGAAAAACAGTGGTAGATGGCCTATGCAGGAAATGCCATCATAAGCAAAGCATACATAGAACGACATAACAGAGCACTACTAATACTACAGGCATTAACACTTGAATTTAATCTGATATCAACACAGAATAGTGTATTGGAAAATATTGGGTTCAAACTGTATTACGACATAACCATACATACTAATAAAACATTGCCACATAACAGACCAGATTTCACATTACTAGATAAAAAGAACAAGGCCACACATTATCTAATAGACCTAACAATACCAAGAGCGTGTAATTCTAAAGAAAAACAGACCAAAGCTACACAAAATCACAGGAAACAAAGAAGGAGTCGCAAAGAAACTGAAGGATACGGAAAAAACAAACATAATATATACAAACGAGAAATATCGACAACGCTACACATGAACGATAGATAAGCAGAACATTCATCCTCACCACGAACAATACAACAAGACTACGTGGAAGGACAACATTAAATGAAGATATCAAACAATCAACTTCAAAACATACTCGAGATGAAATAAGAACTAAAAAGGAAAACAAGTTCAATAATCTGGGGAGGTAGCAATCCAACTATGAGAAACATACTTCCAAAATCACAGTTTAAAAAAGACAAAAATATTAATAAAGCCAATGAGTACAGCGATTATTGCTGAATAACTAAACACCACAAGCACACTGGAAGACATTCACACAGGGACACATGCAGCCCCATTATTAACATATAACAAACAGAATACAAGAACTAAAAATCAAAAATATTAAACCCATACACTAGATGACAAAGGAGAATTGAAAACAATATAATAAAGTTGAGAGCAGACACAAGAAAGCTAACGCAATTTATAAATGGAAACAAATCAAAGTAAATATTAGAACACTTTGAAAATATAACAACAGATAAAGGGCAAGCAATTACAGAAGCTTTCGACACACTCAAACGAAAATTAACAAGGTCCCAACATGCCTACGCAGATACAAAGAATACAGTGACAGAAAATCATATAATGACATAACAATAACATAATAAACCTGAGAGAAAACATAAGAAGCCTGACGCAGTTTATAAATGGAAACAAATAAAAATAAATATTAGAACACTCTAATATTTACAAATAACACAAAATAAAGAGCAAACAATTACAGAAGTTTTCGACACATTTAAACAAAAATTAACAGTGTACTCGGCATGCCTACGCAGATACAAAGTAATTAATGACAGAAAAATATATAATAACATAGTAAAGCTGAGAGAAGGCTTAGAAGGCTAACGCAGTTTATAAATGGAAACAAATAAAAGTAAATATTAAAACACTTTAAAAACATAACAAAAAGTAATGGGCAAATAATACCCTCAAACAAAAATTAACAGTGTACTCAGCAAGCCTACGCAGATACAAAGAAGCCAATGACAGAAAGTCAAATAATGATATAATAACAACATAATAAACCTGAAAGAAGATCTAAGAAGGCTAACGCAGTTTAGAAATAGAAACAAATAAAAGTAAATATTAAAACACTTTAAAAACATAACAAAAAATGAAGGGCAAAAAATACCATCTAACAAAAATTAACAGTGTACTCAGCACGCCTACGCAGATACAAAGGATCCAATGACAGAAAATCATATAATGACATAACAACAACATAATAATCCCGAGAGAAGACACAAGATCATATAATGATATAATGATATAAGTTTATAAATGGAATCAAATAAAAGTAAATATTAGAACAAGATATTTACAACGGGATACATGCAGCCCCATTATTAACATGTAGCAAACAGAATACAAAAGCTAAAAATCAAAAATAACAAACACACATACACTAGATAATAAAGGGGAATTGAATCAATATAATAAAGCTGAGAGCAGACATAAGAAGGCTGACGCAGTTTATAAATGGAAACAAATAAAAGTCAACATTAAAACACTTTAAAAACATAAAGGTCAAATAATATTCTCAAACAAAAATTAACAATGTACTCAGCACGCTTACGCAGATACAAAGCAGCCAATGACAGAAAATCATAAAATGGCATAACAGAAACATAATAAACATGAGAGAAGACAGAAAATCATGACATAACAATAACAAAATAAACCTGAGAGAAGACATTAGAATGCTAACGCAGTTTATAAATGGAAACAAATAAAAGTAAATATTAAAACACCCTGAAAACACAACAAAAAATAAAGGGATAATAATACCATCAAATAAAAATTAACATTGTACTCAACACTGCTACGCGGATTCAAAAAGTCCAATGACAGAAAATCAAATAATGGCATAACAATTACAAAATAAACCTGAGAGAAGACATTAGAAGACTAACTCAATTTATAAATGGAGACAAATAGAAGTAAATATTAAAATACTTTAAAAACATAACAAAAAATAAAGGGCAAAAAATGCCCTCAAACCGAAATTAACAGTGTACTCAGCACGCCTACGCAGATACAAAGAAGCCAATGACAGAAAGTCAAATAATGATATAATAACAACATAATAAACCTGAAAGAAGATCTAAGAAGGCTAACGCAGTTTAGAAATAGAAACAAGTAAAAGTAAATATTAAAACACTTTAAAAACATAACAAAACATGAAGGACAAAAAATACCCTCTAACAAAAATTAACAGTGTACTCAGCACGCCTACGCAGATACAAAGAATCCAATGACAGAAAATCATAGTATAATGACATAACAATAACAAAATAAACCTGAAATAAGACATTAGAACGCTAACGCAGTTTATAAACGGAATCAAATAAGAGTAAATATTAAAACACTTTAAAACCATAACAAAAAATAAAGGGCAAATAATACCTTCACACAAAAATTAACAGTGTACTCAGCACGCCTACGCAGATGTAAAGAATCCAATGACAGAAAATCATATAGTGGCATAACAATAACATAATAAACCTGAGAGAAGACATTAGAAGGCTAACGCAGTTTATAAATGGATTTAAATAAAAGTAAATATTAGACCAAGACATTCACACTGGGATACATGCTGCCCCATTATTAACATGTAACAAACAGAATACAAAAACTAAAAATCAAAAATATCAAATACACACACACACACACTAGATGACAAAGGGGAATTGTATCAATATAATAAAGCTGAGAGCAGACATAAGAAGGCTGACGCAGTTTATAAACAGAAACAAATGAAAGTCAATATTAAAACACTTTAAAAACATAACAAAAAATAGAGGTCAAATAATATTCTTAAACAAAAATTTACAATGTAATCTGCACGCTTACGCAGATACAAAGCAGCCAATGACAGAAAATCACATAGTGGCATAACAGAAACATAATAAAGCTGAGAGAAGACATTAGAAGGCTAACACAGTTTATAAATGGAAACAAACGAAGGTAAATATTAAAACACTTTAAAAACATAACAAAAAATAAAGAGCAAATAATACCCTTAAACAAAAATTAATAGTATACTCAGCACGCCTACGCAGATATAAAGAATCCAGCGACAGAAAATCATATAACGTTTTGTTAAAGTGCAATGAAAAAAACCTTTTATAAGAAAATAGCAGCAAAGGGAAAAATTGAAGTTATACCACCAAGTAGAGATCTGAAAAGGAATATGGGTAAAACCCAGACAGTATAATGGTACTGCATTAAAGAAAATGAGAATACACAAGAAAAGACAAAATAACAACGGAAGAAATGATAAACATTATAAAAACACACATAAATGAAAGTACCCAGAAACGGATTATGTACAAAATTTTTGGTAGAAACGGTTCGCATCGATATATAAATACCTAACCACAATTTTGAACAGAAGGAAAGTCCATATAAAATCGAATCACAACACAGAAAATTCAGCTAATTATGGACCAATAACTTGTTTGCAAATACTGTATAAAATAATAATATCAGCAATATGCACAAAAATAGATTAAAACCGTAAAAATCTAATATAAATTCGGAAGAGCAAAAAGGCTGCAGGAGAAATGGACAAGGTTTTAAGGAACAGCTAACGATGGACTCTGTGATAATGAAGCAAACAGAAAAAAACAGCAAAATAGTAAGCTAACCAACGAACATATTACGTAGATTACAAGAAAGCTTTAGACTCTGTGCCATATCCATGGATAAAGAAAATACTAACAATTTACAAAATAGGTTTAACTATAAAAAATTTTCTCTGAGCCATCATGAATGCCTGAAAATATATTGAACAACGTTTGTTAAAAACTGTGTAGTTTGTGAGGTGAAAATATTAAATTGGATATTTTACCAAACAAGTGTAATAAATCTTAGCTGCGTGCTATAAAGTACAAATGAGTATGGACGAGCAACCTGTTCATCGAAAACTTATATATTCCAGAAAGAGATGCCACTATAAATTTAAATAACATCGTGTAAGTTAAATCAAAAACTAAATAATTTTTAAGCGAAAGTGGCTATAATTTAAATTGCATCGACGTGATTTATGTTTTACTATCCTCCGTAGTGTCAGTAACTCGACGCTAAAACGTGGGGTGGTAAAATTGTTAAATTCGTAACGCTAACACCATTACGGCTCCAGACTCCATATATTCTGGGGTTGTGCAAATTGCAGCGGTGCGACGGATAAACGAAGGCTTCATAGTGCGTAACCCAGATTGAGTCATAGGGCGGATAGAGTGATATAGCGCGGTGCTCGGAGCCTTTTATTAAATGCTGGAGCTAATATTACCTTGTTGAGCGATCTGTCTTCGAGAGGGACTTTTCAACCCTTGCTGGCTTGCTTTCAGTCTAGATTAAAGTGAGATATGTGGTTCGGAATATTTCGCGCTTGAATATATTTCGCTGTAGTTGTGAGTTGAGGAAATCCGATTAATTAAATTCAATTCATTATTAAAATAGATTAAAAAAAATAATTATTTTCTCGACAGGCGCTCGCTAAAAACTTGGAATATTATATTTAAACTTCCGTATAAAGCTACATTTATGAAGTGATAATGATTTTCGTTAAGGCGTATTATAAGTGATTTAGCTTATGAATTTGTTTGAATATATCACCGCCAAAACATATTAAGGGATGATCAAAATCTGTTGAGCATTTGGTAATACCTACCCTGTATTATTATACTCTCAGGTATTACTGAAAACATTATTATTTCAAATACATTAGGAAATTATATCAATAAGGAAGATATGTATATAAAAATGGGATTAAAAAATGATTTCCTTATTTTATTTGAAGAGATATAACAGAATGATATTCACTTGTCGCTTTATTCTTTCCAACAGAATCATCTTTTAGATTTGAGTCCATAGTTTTCTCATTGAGCATGTATCATCAACAATGTTAATAACAAGTATGCAGACCATTTTCATTATATTTGAAGCCAATTTTTCCTTATGCAGCAATATAGGAATCGCTTTCGTCGGTAAAGGGATCATGTTTTAGAGAGATGGACTATCATTACCCGTCCTTTATAAAAACCTATGCGATTCGTGGTGACGGGGGGAAACATAGTTGATTTTAAGATACTAAAAGGTGGAGCATATATGAAAAATACTTAGTCGTTGTTGATGAAGGTTGCTCAAACAAACAACAAGCATTTCTGCTGGCTTAAACATTTTAAAGCTAAAGTGTCTTCTACCCTGACTATCCAATCTTGCTCGTTTTGGACAACACCATTACAGCCATATTTCCATTATCATCTATGAGTAGTGTACAAACTCATGGGATAGTTTTGCTCAGTATTCCACCTTATTCATCTCATCGATTGCAGCCACTTGACTTTATATTTTTTGATGCTTTTAAACATCCATACAGCAGGCAATGCAATTTGTTTTTGAAAGTCCAAAAAAAGAAAATAAGTTAACTCCCTGTGACATTGCAGAAGTTTTTAAATTAGCATATGAATAGGTTGCTAAGGTGGAAAAGGGAGTTTATGGCTTTCCTGTAGCTGGCATATTTCCTATGAATCCTGAATAGTTTATGGAAAGTGATTTTGCTTTAGCCGAAAATTTCAACTCTGGGTTGTAACATTCATTTTTGGAGGCTTCACCTTGATGCAAAGAATCATCCCCGCCGGCGCCGTAGATCATTAAAGGCAATGGAAATCAAAAATACTCACCCGAACCTTCTTCAAGCTGCCAAACAGCTGAGCAAGCACAAGAACAAATCTATTTTATGCCAGATTCAGCACCAGTTGCCAAGCTCTTGCCGGTACCACGGTCAACAAAAATTCAAATGGGAAAGAATGTTCGCGAAAAGGAGCATTTAGAAATATTAACCAGTATACCGGTAAAAGATGAATTAGAAGAGAAAAAAAAAGGAACGAAAGGAAGATTGAAGCATCCAAAGAAAATATTGTGAAAATATAACAAAAAAGGTAGTAAAGAAATAATGTCACTACAATCTTCGACACGCTGCCAAATATCTGAGCAAACAGAAAACAAATCTATTTTAGGCAAGATTCAGCACCAGTTGCAAAGCTCTTACCGGCACCATGGAAGGGAAAATTATTCAAGTTGGGAAGAATTTTCGTGAAAAGCAGCATTTAAAAGTATTAGCCAGTATACCGGTGAAGGATGAATTAGAAGAGAAGGAGATAAAAAAGAAAGATTGAAGCGTTCATGAAAAATATTGTAAAACTAAGGCAAAACAAGACAGTAAACAAATATCAAAAATACTCACCCCAACCTTCGACAAACTGCCAAATATCTGAGCAAGCAGAAGATCAAATCTATTTTATGCCAGATGTAACACCAGTTGCCAAGCTCGTACCGGTACCACGAGCAACAAAAATTCAAATGGGAAAGGATGTGCGTGAAACGCAGCATTCAAATGTTTTAACCAGCGACCGTGAGAGTGACGTGAGCAGTAATGACGTAAATCTATTTACCAGTACACCGGTAAAGGATGAATTAGAAGAGAAAGAGAAAAAAAGGAAGATTGAAGCATCCAAGGAAAATATTTTGAAATCAAATCGAAAAAAAGGAGTAATGAAATATCAAAAATACTCACTCCAATCTTCGACAAGGTGCGAAATATCTGAGCAAGTTGAGGAGCAGATTCAACACCAGTTGCCAAGCTCTTACCGGTACCATAGAAACAAAAATTCAAATGGGAAATAATTCTCTCGAAAAGCAGCATTCAAAAGTATTAGCCAGTACACTGGTGAAGGATGAATTAGAAGAGAAACAGAAAAAAATAAACAAAAGGAAGATTGAAGCATCTAAGGAAAGTATTTTGAAACCAAATCAAAAAAGGAGTTGCCAAGCTCTTACCAGTACCATGGAGACAAAAATTCAAATGGGAAATAATTTTCGCGAAAAGCAGCATTCAAAAGTATTAACCAGTAAAGAAAGATTGAAGCGTCCATGAAAAATATTGTAAGACTAAGACTAAATAAGGTAGTAAACAAATATCAAAAATACTCAGCCCAACCTTCGACAAACTGTAAAATATCTAAGCAAGCAGAAGATCAAATCTATTTTATGCCAGATTTGACACCAGTTGTCAAGCTCTTACCGTTACCACGAGCAACAAAAATTTAAATGGGAGAGGATGTTCGTGAAACGCAGCCTTCCAAAGTATTAACCAGTAAACCGGTAAAGGATGAGTTAGAAGAGAAGGAGAAAAAAAAGGAACAAAAGGAAGATTGAAGCATCCAAGGAAAATATTTTGAAACCAAATAAAAAAAGAAGTAATGAAATATCAAAAATACTCACTCCAATCTTCGACAAGGTGCCAAATATCTGATCAAGTTGAGGAGCAAATCTATTTTAGGCTAGATTCAACACCAGTTGCCAAGCTCTTACCGATACCATGGAAACAAATATTCAAATGGTAAATAATTCTCGCGAAAAGCAGCATTCAAAAGTATTAGCCAGTACACTGGTGAAGGATAAATTAGAAGAGAAAGAGGAAAAATTAAACAAAAGGAAGATTGAAGCATCCAAGAAGAATATTGTGAAACCAAAACATAAATGATAGGAAAGAAATATCAAAAATACTCACCCCAACCTCCGCCAAGCTGCCAAATATCTGAGCAAGCAGAAGAACAAATCGATTTTATGCCAGATTCAACACCAGTTGCCAAGCTCTTACCGGTACCACGGTCAACAAAAATTTAAATGGGAAAGAATGTTCGCGAAAAGCAGCATTCAAAAGTATTAACTAGTACACTTGTAAAGGACGAATTAGAAGAGAAAGAGAAAAAAAGGAACAAAAGGAAGATAGCACGCAAGAAAAATATTGTGAAATCGAAAAAAAGGGTAGTAAAGTAATATCAAAAATACTCACCCCACTTTCGATAAACTGCCAAATATCTGAGCAAGCAGAAGAGCAAATCTATTTTATGCCAGATTCAACACCAGTTGCCAAGTTCTTACCTAAATGATCAACAAACATTGAAATGAGAAAGAATGCTCGTGAAAAGCATTATTAACCAGTACACCGGTGAAGACTGAATTAAAAGAGAAAGCCAAAAAAGGGAACAAAATGAAGATTGAAGCATCCAAGCAAAATATTGTGAAACCAAAACAAAAAAAAAATAGTAAAGAAATATCAAAAATACTCACATCATCGTCTGACAAGCTGCCAAGTAGCTGAGCAAGCAGAAGAGCAAATCTATTTCATGCCAGATTCAACACCGGTTATCAAGCTCTTACTGGTACCACGGGCAAGTATTAACTAGTATTAACCAGTACACCGAAGAGAAAGAGAAAAAATGAACAAAAGGAAGATTGAAGCATCCATGAAAGATATTGTGAAACCAAAACAAACACAGTTGTAATGAAATCAAGTAAACCCAGAAAATGTGCGAGAGAGAGCGACCGTGAGAGTGACGTAAGCAGTAATGACGAAATAAATTATGCAATAACGATGAACTAGACGATATGAGTGATATTTTGGAGCACGATAAAATTTGTGGGGAACTGGAAAAAAAACAGAGAACTATGGTACAGATGCACTATTTGCATCTACTGGGCACAAGAGGATAAAGAATTGCGATTCTCCTGAGGGATCTGTTTGTGACTTATGCAAACCATAAGGCTGCAATATTGCCTTTTAATGAATTCTTATTATTTTTTGTATTATCTTTTGTTTCATTTACTTAAAAATTCCTTTTCAAATACAAAAACGTATAATAACAAGAAATGCCATGTAGTTCTGATTTATTTATTAACTTATTTAACATATTTAAAGCAACTAATCTTCAATTATGAAAGTGTGTCGTGTAACGGAATATAAGTTATCATATATCAATCTATTCCGTTCCACTAAAGTCTATCTATTTATCAATGGTTTTCAATGTTCAGTATATTGATCGGCAGTGACACCTATCTGTGAATGGATATATTTCGCACAATTAACTATTTAAGGAGAACAGGTACGCAGATTTATATCCATAATTCGCGAATTCGTGTAATTACAGATTTCTTTGTTGAGTGAATGCCATCTGTTTGGAAACGGGCTTATCTCGTATAGTTGGTAATTGAAAGACGTTGTGCGTTGTTCAATACCTGTAATTTAAGCATGTAATCTACAATAGATTGCTACATTTAGCGTATGTTGAGTGTTTCCTTAGTGTGACGCCGGGTTTCCGATAGCGGTTGTCACATGGTTTAAATTCCCAATGAGAGCATTGAAAATCGAAATAGGTAGAACGTACAAAATTTTGAAACGAAGGTGTATCATCTTGGTGAGAGCGTTATTAATTTTCTGATCTCAAAATAATTTATTCATCCTGCGTATTTTTCAATAACCTTTTCATTTTTCAAATATATAAGTAATAATTGTTTCCAATTCACTTCATTATATTTGGCTAAAGCGAGAATTTAGCACTTTCATATTGCACTTTCGAGTGATTGACGATTTCAACAATCTTAATTTTTTATGGTGACTTTTAGGTTTGAATACCGATTTTTTGGTGGCTAATTGCGTATCTTATTGGTCAAATTCGTGTAATTTGATAATGATTTAATCCAAATATATAGAGAACGCAATTATTTCATCGTTTAGTGGTCATACATATGATTTTACATATTTTCATTTAAATTGAACAGTATTA
The DNA here is from genome assembly GCA_016904865.1 of Pissodes strobi. NCBI lineage: Eukaryota > Metazoa > Arthropoda > Insecta > Coleoptera > Curculionidae > Pissodes > Pissodes strobi. The sequence continues at coordinate 104,921 of MU183419.1, forward strand.
CTTGGGAGATTCTCGGAGCGAATTTTATATGTTCCTGTAAAAGGTAGTTAATTGAATTTGAGTAGAATTTTGCTGGATTCTCCTCTGTAGTATTGTTGATCATAGTTTTTTCAGGCTTATTTCATTAATATTTCAGTTTATTTGTAACATCAAGCGAAGCATATAATTATTAGCACTTACCGTGTCACATTTTATCAATGATGAACCGACATTAATTTACATATGTGAGAGGTTTATGTGCATGTGTGTAAATTTATCTGTGTTTTTTCTTTATCGTTTATCTAAGTTCCTATCTCAAGGCGAGATAGTGATTATCTTATCTTTATCTTTGATTAATTGAGACGTAATTTACGTTCAATTATTGTTTAGGTGCCAAGGGCCATATTTATAGATTAAGTAATATGAATTACTTATCTGGAGTCATAAGACTCGTTTAAAAAGAGGTTGTACCTCGTTTTATCCATTTTTTGAATTATCGTTTATGTGCCAAGGGCCATATAAAAAAGTAATAGAAATTACTTATTTTGAGTTATAATAAGACTCATTTATAGAGGTTATACCTCGAGAGCCACTGTTTGGACAAGTTTAATAATTTTTCCATAATTTTCTTTTAAATTTTTAATTTCATCATAATTTTTTTGAATTTCAGATCTCAAAGTAAAGAAAGAAATGTCTTGAGTAACAGTAATTATTATCAATAGTGTTATTTAACCATAGTTATTTATAATTTTTGCTGAACTTAAAATTGTAATTTAAGTTCTGATTATATCTGCTGTAACTAGTAAAATTTCAAGTTGTCAATTAAAAATCTCCTATGTCGAACTGAGGTCCACAGGATACTTTCCAGAAAAATTAATTATTTAGCGGTATAAGTTGGTCTAAAACCTGTCTTTTTTATATATGTAACAACTTCTCCAAGACGCCAACTGCACACAACCAGGTGGGAATAATGCCTAGGATTGCCGGTAAGCCCTGGATACGCCTATAGCGGGTGAGCTTAGTTACAGGAGAAAGAGGTTTCCAGTGGAGGTCCCAACCGGTCACGTGGTTGCAGATAACTGGACGAGTTAAGTATTTGAACGTCCAAGGAGAATTATTTTTTTTTGGAAAGACCAACTTATTATAATAATTAAATTTGTTTTATTGTTCACACTGCTAGTCAATTTAGTCAAAGCTTAAACTTCATAAATTATATTATAAGTTGTATTTACATCCGATTATATGAACTTCAACAATTTTTTTAAACCTCATCATTTATACTTGTAAATTAGTTGTTAAATTAATATATTGTTTTTAAAAAATAATTTATTTGATTTACTGCAGGACTGGGCTCTACAAGACACTAATTGTTCTTATCTTTATAAATTCAAAATTATTGATATCTCAAAAAAACCTATATTTTTTGTTTGCATTGTCTCTAAGAGCCCACAATAAAAAATAGTATAATTGACAAGAGAACCGTTAATCTAACTTACGCCCTATTCTCGTGCTTGATTAAATTAAATAAATTAACTATCCTTACAAATTGGCGAATGAGCTAGAAATTCATTACAAGTGGCGCTCAACCAATTAATTAAAATAATTAAATACTTTCATTACAATTGGCGCCCAATACCTTTCATTACAGTCGTTTTCCCCTACCACAACAAAGGATGGCACAGTGCGACTTTTTCAAAATTGGGTACCCATTTTGGGCTTGTTCAAATTTTGGAATATTGAACTAGCTATAATTATTTGTCGAACATTACTTTAGTTATTGCTTCTAGCCCCACTTTGAATCATTAATTCAATTCTAAAAAAATATGATGTAATTCTCTTAGTTCTGCCCCACCTTGCCCATGCTGGTTTGTTGTAAATATGTCTATTTTTTTATTCTTTCAATAAATGACACAAATGTATTTTACGCTTATTAATTCATTTCCAACCTTAATCAAAATGCCACGGCAAAATTATTTTACTCCTAAATTATATCCAGACAAATCGAAATTAGATTTAAGCAAGTGAGTAAAGTGTTATCATTCATATCCTTCCCTTCTGTATTAGGATCAGTATCCATTATCCACAAGTGCATTTATCAAATTGTACTGGGATATCCAAATAAAAGTGAACTGTCATTATAACTGTTTTTATTTTATAGATTTTAATACTTTAAATATGAAAGTTTTGGGAATTTTTGGATCATTCATATGTCTGGAGAAGTTCTAGACATATTTTGTTTGGCATACCTTATGCATTTTTTCCAGTCGTATTTGATATATTTTAAATTGAACAAATACTGAGAAGAACTCGATCATTAAATACCATAATTGAAATAAACAAAAAACTAGAAGAAAGGTGCATATGGATATAGACCTAAAATGCTTAGATGTTCAAATTGTTTAAATTTTACGGTATTTTAGGTATCGTAATGAAACAATCTTTGTATATCATGCAAATTTTAATCCAAAGGGACTTCTATATGGATTAAAATAATTTGCATGATATACAAAGATTGTTTCATTACTATGTGTCGTACATGCACACAGCCTTTACTCTTCATTTAATTTTAGGTATCGCCCTTTGAAAGGATATGATACATTAGCTCTAATACACCTAAACTCTAAATCAAATATCTGCCTATTAAATATAGCCTAGCAGCAATAAATAATAATATGCATGTATTATACAAAAAATCATTTTGTCTCGCAAAGAATATACACTTGGTCACAAGAAAGAATTAAATTGCACTGGTAATTGAGCTGTAGAGCTATTTTGTGCCGACTTATTGGACGCTCAAAGCAATGCGGTGCAAGGGTCACAGCCCCTAATTAAATAAACGGAAAACTCTCATTATCTTAGACAAGACACACAGCAAGCCGCCATGCATCGCAGCATCCCTTCTTTATTGCTTTCTTGTCCCCTCACTAATACGTAGAGATACGCATTTCTTTCGAGTTAATAAAGGATCCCGCGACAAATAGAGGACGGAATCGTCGCTCTCGTAAAGAAAAGAAAAAGGTAAGTCGAGCTGGAAATAGAATTTTTACGGAAATTGTTTTATTGGAACTACTACATCTTTAGAAATGATGATGAAAAATGATACGTAAAATTCGAAAGCAAACATGTAAACAATTCAAGCGATAATGAGCTTTAACTTGCAATAGTCAGCAAATTTTCTAATATTAATTTTCCAGCGCACCGTCAATCCGGCAGACTTTGCCTTACACCAAATTCGTTTATCCAGTGACCATATGCTAACATGCAGGTGCCCTAAACCTGTAACCCGAACCTCTAACTGGTGGTCAAATCCAATTCTGGACAGGTCAACTTCAAAAATCGGTTAGTTAAACCTGTCAAGTAATGAAAGTGAGATTAGCTCTGACAGAAATCAAGGTTAACTAGTTTGCCATTAAGACGCTAAAATAATTGCCTAAATTAAATAAGCAAAGCTAAGCATAAATATGACATAACACAACTCTAAAAACTATATTCTACACAGTGGCCAAGTCTTACAATCAATTCAAGTATACCTCAACGAAAACACATGCGCATTATAATTATCGAGTTGGGTCTAAATTTATTTAGTTCTTGTCAATGGACTTGTGGTTGTTTTTACCTGGTGTACATTCTTACTGGCGTACCTTTATCACACCTGCATAAGCTATATCAGACATCGCCGCAACGATTCTTCCTTAGGCGGCAATAAACTATCTCAACTAATAGATGACGAACTGCTCTGTATAAAATGTATGTTTTAAAATTCGTAAATTGTATGCCATAACTAGTTTTATTTTGTTCTAATATTTTTAAAATCATCCATAAAGAAATTTCCAATTTTAACAAAGGCACTAAGGTTCGTAGGGTAATTTTTGATCGGGGACATAGTCTGCCAACCATATTGTCACGACCAGTAATCGGTGACGCCACGCCTTGGATGACGTGCAGGTTATGTAGCTCAGATTAGGGATCGATCTATGTCAGGTGAGAAGAGAAAATAAAGAAGGCACTTCGGTAAAACAATAAAGATGTCGATTCGTAAAAGACTTAACGAGTTTACACTATACCTGATTACTGCTACCGGTAGAGATATGATTTGAATTGTTTATAGGTCTTGGTCCCTGTATTATAATATAGTTCTTCAAGAGCAGTGTTGTCTTTTAATTTATGGTTAGGTTTGGTTATTTCATTTATTTAAGTGTTCTTAGGTTATTTGAATTTCACTCAGCACTTTAAGGCACTGTAACTATTTATCTTTAAAAATAACTTGACTTAGAATATTGATAAATCTATCGTAGATTCGAATTTAGTACTTTACACGGGTATCCCCGAAGAACTACGCTCCTTTGCTACACCTCTTGAGTTGGGTTTGAGGATTAGGATATCGGTAGAATAATCAGAGCTAGATCTCTGAGGACTGCAGCAACGATTAAGGCGGAATAGGTGAGAGGTGATGGTCCCCTTGACTATTTATATGATCAAATATGGTGACCATTGCAACTTTTAGGTTCATAATTGCCTGCGGTGCTCGTTCGCGTTGTTTTTAATTTATCTTGAATGCTTACATAATATTTTCTAAGTTCAAACTTAGAATAGGGTGATAATGAGGAAGTTTCATCAACTTTTTAAATGGTGATTTCAACAGCCCATGAAGAATGAGTGCACACGTGTTTTTTTCCTTTTTGCATAAGTCGAATAATGAAGCAGGTACAATGACTTGAAATGTGCTTATGATGTCACAATGAACATGCATTTTTACGTCGAACCATTCTTAGTATATCTATACATGCAAAACTAAAAACTGGCATAGCTCTCGTAATAATCATCATTAGTGGAAATAGAAAAATACGTATCGATTTTTTTTCACTGTTCTATAATTTGCGATAAAAATAATTAGTTTAATTTTTCAGGAGACTTCCTCATTAATTTGTCGTTTAAATGTTTAGTAGTTCACACATTCCCCTACCCTGATAGCGTTGGACCCCAACATTTGACAAGACCTCAACATTTTAAAAAAGAGAGAGAGAAAACCTCAATTCGAGAAGGCGCATTGCGTTTTACAAAGCTTAGTATAATTTACAATACATCATGCCATCAGTAGCCTTGTTTCATTTTGACTTCCATATGACCACTTGCAAGTCCCTCTAATGCAGCTTTCACCTTGTATGGTGGTGCAATGCCGGTACCCGGTCCGAGGATACCATAGGTGCAAGCCTGTTTAATGGAACTGTTATTGACTGCCATTGTTTTGTACATGTAACAACATAAATAGATATTTAAAATGAATCGTAACAAGTTAATTCGTTTATATTCCTACTTACTGAAACAATAGTTTCTTGAATGAATTTGTCTTTATGCCATGGTGAAATATTCATAAAAATATCAATGAAGGTTTATTAAATTTATTTGCTTATCATTTATTTACAAAGACGGTCTTGTTCCTGAAAATTTTACGCTACCTATATTTATAACATCACAGCTTAATCAACTTATTTCTAATTATTTAATAAATGTCGAACTGTACAAAAAATTGTTGATCTGTTGATCTGATATTGATTATCAGATTGGCAACCCTGTGCGCTATTTTATATACTTGTTGTGAAAATTATTTTGTATTGCCACATTTCCTTAGAGCCTCTGTTAGTGCCAGTTGTTTTGTTGTAAACTTTAAAAATATATAATATAAAAATTAGGCCCATCTCCAATGGTAAGTTATTATTATACATTTTTTATTTATTTTACTTTTTAATTACTGTGTCTTTCTTTCTCTATTAGGCAGAGCATATAGACGACGCTAAGCGTCCTTGTTCCGGAAGTATCAAGACCTTCCTGGGGAAGAAATACTTTCATTTAGTTTCTTAAAGTTGCTATATAACGACGTTCTTTTTTATTTTATAGTTATTCAGCTTTGTGTATGTGTATATTCAAGCTGATCAAGGGCCGGAGGTAACTTCCGGCCATCAGGAACTATATTATGGTTGCGTTTTTGCTCATCTCGTTTTTCAACTTTTATCCTTCGTCATAGGCGTTCATAAGTTCATATTTATATTTAGTTATAATTAATTAAGAGAGATTTTTATACCTATTTTGTCTTTATACTTATTATCTTGCATTTTAAATTACAATCTGATCGCTCTACTTGCTGTAGTTTTTACGGCGTAACACGATATTCCGCAGATCTAAAGCTTAGAAACCTTCTAGACCAAAAAGTACATGAAATCGTAGTTTTTCGATAGAATATTAAAAAAAAACAATTAAAAACATTTTCACTGCATCTTAGATCATTTCTATGGCGATTCTAAAATAAATTGATCATAATCCATATGAATTGATTTTTAAATATGTCTGAAATAGAAAAAAAGTGGTAACTTTTTGGAACTACAGCTTTTACACCAATTTTTAGGACACAGTCTATTATTGAGATTTAAACAAATATTGTTGGTTACTACAGAATTCAAGTATCATAGAAAACCTAGATTAAATTGATGTAATTTAGTACGGAATAATATATTATTATTTGGAAATTCGAGCTTTCGTGTAGGGCCACCCTTTGTCTGCCTATTTCCACTGTACAAATATTCCATATATTTATCATCAATTTTACGTGCGTATCTATTCACACCCTCCTACGTATCGAATTTAAATTTATCGGAGAGGATTTCAAATCTAATTTTTGGCAATGGAAACTGAATACCGATAAGGCATCATTATTGTTAGACGATATTATTCGCTAATAGGGTTGAAATTTTCAGGCAATTTATATATAAATAGTTGTATATCAAATTTATGCCTCCAATAGCCCTTATCTCAAAAGGATTTAAGAAAATTAATTCGATTATTGTTTCAGCAAACTTGCACAGAATTGCCAGGTTTCTATAAGAGTTACGTATCTGAACATTTTAACTTAATGAGTCACTATAGTTAAAATAGTTAAAATTTGATATATCTGCGCAATAAAATGTAACAGGAACTGATGCCATTTTTTCTTATTTTAGCAAGCGATCTGTAAAGTCTTTCATAAATTTGTTGTCTGGCCTTATACATACAAGTTAATTAATTGGTACTGCAAAATGAGACAGAAGGTCATATTTGTTGGGACAAAAAAAAATAGAAATCAACATGGCTGCTCCCTTAACTCAGAATAGCCCTTGCAAAAGATATTTATAGAAGAACACGAATATATAAAATAATAAACAGGGTTCTATTTCAAAAAAAATAAGTTGATATAGCGTTCAATAAAGCATGAACTTGCATTTTGCATTGCAAATTAAGTGCAGTTTCTCAGATTTATTAAATATTTCTTAATAATCAGAAGTGTATCTTCTATAGATATCCGAGGCGACTATTCCAAACCAACCCCTTCCAATCTTTTTCTCCATATCTATATGCAGAAGGGAAGAATTGAAATGATATATTTTTAACTTTCAATAACGTTAATCATTGCAATTATTTTAGTGACGTCTTTGTTGGTATATTTTAGTAAAAATATAGGACGGACGCTCATTCGTTCAAACTACATTTATTTTATCACTGGCGCGGGCGTCATTTAAAGTAACGATTTCCTTTTCTTCTTCTTCTTCTACTACATCTGCATTCACTCCTGAATGTCGGCCTCTTCTAAAACCGTCTATATTCCTCTAACAGTATAGGAAGTGTATAGACCGAGAATCTGACACCTATGGGAAAAGAAGTAAATAATTTAATAGAAATACACCTAAAATATGTTTTGACACTACAACACAAAACTCATAAAAAACATAGTAGAAGATAACAGTCCGGATGCAATTTTTCCATGTAACTCTGGTTATCGTCACACCATCGTTTCCGGGACTCTCCCAGGTTTCTTTTGAACTTCCTTGGATAATTAACTCTCTGTTTGTCGATCTATTTGGAAGCTGTTTGGCACCCTGGCTGATCCATCTCCATATTTCACCTATGACATTTTCGTCTCTTCTATCTCGCAGACTTATTCCAAGAGTAGTTCCCTCTATTGTGGTCTATCTACGAAATACACGAATCGGAGATTTCATTTATTCATCACCCTTATCCGTCCAGTATAAGCTCCTAAACACATCCACCAAAGCCAAAGTAAACAATATTTCTCCCTCGACGTCCAAGTTAACGATTATCATATCTCCACCGACATTATATGTAATATTACATGTTCTCATATATATTTAATACATTTTGAATAGCATGAATCGATTCTTATGTTTTCCTTGGTTCCTGGAATTGTCTAGGTGATGAATTTGAATGTAAAGGTACATCGTACTCTGTAAATACTTCGACAAGTGACATGTTTGATATTGTTTTAATTGATGGGCCTATCTATATTATTTCAATTCCCTTTCTTGGACCATATGTTACATGCCAATTTACTACAAAAACATGTAACAGATAGAGGTCAAATGAAGTCAGTTGTTTCACCTTTAATCCTACATCTATTATGCTAGTCCATCAAGCTAAATATAATACTGCTTAAATTCGTTTAGATACCTGCATGTTTGTCGTATGACCCTGGCCTTTTTATCGGGCTGTTACCCGGAAAATTGGGAGTTCTGTAGTCGTAAACGTTACTTGATTTTCTTGGGCAATTTGATAGTATCGATACTGTATTCTGGTCATCACTATCAAGGAGACCTTCAAAGTTACAGGCATTTATAGCAGTGCATTTCAAAACATTCGATAGTTCTCTTACCTTCCCGCATAATCATCGTCTCGATGATAATATGCATTAAAACAGTCTCATGGAAGTTAGAAATATTGGTTTCGGAGTTTGTCAGTTATTTTCCTGGATTTGATTCAGTATTTGATAGGAAAATTTAAAAATTCAGTCAGTGGTTATTTCTGATATGACCTTCAGATGAGACAGCTGACTTTGACAATTTTACTTTGTTGGGTACCCTTGGAATGTTGCCAAGCGTACATGTTTTGGTAGCGATCCTCGTGCGATTTTGATGTGTTTGCGGACCAAGCCAACAAGAAACAACATAATTTATTGGTGTGCTACCATCAGTTTGATGTTAAACGACTGCCTGAGCAGTCGATTGTTGTAAGCAAGCAAGACCACTTAGTGGTTGTGCTGTGTTCCCTAATTTGACAACATCGCCCGGTTGTTTCGCAGCTGATTCCAATAGGGACGCAGGCTCTTGGTTATAGGTGCGTTTAGGCGTGAATTATTGTGCCGCGTATTCATACTTTTAGCGTTTTTGGTATCAGGAGTTTCAAATGGCTGCGGGCCGGAATAAGGTAGTTTCTGTTTGGTTACTCAATGTGGGTAATAGTTTTAGCGTCGATTTTTTGTATCCTGCCAGCATACATAAGATCAGAAGGTACGTTTATTGCCTATTGAAGACGTTATTAAATTTGATGGCAACCATCTTGTTGTATTTTGCGTGATGTCACAGGAAAATGTAGAACTGGCCTATTGGTTGAATTTTTTCTGACCCTTAAACATTGAACCTTGGCGTTTGAGGTGAACGATCTTGACTTGATTTCGTTTTCTTTCTTTGAGGTAGAGCGTAAGCCTGACAAAAGTTTATGAGTTCCTAATTCCCCCTAACGGGGATAATCATATTTCGGGCAAGAGAAGTTGCATAGTTACCAGTTTCGTGAAATAAATTAATTGACTGTGGATTTGTTGGATTTTCTCTGAAGTAAAGTTTTTTTGGCAATTGGCCACCTGCGGAGGATTCCGGAAAAGATGCGCCATCTTGCTTCCTCAAGAGGTGCCTGTAAGAGGGAGCCTTGCTCCCATTTGTCATCACCACCAAAACCCTACATAGCTATGGTTTTTACTTGGAGCGAGTGATGTAGCTAAAAGTTGGCTAATGTTACCGATGCTTATTTAAATAAGTATATCTCTGGTAGGTATACTATACATCCTCATACTATTTTTTTCCATATATATTTCCTTATTCTTACAATTTAATATATATCGTGGTAAATGACAAACATTGTCGTTCCGACTTAATAACTATCTGGTTGTAATATTTTTACATAATGGTATTTCATAAACTGATTCGTTAAGATTTACTTATGTACAACTGCGGACACGTATACCATGGTAGACGCGCACAAGGTTAAGTAATAGGTATTATACTGGTGACTCTTAATTGCTAGTATGATGTGACGATAGATACCTTATGCGTTTATCATTAATTTGTTGAAATTGATTTTGATCTTTCGTAATCAATTGTTATGTTATATTGTTACTTCCTATATGGTCTCGTTCTATATTTGTAAGCATATATCAGTTTATTATTTGTTTTCAATTAAGATCTCTGACATTTTTTATATATATATATGTCATTTTGCTTATTGACAGCAATATGACAACACTGTAACGTCAAACTTGACGAGCAACCAATAAACTTAAACCCGCACGAATGTACAGGGTTATTGGTTATAAATGCCCCCTCCTCTAACTTTTTTATTTAAAATTTTTAAAAATGTATCGCAAATAAAAGTTTTATGGTTGAAAACGAACTTTTGAAAGAATCTGCTTTCACATATACAGGGTGTTTCCAAAAGTCTGGGCGTCGTACAACTTTCTTATTTCAAATTGATACCCTATCTTTTTATTTGATATTCGGATTGCCCTTCAAATTCTAAACATTTTCTGTGTAGCATATCCTATACCTGTCTCTAACGGTCTTTGAAATATTGACAGTTGAAAATCGACCATTTAGCAAGTGTGACAGCTTGTAAAATCTAAACGGCTAAAGATAGAACAACACGGTTAGTACTTATCCTATATTGGTTTTTCAGAAGCTATCGTATGACACTAACTTTATATTTATCCAGAGGTTAAATTTATCCGGGATTTTTTAGCCTCTGGTTAAATCTAAAGTTAGTGTCATACGATAGCTTATGAAAAATCAATATAGGAAAGTGCAAACCGTTTTGTTCTATCTTTAGCCGTTTAGATTTTATAAGCTGTCAAACTTGGTAAATGGTCGATTTTCAACTGTCAATATTTCAAACACCGTTAGGGACAGGTATAGAATATGCTGAATATAAAATGTTTAGAATTTGAAGGACAATCCGAATATCAAATAAAAAGAGAGGGTATCAATTTGAAATAAGAAAGTTGTACCACGCCCTGACTTTTAGAAACACCCTGTATATGTGAGAGTAGATTCTTTCAAAACTTCGTTTTTAACCATAAAACTTTTATTTGGGAAACTTTTTTACAAAATATCAAATAAAAAAGTTAGAGGAGGGGGCATTTATAATCAATAACCCTGTACCGTCCTTTATTTACTCTGAGATACCTGAACCAAACAGGTGTAGTTGATAGATGTTTGATTTTTAAGTCACCCTTAAGGATTCACAACACCGAGGAACCTCTTCTTCTAGTTTGGGTCTGAGTTATTTCAAACTAGTGGCGCCCTGGTCAAAACTACATAATTGACCCACTCTTACGCCGAGGAGCAGTCGGAGTTTTTATTTTGCTAACTCATTTAAGAGGGTTTTACGCGCAACACCTAGGATGACTTCAGCTTTTTTCTACTTATCTGAAATTTGCGCATCCATCAGACGCTTAACTAGTTGCCCTCATATACTTCCACGCAAAGCCTTTCCTCAATTTAAAGCATCTGAGTTGTGACATGATCGTCACTCAGGCTTCTTCCACCTTTCTATTAATGCACCCCTTAAGTATTTCTTTTGATTCTACATTCTGGATGGACTTTTTCCTAACACCGGAGAGTAATGTGTGCAATACCCGGCTCCAGGTGTGGAGTTCGTGAGCGCCACCAGTTCTGCCAGCTAAGCTGGAAAAGCTCCGCTGGTGTTATGCAAGGTTGTTGTTAATTTACGGTTCGATCTACTGGCTTCTAGGATTTTTTTACATTTAAATCAGCAACAATCTTACAGCGAAACTTTAAAACAAAGGAATGACCACAAAATAAAAACTATTAGGTAATTATTGATGATTCTACAATATGATTGGACAGAGGCCAATTCTGTTGGCAAACTCAGTACTGTATGCCTTACACCTAAAAACTCTAAGCACTACTATTCGAAGGCATCACTTTGGTTTACTCAGATATGTGAATCCAAATGCATCAACTAGTAGCCGCACCAATAATGAATGCAGTAATAATAATATTATCAGTTAATAACGAAAACCACAATAACTAAATCCATCGGCCGTAGAATAAATGAATTAATAAAATTAATGAAAGCTAACTTAAAGCTCGGCCAACAATGCTAGATTTATATTAAAAAAATCGTATGATTATATCAATCGCCCGAAAAACAAAATAATTAAAAAAATTAATAAAGCTATCTTAAAGCTCGATCAACAATGCTAAATTCATATCAAAAAAATATTCGAAACGATACCAAGTTAGATTCGAAGGTCTGCTGCTGAAAAGGCTGCAAGCTCAGCAGTTGAGGTGAAAGTCACCTGTTCGAGAATGACAGTCGTCCGCCTAAAAGGTGAAAGGAAGACCAAAGGTGAAACCATGTAGTGAATCCTGTAGTGGGGTCCGGTTGTGAAACCTTGTAATGGTTCTAGTAGTAAACCCCTCTCTTGAGTTGGAGGGTTGCGTGAAGGATCAACTGCCTCGATTTTGTAATGTGAGCTCGGAAAGCCTCTTGTGCAGTATTAGAATACCAATCAATTGGTCGTGTTAAAACACAAACTAAGGATTTAACCCAATATCCCCTAGAAGAGTAGTATAAAACGCAATACTACAAATACACCTCAACAAAACACCTCCCCTCTTCCCAGTAGGGACTTCTAAAAGAACCAGATCATCGGCTTCAATCAATTTGCATTTTCAAAATGCGAATTTATAGGGAAAAAACGTCAGTGAAGGAAAAAAATCGTAGTGCCAAGAGCGCCTATCGAAATGAAGAAATAGTCGATACGAGGAATACTTCTAAGATAATAAACGAGATCTAATCATTGTAGAACGCCTTCAGAAGCAACAACTAATGAGATAAAATATTTTTTTTAATAAATAATATGAAATATTCCTAAACGAAATCATAAATCCCCACGTTGGGTGCTGAATTTGCAACACGATTTTCTTATTAATTTTAAAAAGAAAAGGATTTTAATTAGAGCGAACCTAACACCGGAGAGCAATGTGTGCAATACCCGGCTCCAGGTGTGGAATTCGTGAGCGCCACCAGTTCTGCCAGCTAAACTGGAAAAGCTCCGCTAGTGCTATGCGGGGTTGTTAGGCACGCTTGAAAAATATTTTTTCTTCAAACGTCAGTAAATCCGTCATTACTCGACTGTGTAGGCGGCCGTGAAGTTTCGTTTTTCCTCCGCCGGAGCTTTACTTTTCACTTTTCCGCCGGCGGAGGTAAAAGTGTTGTCATAGCAACATAGATACAATACAAACAGACAACAAAATAAGCGTCAACAACTCAAGATTTATTAAACTACAATTTGTATTTATCACTCAATTTGTGACTGCATTTCTAAAAATCACTAATTTAGGAACAAATTGGTT
>MU183419.1:118381-223039 GCA_016904865.1 Pissodes strobi
AAATAATTATTGTTGACAGTGTCCACTGACAGCTTTATGTTACATTACTATAGCAACAACCTGTGCCTATTCACCGACACCGGTCTAAGCCGCCTTGCGAACCCACTTATCTTTAATAATAATTAGATATTATTACTATTAAAAAGAGATGTTTTTGCATTAATGTGTCGACATTTGAAGAAAAAACAGCATATTTTATTTGGAGGAAAAGTTACTTTTCATGGCTTGCTCTCTATTACCAGCCTCACTCCGTTCGGCTGTTAAACACGAGCGCGCCATGAAAAGTATCACTTTTCCTCCATATAAAATAATATACTATTATAAAGCGATTGAGACCACATTATACATATTTTTGTTATTAAATAGAGTTAAATGAAAGTGCTTCTAATAAGATAACATAAGTTGACGGGATCAAAATATTGCACATTCGTATCTAAATTTTACTCACCCTAGTAGATTTCGGTCTACCAGAACAGTACGGTCGGATTCGATTCCCCAGCCGAACTATTATTAAAATTAATTATGTTCTTTCGAGGGTAGATGGTTAAATGGTGATTGCCAAAAAGGCATTGCTCCTTCTGCGGCTAATAGTAAAATGGCGTTATTTTGTTCCAGTACCCCGCTCTCCCTACTGCTAACAAGTAATTTCATCTTCTATGTTCTATCCAAGTGACTGAATGTTGGCTATTCTTATTTATCACCAAAAACCCTGGTAAAGAATTTTTTCATGATAGCAATGAATTCAGTGGTTTGCGAAGACCTCAAAAAAATAATTTTAGTCTTCAAGTATTTCGAAACCACTTTGATTTATAAATGAAAATATCTACAGTTAACAAATTCTTATTTTTAATTCAGTTTTCGAGGCATCGCAGTAATTAAAAAAGAATTCCTATACGTATAATTTCAGACTCAGTATTAATAGTATCATTAAACAAATACCGCGGTCACGTTTTATGGCTGCCATTTCTAGACAGAAGGAAAATGTTAAATTAGAATAATAATCGTAACACTCAACATGTGATGATTTTTGTATAAATCACAATTTTAGAATATAAAGCACGCTAGAGAAAATAAACAATATTACAGTAAAGTTGCATAATCAAGGGAAACCTATATTATGCCTGAAGCGAAACAAGCTATAGAGCTATAATTTAAATTTCTCAATTATTTATACACAGGTGTCTCTCCGTTACAGCAAATCTCTACACCTCCATACTAGACTTTAGCTCTAGGATTTTCTGCAAGACTTTATGTGAATACCAAATTGAGTGCACCGAACTTATTCGCATTTAGACTGCACGTGTTAAAAATTTAAATAGTAACCTGCACTAAATATCTTCGTCGGAAACAAAGAGATGGCGGTTAATTTATTATTTCTCCTTGAAGGTTTTATTTGGTATATAATTATATAATCCAAGTCAATAATAAAAGATCACATTTTCCAAATTTTTAACATTGTAAAATTACCATAAGAAAAAAAATAGGTGTCAACGAATCAACGATACGGTTTATTTTTGGATTGGAGTAAAAACGAAAAACATTCACTCAGACTCAGGTCATGTCGGGTTGAGGAGAATTATGTTATCGATCTGTTTTCTGTAGCAAATGATCATAATTCATTCCATTCATTGCAGTGTACAAAAATCGTTGATAAAGAATGCAAACCCAAAAGTCGTAAAATATTTTAATTTCAATACCTTTTCAATTAATGCAGAAAAGTAAAAATTAGAGCGTACCTCCGGAAAACCGACGTTTTTAAGCGACTCTATAGAGACTAAACCTTAACCAAAACGTAATACCCTAAATTATTTACTCTCTGTTTCCACTGCCGCTAATCTCTGTTGCCATACAAGGTTGCATATGCGAAAATAGAAGTTTTTTTGCTCAAAGTACAGCAAAGCTCATTCGCATTAGACCTGCACCTGTTAAAAATTTACAAACTAATTTGCATTAAATACCCCCGTAGCACTAAAATGGTCGCCCGCATTTCGTTTATTAATTTGCCGCATTTTAGTTACATTAAATATTACATTTGTTGCTTTAAAGATGAGCATGTTGTTGGTTTTTTTTTGCTAAAAGTTGCGTAAAGGATAGTACAGCAATCATCAGATTTAAATTTTTAACGCATAACGATCTTTTAACTTTACACGTGGAAAAGGTCATGATGTTGTAATCCAGAGATATTGGCTTTAAAACTTTTCCAATGCCAATCAGCCAAGCACTACTAATAGTTCAAAATTAACTCTGCGTAAACGAGATATAATATCTGGTGACATCTGTTAAGCTGCGAACTGCTTCGATAGTAGCCGAATTGAGAAAATGTAACACCGGCATTCACAGGTACACGTTAAACCTGGTACAAGCTAAACCTGGCTAATTAGAACCTAGGAACAGATTCAAGAAGACACCTTTGAGATGCAATCAAAAAAAATGGTCGTTTGCTACCATGCTACCATGATCGTTTGGCACATGTAAAAATTGAAAGGTTTTTTCGCTTTTTAAAAAAAATCTTGGTGGAATTAAGCATGGAACAGAAATTAATATATTTTTCCTACGTTTACTTATGAAAATGAGAAAAAAAATCACAGATAATTTAGCTAGAAAGTGTTTTATATCTACCGAGTGTTGAAATTTTTTTAAACACACAATTTATTTATCGTATCATCCTCATCCGCTAAGTTAAAGTTTCAAATCAAAAATGCTGTCAAATTAACACCAGCTGCCATCTATTCAAATAGAGCCCTGTTGCAAATATCTCTTCTACGACCACTTATGAGAATAAGATAAACTATGCTAGAGAACAGTTTTGTAATTGTTACAAACAAACATAACGGTTTACCTAACTAATACAATCTTTTATTTTATAAACTAAGATTTAAACAAAAGAAAAGCTTCATTAAATATGTCGGCTATCATATGTAATTTTTATTAACTCTTTCTTTATCTTCTCATGTTAATGAAATCTTACACCTATGTGCATAATGCGCCTATTGAATTGTGCATTTTTTATTACAATAATTCCACTTTGATTATTTATGTTTAAAGTTACATATTGATGTCAATCAAATGTTCAATGGGTAGCTTTAAAAACAACACTTTCTTCACATACTCAGCTGCAGCAATAAACTCTACCTCCTTGCACCACGAGTTGCTTTCGGTAACACCAACTCACCGGACCATATCAGCATATCCTGTGGTCGTGTATCTGCTTTTTTACCTCCATAACTGAATCGCTATATTTAAACATCTTCAGCTCGATACTGCATTTCTTCTAGCCTGGCATCAAATTTAGGTATTTCATAATTCTCTTCGCATTGTTCACATCTGTTTTTATTGGATTCTCCAGATTACAGAAACCAATATAGCATAATGTTATATCTGGTCTGGTTTTACTTGAAATGTATAGAAAACTGTCTACTGCTTCACGGTATGCAAGAAGGATGATTTCTAGCTGGATGAAACCATGGCTTTTGTCATTAATGTTTGGATCTAAGCTGGTTTTGCATCTTTCATTCCACACTTCTCCAGAATAGTTGATTGAATATTGACTTCTGGTAATTCTTGCCCCTAAGAATGTCTTTATTTCATGTTTTTTCATTTCTAACTTTTCTTCTAGTTTCTCCGATCAATGTCCTTCTCCTGTTTTCCAACTAATAGGCCATTTCCTCCATAGATTGCTAAAAGTGAAGTCCCACTTCTGTTTTCAAATAAGCGTTGATCAAAATTTAAAGGGTATAGTCGTGTTATTTTAATGAGTTTGAGAAATGTTAGACCCATCTAAGCAGATGTTCTTGAAGCCATGCAATGGCTTTCATAGTCCGCATTTATTTCCTATCTTCTTACATTAACGACTGGATTAAAATTTTTGTCACATCCGTTTTTGTTGTTGACAACCTCTGATTAACAGTATTTTTTATGGAAGTGGCACACACTAAAGGGAGAACCTATGGCGCTCGACGAGCGGTGTGTGTGCGAAGATGTTGATTGACACAGTTCTTGAATAGTAATAGATTGTAATTGGGGGGAAACAGATGTCCTGTGAGTGAGTTCCACAGCGATGCAGTGCGCCAGACCAAGGAGTTCTTGTAAAGCGATGTTCTAGGTGTTTCCAGTTGTACGACGAACTGGTGTGCTCTTGCCATCTGTCATGACTGTCTGACAGGCGTTGCCAGGGGCGGGATGAGGCGGCCCAAATCCTGGGAACATCTACCGTGAAAGTATCTGTAAAACAGAGACATCTCGGCCACATGTCTGCGGTGTTTCAGACTATCCAGATTCTGGGTCAACTCCAGGCCGCCGACGACACGCACAGCTCTCTTCTGAATGAAATCCAGCAGCTGTAAGGCGTGCTTTGGTGCGGCACCACAGATGCGTGAGCAACAATCTAAGCACGGTCTTATTTGCGCTTTGTAGAGCAAAAGCAACTGCTGCGGCGTATAGGTACAGTTTTTTGTTACGAAATAGCACACCAAGCTTCTGGGAGGCTGATTTTGCAACGTTAGTAACGTGGTCATGCCAGGACATATTGCTGTTGACCGAGACACCCAGCAGTCTGAGGATGAAGAAATGGTCGATTCTGCCATAATGACGTCAGGGCCCGCCGTATTAGCCCCCTTGGTAAACGTGGCTGCTTGGGTCTTTGCTGCATTGAACTGGACCGAATTTCTGTCGCCCCGAGTTTAAACTTTCTCCAGGTCTTGATTAATTTCTGTAATCTGCTCCTGCCTACGGTGATAAGCCTCAGTCACTGGTAAAGGTTTTTCTGAGCTAAAGGGGGAGACAAGGGTACTGTCATCTGTAAAACTGTTAACAGGATTATTCATTTAGGTCAGCAGGTCATTAATATAAATGAGGAACAGAGTTGGTGAAAGTATTGCGCCCTGAGGCACGCCCGCGTTAATGGTGAAAGTGTCTGAGTTATGTTCATCAACTGCAACGTGCTGAGATTGGTTCTTAAGGAAACTGGCAAATATCCAACGCAGTCGCTCGAGACCCTCCGTAGTTCTCAATTGCCCTACTCCATATATGAGTGACAGAGGCCAATATATGACGTATGTATCTCTCTTTGCAAAATCTGTATTGTTTATCGCTGATTAATCAGTTGTTCACGAGGTACTTGCGTAGTTGCTAATTGACTGTACGTTATATGACTTTGGAGATTATTGGAAGCAAGGCAATTGGTCGATAGTTTGAGGGCGAACAGGTTGCACTCGAACGACTTTCCAAGAAGATGGGTAAATCCCTCTTCCGAAAGACAGAGAAAAAAGCCTGAAAAAAATTGGTGCAGTTCTTTAACACGATGGCAGGTATATCGTCCGGTCCTGATGCCTTTTGAGTATCTAGTTCTTTAAGGATTTTACGAATATCACGGTGATGAAGTGTTGATGTACGATATGGTGGTGAGAGCCTTGCCTTGGGGGACGTCTACGGTAGAGTGCGATGAAAATATTTTAGCGAGCAAGTTTGTTTTTTCCTTGGCTGTAGTCGCCGTGATGCCACGTTCGTCTGTCAAAGGTGGGAGAGACGTTTTTGTATAGTTATTACTTACTGCCTTTGCTACTAACCAGAAATTCCCGTAGCCAGTGGGCTGACTTTATATCTCCCACCATTCTTCACTCGTAATACCCACTTCTTGGTCAACATTTTTTTGCTGTGTGCCTCTTCTTAGTGTATATATTCCCAAGTATCATACTTTTTTAATGAGCTTCTTTTTTTACCTAAATCTGATATATTTGCTCACTTTTTAGTGCCTTGTCATATGTCAGTAGTACATTCGTTATACTTTTTAAGTAAATTTAATTTCCTCTCCTTTCTATGGCTTCTTCCTTGTTCTAAGTTTGACATTTCTTCACCATCATCGTCACTGCTTGATAGCTCATAGATATACTCAGTATTACTATGACTTTCATCATGTTGTTCTTTTTCATTTTAGTTTGGTTTTTTCTTTCTATCCTGATCCTCAATTTCACTGTAATGATTTTGAATTTGATTATCTTGCTCTTCTACTTCATTTTCTTCTTGATTTTGCCTCTCTCTTTCTTGTTCGTCTGTGTATTTTGAACCCAACATCTCTTCTTGCTATTTATTTTTTTTAATCCCAAAGTCTATATCCATTCAAAGTATATCCAATCTTTATAAATTTTTCACTTATTTGGACAAGTTTTTTTTTAATATCCTAACTTTTTAGCATAAGCTTCACTGCCAAATATATCTCTGTCTTTCTTGCTTTACTGTTATAATTTGTATTTTATTTGCGTTTAAATTATTCTCTGGTAATTTGAACCAAACCTCTGTTCTTATTATTTTTTCTCTTTCTTCATCCCAAAGTCTATATTTATTCAAAGCATATTTAGCTATTATATATTGTGCAATTCTCTGGTTAAATTTTTTTAAATGTCTTACCATTTAGCATAAGCTTCACCGCCAACTATCTCTCTTCTTTCTTGTTCTCTGTTATTATTTGTATTTTATTTGCTTTTAAATTATTCCTTTGTATTTTGAACCCAACATATTTTCTTATTATTTTTTTCTTTCTTCATTCCAAAGTCTATATTCATTCAAAGCATATCCAACCATTATATATTTTTCACTTCTCTGGTCAAGTTTTTTTTTAAATGTCGTACAATTTAGCATAAGCTTCACCGGCAAGTATCGCTCTTCTTTCTTGTTCTTCTGTTATCATTTGTATTTTATTTGTTTCTAAATTATTCTTTGGTATTTTGAACACAACATCTCTTCTTATTTTGTGTTCTTTCTTCATTTCAAAGTCTATATCCATTCAAAGCAGTTCTTTTAAATTATGCCGTCAGCCATTATATATTGTTCGTCAAGTTTTTTTAAATGTCCTACCATTAAGCATAAGCTTCACCGTCAAATATAGCTCTTCATTCTTGTTCTTGTGTTATTATTAGCATTTTAGCATGTATTTCATTTGCATTTAAATTATTCTTTTGTATTTTGAACTCAACATCTCTTATTATATTATTTTTTCTTTCTTCATCCCAAAGCCTATATTCATTCAAAGCATATACAGCCATTATAAATTTATCACCTCTCTGGTCAAGCATTTTTTAAGTATCCTAACACTTTAGCATAAGCTTCAATGTCAAATATATCTCTCTTTCTTCCTTGTTGGTTTGTTATAATTTGTTTTTTGTTTTTTTTTTTTAAATTAATCTTTGGTATTTTAAAATCAATATATCTTCATCTAATTTTTTTCTTTCTTCATCCCAAAGACTATATCCATTTAAAGCATATCTTCTCTGACCATTTTTTTTTTAAATATCCGAACACTTTAGCATCTTTACTGCCAAATATCTGCAACTTTGTTAGATCGGGTTTCCTGCTGTTCCAAATTTTAGCTCAACTGGGCCAATAACCTATTGATATGTTCTTGGTCTTCTTTTATTATTTTGTATCAGCAAAACTCAGGATTTCATCAAATCAACGTTTTATTATTTTAATATTTTTTAGACACTACTTGATATTCTTCAAACTATCGATTTTTTTTCGGCTTCTTGACCTTACGTCCCATTTTACTAGCTACTGCGCCATCTTTTTTTTAACCCCTGAAGTCTAACAGATTTCCAATTTTCAACATACATTTTCCTAAGAATCTAAAAGGTACGTTTTGTGAGAATATTGATGCCCTTAAATAAAGCATATTGATACGTTCTTCACTATGCTTCAGAGCGTCAATATTGAAGCGAATATTGACAATATTATTGATCGTTTAGACGCTACTTTAGCTTTACGAAATTTAAATGTGAATTATTCCGTTTATAAAAATATTTTTTTGAAAACTTTTCTGACATTCTAAAAGAACAAAATTCCATTATTACAGACGCCAAATAAAAAAGGACCATTTCATTTAAAAAGTGGCCAAAAATTTAATTTTGGAACCTTTTTGGAAAAAAAAATTTGGTATTCAAATTAGGATAAATGTGACAACGCCTCTGGCCAGTATTTAAGCTAAACTTTTAAGTAAACAAAAGCTCATAGGGATATCTTAAAAAAACAACGAAAATAAGGGAGGTGGAACTTCTACGTGGGCCACCCTGTGCACAAAACATTCCGAAACATCATTTACCAGACATATTTTTAGATAAAATGTGGGGTTTATTTAAATTTATTTGATTTTATTCTTGTCCGCTGGTTTTGGGTATAACTTTTGCAAATAGCTGATAATTTAAGCTGAAAAATTGAGTAAATCCAAACACTATATTACAAATTTTAGGATTATTCCAAATATACAAAAATGCCCAAAGAAACTATAATTGAGATCACAAATTATTTTACTAGTTTTCAATGATACCTCTTCCAAAGAACGTAAGTATTCCTCATTCTCATATCATGTTGCAATTAAATTATTAAATCAGTTAGATCAAAGTACACATACAATCCAAACTTCTACTTTTTCTAATCTAAGCTTTAATTCGCCATTAGAAGAAATTACAAAGCCCTGAAATACATAGCATTAAAGTTATAAAATAAGCAGATTTTCTGCTTCCAATAGTCGATCGCAATCAAATTAAAAACATAGCACCCTCTTAAAGCTTATCTTCAAAAATCGAATTTCACGGGGGTGTCAGTTTAATCGTGTATCAAATGCACTTCCTTTAAAACATTTTTCTCCCCTGTTGCTCCTAGGACGCTCCCTGCATATCCTTAATTCACTTTTTGTCAAGACCAAAGTCTATTTATTACATGTCAAAAAGCGAATGCTGAACAACTTTTCAGTGTCAATAGGAAAATGAAGTGGGCTCGAGTTTCTCTATAGAAGTTTGGAGAGAGATGCAATGTGTCATTCTTTATGCTACATGCAAAGCTTTATGTCATATTTTGTGAACATCATATCGGGGGTGTAGGCAAAAAGATAGCAGACTGTTTCGAGAGAATGATGTTTTGTCGTGGGATAATACATGGCGCATATGTTAATGTTCCTTAGAGAACAGGGTAAAATAGCTTATGCCGGAATATATTAACTATTGATTTATCATATTATCTATCACATTGGTAAAGCAAGGATATAATTTTTAGATCTATAGGTGTTTTGTATGTTGCACATCTAGCGACCACAATGTTCAAGACACTTGAAAAGCAGTACTTAGAGACCATTTATCATTAGTTCAACTTCAACTAAATAATATAGGAGAGTGTCTACCAAACTGATAACGAATGATAATGGAACAATTAGACAATTCTCTCAACAATTTAATGACGTTTGCTGAGCTTTTCCAGCAATTTAAGTTAATGCGCCCTTAAAAAAATTAAATGCTACAATTTAGAAAACCGCTTGTATATTTTTCTAGAACCACCATTAAATTTAACTTCAAATTTAAATTCAAACTTGTGTATTTTCATGAAAAATTATAAAATTAGCATAGACATCGTCAAAAAATATATAAAACAAAACAAAGTAGAACATAGGTATATTAGAACAGTTACATAACATAAAAAAACTGAAGATATGAAGTAATAGCATAATCAGCAAAAAAAGTTAAAATATTTAAGATATTTCGCACAAATATATAAGCATGAAAGAAAACTTACATGATATCAACACATTATCCTATACAAGACTCTAAATAGGATTTTGCCCAAAAGAACTTACAAAGTCCTCAAGCTCTAGAGCATTGCTCAAAAGTAGCTGCTTAGCCTTCAATGTAAAGCTCGTTAATGTAGGACCTATTTTTGTTGCCATTGGTAACATATTAAAGAGACAACTCCTAAAATAAAACGGTGACCTTTTATAAAACTCATGGGCGTGCTTGACAAGAACTAGCTTAGACCTACCTCGAATGTCATTTAAATACCAATATCCAACCAACATAAATTTGCTCTTATTGGATAAACGCACTGCTTCTATGGCTTTTCAATTTCTTAACGGATCAAAGCGTCCGAGTTGGTATTGAAGGACATCTCTCGGAGGAATTTAAAATCAATGCCGGAGTTGCCCAAGGGTGTATATTATCTCCCATACTGTTCTTGCCCTATATCAACGATCTCTTAGATAAGACAAACAATTCCATTTACAGTTTTGCAGACGACAGTAATCCTATATCCTCAATCATGTCGTGGATTCCAACGACCGCTGCTCGTTCCCAACGCGAGCTAGAAAACCAGATTGCTGCCATCAATGGGAATATGAATGCCATCGTGGAATGGGGTGTGGAGAACAATATCCAGTTTAACGCAGAAGAGACTCATGCAGCTGTCTTTCAAAAAAAGCAAACACCGCTGGACCTGATTTATCAATGACAGAATAAACACTGGCTCCGGCCTCATCCATAAGCTTGCTGGATGTCAACGTAGAAAACAACATGCCTTGGCGTAACCACGTCACCAAAATTGCCAAGGCAGCAGCACAAAAGCTAGGAGCACTCTATAGAGCAAAAAGTTGTATATACTACATCAGCTCTTACTGCTCTATAAGACCTAGATGAGACGATCTCTGGAATACTGTTCCCATGTGTGGAGCTTGGCACCCAAACACCTGCTCATGATATTGGACTCTATACAGAAAACGGGAGTCCGTCTCGTGGAGACCCAGAGTTGACTAAAGACCTTGATAGCCTTGAACATCGAAGAAAAGTGACTGATCTGTCTGTTTACTATCGATACTACTACGGTAGGTGCTCGAATGATCTGGCACTTATGATTCCGTCCAGAGTTGTGCCAAACAGAAACAACCGTCAGACACAAGCTGCTCATCAACATACGATTCAGCGAACAACTAGGATGTCGATGTTACGGGAGTCCTTTTTATGGAGGACTTTTAAATAACATCTTTTCCGAAAACTACAAGCTACAGCGCTTCGAGTCCAATGTCCACCATCATCTCCGAAAACGCACCACTCACTGAGTAGTATAGGATTTTCCTTTTGTGCGTGTGCCGACCATAAAAAAACAACCATAAGACTATCTAATATAAAAATCCCCGCAACTGTCAAAATATTCTTCTCCTTCCCTCTCTTGCAAGAAATATCAAAAATATACCTAATTATTCGTTTCTGAATCACAGATACTCTCTCGACATCCCTAGGCAATGCAATCACATTATACACAGAGCTGTAATAGACAACTATTGATTCAAACTAACGTCTCGCCCTTACAGGAAGCCTTGATCCCGACTTCTGCCGAAGGTTTATGGCGCTACATGCGTTGTTCGATGTTTACATTTGTATTTTTACTTTTTCACTTCATGCAATGCCCTCCGCTCGCTGCGGGGCGTAACCAACAAAAACTAACCCAAGGCATGCCAAAATACTAACTCAAACTAATCCAATAAAAAAAACTTGGAGGCGCCGGGCGTCGAACTCATTACTTTGCGTTCTAGACGCGAGCCTCGTCACCTCACATTTCTGCTTTTCTCGAAAAGTCTTATACAAACGCGTGAAGTGAAAAAATGTGTAAACAACATTGACGAGCGGAGTTCGGGATCAAGGCTGCCCTTACCAATTATACCCTCCTTTGATTCTATCTTAAGGAGGTTTTCAGTTAGTTTATTAAAAATGAGCTTCAGCTTAGCTTTTTGCAGACTCCGGCAATATGCTCCGCCCAGTATATTTTCTTATGGCTAAGTCTGATGACGAAACTGAGTGTCCCTCAAAATTAAGCACAAAATTGTTTGGATTTCTATCATCAGCTGGTGGGCTTATATGAGGTAGAGGTTTGCTCAAAGCAAGTTAAGACTTTTCGTTGGAGATTTGCCCGATCAGGGTCAGAGATGACGCCAGTAGTGTAATCATAATAAATGAAAATCCTTGCGCTCCTAACAAAGTCTGCCAGGTCGTTGTTAAAAACGTAAAAACCCCACAGATAAGTGGCCCCAAAACACTCCCCTGAAAAGTCCTCAGAGTGTTTCATTTCAATTTTGACATAAAAAATCCTGTTGGTCATTTACCCCTCACTCCGAATCTATCAGATTTCATCGAAGCGAACTATGGATTTACTCTGTCAAAGGCAGATGTGAGATCAAAATTTATGACATGCTCGCTTTTAATCATACAGCCAAAGATGTATTGTGAAAGTTCAAAACTAGCACTTCCTGTGGAGAGACCTTTACAGATGCCGTCCTTGCTAGAAGACAAGACATTATGGATTACTTTTTCAAAACTTTTTGAAAATATGCTAACAAGTGGTACAATATCTAATTTTTCCAGTTGTTTTGGAAAAGTGCCTCGTTCAACTCTTTGCGGACGAATTTAACGCCATTTCTTTTTTTTATTGATATTAAATTTTTCATTTTTAAAGTAAATACAAATATATAAAGCGATTTGTGCAACTTACAACAATAACAAAAATTAACTGCCTTACGGGTCGACTTGCAAGTGTCTGGATGAACCATCCTTCATAGATTACATGAAAACGAATTGATATTAAGAAGATCAGCTGCTTGTTTAGCTTTACTTGTAGCCCATCGTGCTTAGCTTTGTCTGATTGTTGAATATCTCCGAGAATACCTTTTGGAGGTGTGGACTAAAATTAGATTACATCCTCGTGTAGGCATCGTTTCAACTGAAGCACAAAAAGCTGTATAGTGGAACGTTTAGTGCATCACGCCACACAATAGGGCAAGACCTCAGATCGCAGGTGTTGAAAACGATTATCTGAATCAAATGGACATTCAACGATTAGACTGCCTGCCACGTACTCCTTCCTAATCTAAACTCGATTGGTTATAATTATGTGGAATATGTTATGGGCGCTAATTCACAACAGATATCCAGAAACCATTCCGGATCTTGGAATCGCTCTCTTTGAAGGGTGGAAGAACATTCCGCAAATACCAATTCAATTAGGTCACATGAGGATCGAGTATTGTGTTTGTGATGTGTGTGAGTATTAGTGTTTGTTTGTTTAGTTGTTTGTTATCTCTTTTTAATTTTTGTTAGTGCTGTAAATTGTGTAATTCCTATTAAAAATTTGCATTTACTATAAAAATAAAGATATTGACATCAACAAAAAAATAAATGATAAGAAATGACGAGGCTTCAAAATGTTATACGTAGAGCCATCATTTTATCGTTAAATTCTGTTCATAGGGGGTTCAGAAAATCAGAACAAAATGTAACTTTGGATTCTAGACCCTATAACACCAAATTCATTAAAGCTTTATGCAAAATCAATATCACGTAATAATCATGATAAAAGCGCATATGAGTTGAAACAAAAATTATTAAAATCGATGCAAAACTTATAATTTGAATCAAATTTTGTACGTCCTTTTTTTGGCCAGAATCGTATTTTCTTCAGCATTTTCATCAATAAGTTTGGTTTGTATGCAAGATTCTTTGAATGGTTCTCAAAGAAAATCAATCAACCCTTTTGATATCAAATAGGTCATTCTGAAGTTTCAATGGAGCTGCTTCATCTAAAACTTGAGGTACAGTCATCTTCATCATCTGATGGTTCTAATTCATTTTCGCTGATTTTCGACAAATGGTCAGCCAAATAGTAGAACTGCTTATCTGTCAGGGGCTTAATTATATCCATTTTTATTCTATAAAAATGAGCAAAAATGTTATAAAGCTGCACTAACAATTTTATGCTTGAATGCACATCGGGTGCGTTTTCGACAGTATGAAATTTGCATTCACAAAATTGTAGCCAATGCATATAAAGTGAGATAATATACCATTCGTAGATGAAAGACCATTCAACAGTACTGCATACCTATAGGTCCAAAATAATCAGCATTATTCATATTTTCATAAATAACTTAGGCAGCAGTTAACTGAAACATCATAAATATTTTACCAAGTTGACTTTAACAGGATGAAATTTCCATGAGCAAATTTCATGTATCCATATATGTGAGTTTCGTACATAAGCATTAAAATTTCAAGCGTTAAAAAGATCAAAACATGTTGATTAGTGAATAACGCGCCTCAAAGCTAAATTAAAAACTCTCCCCTGTGCTTCCAGTCGAAATTCGTTGTTTGTACAGGCAAATTTCTGCCGGGTGTCTGAAAACTTTTTCGAAATATAATCAATGCCTTCAGTAAGGGCTTATAAGTAAACAAAGTTTTGTTAAATACGGTTTTGCACACTTCGGGCACTCGAAAACCGACCCTCTGGAAGTGACACAATAGAGCATATTACGTAAAATGCTCTTATATGTTTGTATGCCAAGAGCATTGAATTTAGGATTTTATCCATCATTGGCGTAGAAATATTCTGTATTATTATAACATTTGTTCGTGCCTCTTTGCAAAAAAATAGAAAAATATATTATATTAAGCTATGTCACTTAATCCTAAATCGGTATGGTATTATTACTGATACGCAAATTTTCTGTTCTACATTTTGCATATACTTTTTCGCTAAAATTTTAATAGATATATTAATGAAACTGAACTCATTAACACCTTGGCTGCTGATTGACGGAAATTTCCGCCACACTCCACTCATATAGTATGCGCACGACGGACCACTCCGCCTTTGCCCTGTAAGGCCGTTAGTTAGTTGCTTAACAACCGGTCCATATGCCTGGTTCACTCACCGGTGTTAATATTTATGAGTGTGGATCGTAGAGTTGACAGTTGGGCGAAGGCTCCACTACATTTTCTATTATGAATATATCAATTATTCTTAAGCATTGAAATTAGGGTAGTAAAATTTAAAAAAATACCCTATCTAAGAATATCGATAAACCTTAAAAGAAATTGCATACACTCAACTTGATTTTGACTTTAGGATAACAAAATAAACATCAAATATCCTAATTAGGTTAATTATTTAAATGTTAAATATATTCTCAGACATAACGTGCACAAAGGAAAATTAATTAGGGCTCAAACGTAATGATATCGCACTTAAAATGATGATTCGCTAAAATATGTATGATTCGTCTTCGGTCGAGTGTGCACGTGTCGGGTATCGGCCATTTTGTTCCAGCTTCATATACATATATGTTAGTTTGGGGACACATGGGGCTTTCAGGGGCTGTGTAGATTCCCCGAATAAGATTCGAACGTCCAGCCGGGGGTTAGAGCCCCGTGCATGTACAAGATTTAAATGTGTGTGAATGTCCAGCCGGTGGTGTTCGAACCTTAAAACAAGCCGTGCATGTACAAGTCGGAGGCCCAGGGGTACATACTCGACATACTGGGTTCTCTATAAATAGTATCTATATCCATCAGGTGTAACTAATCTGGGATGGGTCGCCCCAGCTCTTACTAAGCCGGATAGAGGTCATTTCTGGCTGAATTTCTAACGAAAAAGGCCAATAGAGAGTTTACTACTACTACTACTAAACCTTAATCTTTTTTTTCCCTAGGCCTGTCCGACGTACGTCGCCATATAGCACTGCAGCCTGTATAGGCTTATTGTGCTGAGCCTATGTCGTTTTAAGATAGCCACTCCAGTATTTTTGTGTCCTGTACGAGGCCGTACAAGTCTTTTACTGGGTGTTTGATTAATATCTCTGGGTCTATATTTGGTTGACCAAAGATGCTGAGTCTCCTGCGGTCAAGTGCCTCGCAGTTGATCAGGATGTGTCTGGCTGATTCTGGTTCCTTATTGCATAGTCTGCAGTTAAGGGCTCCGTTATACAGACCCATTCTGTTCATGTGTACCTTTAGGGGTGCATGACCGGTCAAAAGGCCGGTTATGATTCGTAACCGGTCTCTGCTCATACGTAGCAGTTTTCCGGTCCTTTTTTGACATGGCCAATAAATTCCTTTCCATGGTTTTGCCTGGGGATTTCTGCCCAGTGACGTCGATGTTCTTCTCAAACCCAGTCTTTGATGTGGCTCCGGGTCATACTTTTTGGTATTCCCAGGGCCGATTCTGGGACGATTAGTTTTGTTTCTGATCCTCTCCTGGCGAGTTCATCAGCTTTCTCATTGCCTTCGATCCCTCTGTGTCCTGACACCCAGATTAGTCTTGCCATATTCCGGTCTGCCAGGGTTTGTAGTTCTTCAGGCATTTCCACACCAGTCTTGATGACACTTCTTGGCTCAGTAGAGCTCTTAGTGCCGCTTAACTGTCCGACAATATTAGGATCCGCCGATTGTTTGTGGTCCTCCTATTATTCTCTATGGCGTATACCTCTGAATAGACTCCTGATTCAGTACCAGTTGCAGTTTTTGACCCGTCTGTGAACCAGGTTCGGTCCTGCCTTCTGATAACTGTTAGTCCATTTTCCCATTCGGTTCTACTTGGAAAGTTCACCTCGAATGATCTATTGAGACAGTATCGCTTTTGCATGTGGTCCGTTTTCCTGTTTAAAACATCTCCCCCCCACAAGATCAGCGATTGCCATGTGTCTTGTCCTTCTAGTAACGGTGATTGTTTGCTGCAGTCTATGTGCCCCCAACCTGGCCTCCCCCCTTATCACAAAGTGTAGAGGCGGGAGGTCCAGGAGGGTCTCCATGGCCGCAGTTGGGGTGGTCCGCATTCCCCCATCATTCCTAGACAGGCAAGTCTTTGTATCTTGCCCAGTTGTGAAATCGCACCTCTCTGTTTTGTCTTGGGCTACCACACAAGAGAGGCGTATGTTAGGATAGGTTTTACCACCATTTTGTATGTTCAATACATCATGTCTGGTCTTAATCCCCATTGTTTCCCATGTAAGCGTCTGGTAATCATGAGTGATGCCACCGCTTTTTTGGTAATATTTTCTAGATGTCGGTTCCAGGTAAGTCTCGAGTCCAATGTTACCCCTAGATACTTTACCTCGTTCGAGATCTGTATGTTTTGTCCTCTCAGGCTAAGTGGTGCTAGATCCCCCACCTTGTGCCTTGGAGTAAAAGCTACGATGTTAGATTTGTTGGGACTGATATTTAAACCCTCCTGATCTACCCATCTTGTAGTCCGGTTCAGAGCATTTTGCATCTGCTCTCTAACCGTTGCGTTAAATTTGCCTCGGGTGATGATGATTATGTCATCAGCATATCCGAGTACACAGTGTCCCCCATCCGTGATCCCACAGGATCGGAGACAGCACCCCGCCCTGCGGACACCCTCGATGCACCCGAGCCACCAGCGCGCTCCCAGAGACGGTTGCTTCTTCCAACCTTCCCCTCAGCATGGAGTTAATCCACCGACAGCAAGTGCCCTCAACTCCTCTTTGCCCGAGGGATCTGGTTTTTGAGTCGAAGGAGGTGTTGTCAAACGCCCCCTCCACATCCAGGACCAGCTGGTGGAGTGCTGTTTCTGTTGACTTACCTGTCTGGAAGGCATACTGGTCGGGGTGCAGTGGGCTGTTTACCAATACACCGTCCCTAATATACCTATCCACAAGATACTCTGCAGCATTCTAAGAAGTAGCCTAGCTTTTGGATATATACCATAAGCCTGGAGACATATTAGGGTAACGTTTATACCGAAACCTGGGAAAACAGGATACGGCAAAGTCCCTAAAACCCATAAGTCTTATGTCCTTTGAACTTAAGACATTTCAAGTGTGGGTTTTAGGGGCTTTGCCGTATCCTGTTTTCCCAGGTTTCGGTATAAACGTTACCCTAATGTGTCTCCAGGCTTTTGGTATATATCCAAAAGCTAGGCTGCTTCTTAGAATGCTGCAGAGTATCCTGTACATTAGTTCAGTTCCTTTCTGTAACATTATAGGGTAAACCACGTCCATTCCCGGGGATTTGTATGGTTCGAATGTGTTTATTGCCCACTCGATTTTCTGATAGTTAATCACTTCCTTCGCCAGTCTTCCCAAGACGCCATTCGAGGTTCTGGCTCAGTCCACCCCCCTTGAGCATGATCTACTATCTGTGAGCCGGGAAAGTGAACCCTTAGGAGTTCCTTGGCCGTTTCCTCTCCCGTATTGGTATATTCGCCAAGATCATTCTTTAGCGAATTTATTGGGGTTTGGGGACCTCTTAAGAGAATTCTTTGAAGTCTAGCACATTCTTGAGTACTCTCTATCTCCTCACAGTACTTCCTCCACGACCTTCTCTTGGCTTCCCTCAGCTATTTGTTAAACCTGGTCAGTGTAGTTCTATATACCTACCACTGACCATTTCTTTTGGCTTTGTTAAAGTCTTTTCTGACCTGCCCTCTTAGCTTCGCAAGTTCCTCACTCCACCAGGGCACATTCCTGGTGGATTTCCTTGTTGTAAGAGGACAGTTGTCTTAATCTTAAGTTATAAATCATTAACATTACCTACCTAGTTCTTTTTTTTAATATTCCCAAGTAAAATCTGAATTTTTAAAGTTCAAACTAAATAAGAGATAATCACAGAACGCCTTAAATAAAATAAATTAAATAAAGATTAATCTGCTAAATAAAAAAATCAATTATAAATTAATCCCATGGCAGCGATAATACCAGTGGACAAATATACAGTCAAAAATATATTAAATCAAATAAAATAACCTGTGAAGAGAATAAATGATCAATGAATATTTACAGGGAACAT
Source organism: Pissodes strobi (assembly GCA_016904865.1). Taxonomy (NCBI): domain Eukaryota; kingdom Metazoa; phylum Arthropoda; class Insecta; order Coleoptera; family Curculionidae; genus Pissodes; species Pissodes strobi. The sequence continues at coordinate 136,762 of MU183419.1, forward strand.
CGAAGTGAGCTCAATTCGGTAACCTGCATATAGACAAAAACCTAAAGTGGTAGTTATGCTAGACAGTCTACTGCCATATACATGTATACGTAATACAAAAAGTAAATGAGATAACCACTATAGTGTTAGCAAGACATTTGCTAACCAAAATAATATCATATACGATAATGAGAGAAGTCAGTATTAATCAATCAAATAACGGTAAGCAACGGTAATAGTTACGATAACAGATCATAAACAATTAAAGGTCATTTAAGGGTAAATTCGATAAAAATATGGTAAGTTATTATATGACTTACAGTACGGGCGTAGCATTTATGTAAATGTAAGATAATATCGTATACGGTAGTAAAGATAGTCGCTATTCGTTAATCGAATAACAATAAAGAACGATAAAATATAATAAACGATTAAAATTCATTTAACGGTAGTTTCAAAGAAGATAAGGTAAGGTATTATAAGTAAAATAAGCAATTATAGGGCCTACTTCTATATCATTCTCATATGGTCACACGAAAGTGGAATTCACTGGCAGTGATTGGTGGTTATTCCCTAACTCATAGAGCGACTTGGCTAGCCTCAATTAGTTTTACGGCTACCTGTGAAGCTGCACGTCACGCCACGTTGATCGGCATCACTTCATCAAACGGGTCTCAAACTGGCAATAATAAACCTGGAGAAACTCACTAGACTAGGAAAAAACCGCGTGGAGGAAGGACCCTAGTAAAATGTATTTGGATGGAGTTTTGTTTATAACGCAAGTTGCCTTGGAGTATTATCAGCAACCATTTTTTCCCATTAAGTATGGTTTTGCCGGAGTAACGCGAGAGTTGGATATTTCCTTATCATTTGCATTAGCTGTAATCTGAAAATAAGGTATTATTCGTACCAAATATGTATAATATAAATTACCTGAGTATTTGCTTGTTCATATGATATGGCTTCTAATATAATTCTATATCCTTTAGCTCCTTGCGGTTTTTCCAAAACGATAGGCGCTTTTTGGATTGCTTTCCATTCAGATTTTAGACAAACCACTCAATACCTTGGACGCCATTTCATAATTTGCCAACTATTTTGGGTCATCACCGTTATCTCTACTCAAATATCTATGGTTCGCTGATTTCGATGATAGATATAATTCAAAGCAATATAAAGAGCTATGTCAAGAAAAACCCGCCATTCTCCCTCCGCTAGTCTATACACAGCCATAAAATAGATGCCAGAAAATGAAAATAAAATTCATTAAATAAAAAATATTAATATCGTAAAGCTACAGCACTGCTTAAAGAAAGAAATATATTTCTTAACATTCGCCAACAGCTAATTTAAGTAAGTATATATTAAAACCCTGAATCGATACCTGGTTTTTAATTTGATATTACGGAAGCTCTTTCATTTTCGGCAAGCTCCTTCTTTTAATAAGAAATTCCTTATTTTGCTGTTGCCTACCGTCTCCACGTCACATTTTAATTTTGATCGGGATAGATGATTGATTAATATTTTATACTTCAAGACCTTTTGTACTTATATATCGGGGATGGAGCTTTTGAAATCTTCCCGTAATTGATTGCAGACTTTAGCGAAAAGTAGATTTAGCAGAAGCCAAAATGTATACTTTGAACCTTTTTCTGGGTGTTTATATTGCGCGAGGCTTTTAAACGATTGATTTTATATATTTTGACAAGAGTCTTCGTTATAGCGGAATATTGCTACTGAATTTCTTGGCATTGAAATGCTATTCCTATAAAAAAAAGGTTCGTTACATGTTAGTGTGTCTATATTGAGGAGAGAAAATTATTTATAATTTAATAAGGGACCTTCCCTGAGACTAACTATTTTCCGTGAGACGAACGGCATTCTGTGGGACAGAGTTTCCTGCCGTCCGGCTGAACGTCCGTCAGCGGCCTTTTCTATGTTGATCTAGAGAGTTCCCAGTTGCAATAAGCCGGATAGTGGCTGGCACATGGTGGAGACTTAGCTTCGCAGGAATCGCCGGTGGATACCATATCTCTAAATCCACTAGATACAAGTAGGATATACCTTTTGTTAATTAATGAACTTTTATTATCTCTATTATCATTCTTTACCGTTTATTTTAATAAATTTATCGTTAAACAACTGCAGGTCGTTTGCTTTTTCTATCGTATATATTACGGAACTTACCATTTTTGCTTATTGAACTAACCGATAATGAGCTGTGGGTTATCAATTATCATGTATCATATCTATTTCTGTCTCTTATCATAATTGCTTTAGAGATACTTGTTTCCTTCATTATCATATCTGATATTGTCTCGAGTAGAGAAATCATTTTGCTAATGTTATAATAACTAATTGATTTATTTTTATTGTAATTTGATGTAAGCCTTATGACAGTAATTTGTATCCCATAACTACAATTTTCATCATTCATTTTTCGCCTTGGTATCGAATTGAGCTCAATTTGTTTTTCACCCGTAGATACTTACTGGCCATATATACAATTATACATATTTATTTCACAGATTATCTTATTGAATTAGTATATTTTTAGTAAGTGTTTATTGGTTTAATAAATATAGGTGCCATCGTATTAATTTTGATTAGCTTTGTTTAATAATTACTTCGTTTATAGTAGATATTTACCGGCTATATATGTACATATTTACTTCACAGGTTATCTTATTGATTTAGTATATTTTTAGTAACTGTTTATTGGTCAGATTATATTATCGCTGCCATGGGATTGATTTAGAATAAAGTTAGTTAGTTTGCATTTCTCTTCTTAGTCTAACATACTGAGCGATGTGTAGTGATTATGAGACTTTACTCTTCGTCCATGTTATGGATGACTCTATTTACAATACGTCGCCATCCTTGCCGCTCCATATTATCATTTCTATTGATTTAGCCGAAAAATTTTAAGGTCTGGCCATATGTCAGAGAAGACAGTCGCTGTTTCATTTAAGATTGAGGTATTGGCCCTTCTAACCGTCCAAGGTATACGCAGCATCCTGTCAGCAGCACGTATTACCCATGTCTCTGAGCTCTAGGAGAAGACAGTCGGTGTTGTGGACGGATTTCATTTAAGATTGAGGTATTGATCCTTCTAGCCGTCCACGGTATACGCAGCATCCTCTCATCCTGTCAGTGCTTTTACCAGCTAGACTTTCGTGGTTTTTGTAAGATTTCTATCCCTCCACAACTCAGGGGTTGAGTGCCTATTGAGCGCGTCTCCAGGCGGTGGATAGGAGGGGGCCAGGAGTGCCATCAGGCGCACCTGGCCTGCCGGGGAATAACGGTGGCTGAGGGTTATAAATCACCCAACATGCTGCCCGAACACCCGGCCGCGGACCAACTCATGACACATACCGTAAACCGCCTGGCTCGCAATGACCCTAGACGAGGTAGTGGGCTGGGGGGCACGGGGGCCTTGGCTTAATCGCCTGGGCCAAGTGGATGGGGACCACCATAAAAACCCCCCCAATCCCAAGGTTTCTGTCGGCGCCGAAGGGATGGATGGCTGGGGGTTATTCAGTCGATAGCCGACAAAACTCGGAGCACCGGGCACACCCCGTTTTATCTCTGCCTTCTGGCCAAGTGGGGGCTCCTTGGCTGGTGACTTTTTATTTCCCCCATACTCGTGGGATCTATTATGAACTCTGAAACACAAAACAACAAAACAAAAAGAAGATGGGGGATCCGAAAAGGGAACCCTATATAAAGAAATGCCCCCCTGTGAGGCGGGGGAGCAACCGGGCTCCTCAAGGGGACCGATTGCTACTCCTGCTAGCAGCGAAGGAGGCATGTGCTTGGGCTCGGCCACGACTGGGCCTTTAGCCAGTGGAACGAACGGAGCCCCGCTCTAAAAACAGAAGCGGGACTCAGAAGAAGAAGGCGAAGAGGAAGAGGCTCCTGGCGGCTGGACTGACAGCGAGCTCGTCCTCGGCCCAGAATCAACCTGGCACGTCGTTAACGGAAGGCTCCGTAGGGGGTACTCCGGAAGCGGTGGCCGGGAAGAGAAAAAGGAGGATCGGCTCCCGGCCAATCCGAAGGCACCTGGGCAATGGGGCTGAACCTCCCCTTCCCTACAAAGGAGGATTGGACGGAGGGAGGGACGGGAACCTGGGATGGGCTAGTCTGGTTCACAGACGGGTCCAGAATGGGAACACTGTCCGGAGCTGGTGCGTACTGTGAGGCCCTGGGGCGGGAACTATCCGCCTCACTGGGCGAGCACACTACGGTTTTCCACGCGGAAATTTTTGCGATCATGATGGGGGTCTGGGAGTCGTTAAGGCTCAATGTCGGTGGCAGGAGGATTTTCTTCTGCTTCGCCAGCAAGGCCGCACTCATGGCGCTGAAGTCGGTCCGCACGCGCTCTTTGTTGGTAAGGGAGTGTAGAAGCTGGCTGATTGAACTTACAAAGGTTAAAAAGGTCCCGCTGCTCTGGGTACCGGGACACTCGGCCGCTGATGCCTTAGCCAGAGAAGGCTCCGCACGTAGATACTTGGGGCCTGATCCCTGTGTGGGGATCGCTCAGAGTATTCGCGAAATAGCTTTGGAGGCCTGGATGGAGGGTATGGCGGACGGCTGCGGGGATGAGACAGACCAGGCTCATGATACATGGGCTCCGAAGAGTCACGTCAAGGGGCTGTTGTGCCTACCTAGGAACGAGTGCAGGGCCCTGGTAGGGTTCTACACAGGGCACTGTAGGCTTAGACGGCACCTGACCCTGCTGAGAATTGCAGCGGGGGGAAGTGTAGATGGTGCATGGAGGAAGACGAGACCCCATACAATCTACTTACGGAACGCCCCGCTTTCGCATGGGCAAGATTCAGAATCTTTGGCGTGACGTCGATCGAGCCAGATTCAGTGCGTCGCGTCGTGATAGTCTGAAGGAGATGCGGGCTTTCTTAAAGAGGACCGGCATCCTGGAGGTTCTCTAATTCGGGCTGGGGGCACAACGGGCCCAATTGGTGGCTAAGTGCCAGGCCCGCTAGGGGCCACCCCTTCTGATACTGATACTGATCCCTTCACAACTTGGTTAGTTGAGTCATTGCGGCTTTTGCCAACTGAATACGTCTTCGAATCTCGGGTTCACAGCTGCCAGAGCTGTGCAGGATGGAACGAAGGTATGTGAAATACAGTGACTTACAGGTTCCCTCCTTTTCTCATTTTCACTATCAAATATCATGATTTTGGTTTTGCTATAATTTATTCTAAGACCCTAATCTGCACTAATATTTTTAAGTAAATTTAGCAATTCTAGAAGTTCTTCTTCATTTTCCGCTATGAGAGCAGTGTCATCAGAGAACCGAAGATTGGAAAATTTTTCCCCCTATCCTGATTCCTCAACTTCAGTTATCCAGGACTAAGCGCACTACGAACTCGCTATATATATTGTACAAAATTCGAGAGAGTATGCATCCTTGTCGGACGCCTTTCTCGGAGACGACATTTTTGATCTTGACCACGGCAGTACTGCCTTCATACAGCAGTCTAATAAGAGTAGTTAGGTGTTTTGGTACGCCCATCTTCTGCAGCACTTTTCACAGTTGTGACCTTTTCTCATTATCAAAGGCCGCCTCGTAGTCAACGAAACATAGACACATAGGAGTGTAGTATTCCCGAGCATTCTCTATCAGTTATCTGACATTTAAAATTTGTTCTCGGGTTTCGTGACCCTTTAGGATGCCCGCCCGCTCAGGAGCAAATTACCTAGAGATTAATGGTTCTAGCCTTGCTTGCAGTATATACAGCATTACTTTGCTCACATGTGTTATTAGAGAGATTAGGCGGTAGTTGTTGCAGGAAGTTGAGGAGCCTCTTTTGTGTAGGGGTAATATCACGGATGTAGACCAATCATCGGGATATGTTCAGGTTCTCCATATTCTCTGGCACAGTTAGTGTATGATGTTCTGCCCTTTTTCGTCTAATGACTTTAATACCTCCGCCGATAGCGTATCTATTCCCACTGCTTTACCATCTTTAAGCTTTTTGATAGCGGCATGAACTTCTTCTCTTAGGATGTCTGGTTCTTCTGCATTGTCAGACCTTATTCAAGATACGAATTGGACAATATTAATGTTATAGGACATAGATTAAAACTTAGTATCTTATTCTGCATTGATTTAATATTCTGATAATCTACTACTGCCCTGATTTCAATGTATAAAAATCATTGATATATCACTAGCTAAAAATTTAGTGGTGCCTTCACCTGACTATCAAAACATAGACTCACGCCTTTAATTATTGTTGAAACCGCTGAGTGAAACCTGGCAGGTGGGCCGTTTGTTGAGCAATTAACAAATAGTATTACAGCACCAAAAACAATGTATATTAGATAAAAATAATAGTATATTGAAGCAGTTTTTTGATAGTTATTAAAAAATTGTGCTACCATTTTTGAGGTTGACGGTTGCGATGTAAGGGTTCTATTCCCTCTAAATCGCTGTCTTCCTCACGACTTTCTTGGAACTAGAACGTCCCAAAGTGGCCCCTTTTTCAAAAATATAGATGCTTAAAAAACACACACACTAGTTTCCGATTTCCGCTCGGTAGGCCGTCAGAAAAAATATGTCCAGAAAATTTTATAAAAGTTTGTTATTTCGGAAACGGAATATCGCATCGCAACCGTTGCCGTCGGTTGCAGCCAAGTATTGTCTAAAAACGTGCCAAATTCTAAAACTCCACTCTTAACCGTTTTATTATCGTTCCATAGCTGAACCTAACGCCTGATGGCTCAGTTTCGTTCACTATCCAGGATGCGTTGATCGAGACAAAAGGGATTTTCACATCAATAAATATAATTTAATCATTTAAAAAATATAATTGCTATCAAAAGTCTCATCTGAAAAACCGTATATAAATGTGCCTAACATCAACGAGATAAACTTTTGCAATGCAATACATTGTCAAAAACTTTAATATATTTGTAACGATCATGATATTATAAAAGCAAAAAGTCAGATTAATAAGAGAAACAAGTAATTCATATCGATCAAAGCGTATTTTAAACTGCTGCGGAAGCAACAAGATTATCAATCATGCATTTATTTTATCAAGCTATTCTATAGGGGAAAAGTGAATAAAGACCCATTAGATACACCTTGCATTCCAGTGATGTCCAATACAATAAATAACACCCCCTAAATGTGAGGTGGACGATTTATTACTTAAAAATATAGTTAGTAATTTTAATACGTATATAAAAGTTGAAATGATTCCGAATGGGACCTAGTGAAGTAACCCCAACCCATATAACTCGTAATTTATGAGAGGGGACTCGAACGGCACAGCTTTTGTGTTATTTGTTATGCGCATTTCTATTATTAAAACGGGCACGCTTCTGTGCTTTTAATCTGCACAATATGTTCAGTAATAAGGATTTGTCTTTCATCTGGGGAAAAGCAGAAATATGAGTAAAGCACATATTTTGCTCAGCCTTATTTTGCTGAGCTAAACACGATTTTTTCCGGATTGCATTTGGCAACAGAAAGATAATATTATCGGTTGGGCGATTTAATTCGATCAAAATATAAACGAGAAAAGCTCTTAATAATTTTGAGAGATTTTCGGACTTGACGCAATGCCAACGGCCAGTTTCTATTCGGAACAGATTCGGATCGTTTCATTTTTGGAAACAAAATAAGTTTATATTAAAATGGAATAAATAACTTCAGAATTGTCAATGAAAACCATCAGATTTTTCACCAGGCTGGCGCTTCACCATTTTACGTCTGTTCATTATATTGCGTATAGGGCAGTAAAAGTTACAATCCTTCTACCTAGATATTTTATGTATACATACCTCTGACTATTTAATCAATCAAACCATTTTATTTAATTATATTTTTATATTACAAATATATTTTCAATATTGTCGCGTCTAGTTTATCCGTGGCGCCTTTGTTGGCATGCAGGTTCTATGCCTCAGATCGATCTACGTCAGGTGAGAAGAGATAATAAAGAAGGCACTGCGGTAAAACAATAACAAAGTCTATTGGTCAACGACTTAATGAGAAAACAAATATTAAAACAGAGTTCTTTAAGAGCGGTGTTGTGTTTAGGTTTGGTTAATTATTGAAAGTTCTTAGCTTATCTTCATTTCACTGAGCACCTTAGGGCACTATAACTTTAACTTTGAAAATCACATAATTTATAATTTAGACAGAACTTCCGTAGATTCGACTTTAGTACTTTTCAAGCAGGTACTCACAAAACATACGTTCCTGTGAACTGCACTTTCCGAGTTAGGTCAGAAGATTAGGATATGGTTAGAACAGCTACCACGTCCCTATGGACTGCAGTAGGTGTGCGGATTAGGCGAGAGACAAAAGCCTGCCGGCCTGATGGTTCGCTTGACTATTTGTATCTAAAATTTAATGCAAAAAGCTTGGGTTAGCTTAAAATAGCTCGCGTGTAATATTTATAATTAATATATTTATGGATTCTTTCAAGATATCAAGAGGAAGGGAACAAGTTTGATGCCGTTATTATGATTTATTAAATTAGAGTTAGTTTGGGTTATCTTGGGTTACATAATTTCGTATAAAATAATTTTTTTAAGGTTATTTTTTATATAATATAAATAAATATCTTGACTTAGTTTCGATTGGTTCAGTTTGGTTTTGAAGGCAATTTTGGCAAGTATAATTAATTGAAGCACGCCTTATCACTTTAGATATATTTATGAGTTATTAATTCTTGGTTAGTTTAGGTCCAGAGTTTAGATAAGAGTGGATTAGTATTCGATCGTGGAAATTGGACGAACATTAGTGCGCTTATCAGTTATTTAAATTATTAACTTTTAGTTGGTTTCGAGTGGGGTTGTTTACTTTTAATTAGTGTGGGCTGGTGAAAAGCAACTGCGTATTAATCCATTTGCTATTTAGTCACTTATTAATTTTTGATTAGGTTGGGTTAGTATTGGTTAGTTTTATGTTAGCCTGGGTTAAGAAAAAGCAGACGCGTTTACTAATTTCGCCTTAGTTTTGGTTGGTAAAAATCAAGTGCACGTCTGCCTGCTTCATTACTTTTAACGCCTGTTAACCGAGACTAACCCAAACAAATCAAAATTAAGTTTTTAATGCAGAAAGGATTGAATGCAAATTTGTTCCTAAAATCTCCAGTTTCGTAAAATTGTCCATTTGAAGGAGCTTCTTTTGAAAGAATTTTCTGATCCAAGAATCATCTCTCTCCTAAAATTTTTTTTCTATAGGAGAAAGACGAGCGGCGTTGCCACATCTAAATATTTTTCACTAGATCCGTGTGTCAAATTCAGTGGTAAAATTTAAAAATCGTTAAGCAAATAATAGTAGATTGCGTTGGATATTTCGAATCCATTCGACAGACTTTGGCATAACATGTTGCTCAACAAACTGCCGTTCTTCGGGCTGCCAGCGCTTCTCTCTGCAGCTGTCTTACCTGTTTCCTTAAGAATTAATTTTTGCACGTTGCAGTTGCTGGACACATCTCAGCCACATTCACTATTAACGCGAGCATGCCTCAGGGCGCAATAATTTCAGCAACTCTGTGCCTCATCTATATTAATGATATACTGATCGAAACAAATAATCTTGTTTACAGTTTTGCAGACGACAATTTAGATCAGAAAGCACTTTACCAGCGAATTACAGATTAATTACAACAATTAATCAATATCTGGAGAAAGTTCGAGCTCGGAGCGATAGATATTTGGTCAAGTTCAATGCAGAAAAAACCCAAGCAGCCACAGTTATCAAGAAAGCCAATACGGCGGGCTCTGACATCATTATGGCAGGATTGACATTTCCTTGATCTTCGTCAATCGTACTATTGGGTGTCTCGGTCAACAGCAATATGTTCTGGTATGACCACGTTGCTAACATCGCAAAAGCAGCCACGTGCTCTACATAGCGCAAATAAGATCGTGTTTAGAATATTGCTCACACATCTGCATCTAAGCGCACCCTATAGTTGCTCGATTTCATTCAGAAGAGAGCTGTGCGCCTCGTCGGCAACCCGGAGCTTACCCGGGATATCCAGATCCCGGGTAAGCTCCGGGTTGTTATTCTAAGTCAATCCTATGGAACAACGCAGACATTTGGCCGAGATATCCCTGTTTTACAGATATTTTCACGGCAGTTGTTACCAGGATTTGGCCCGTCTCATACCACTCCCAGCAACTGGAAACACCTAGAATATCGTTTTACGAATACTAATTGTCTGGCGCACTGCATCGCTGTGGAACTGACTCCCGAGGCATCTGTTTCCCCCAAATTACAACCTACAGCTATTCAAGAACCATGCCAATCAACATCTTAAAACCTTAAAGAAAACATTAAAAACCGATGGGAATCTAACCCCGGGCCGCCGTATCACAGGCCCATCATCTAACCACTGAACCATCAATGCACCCGCAGACAATTCATTGCACCGTGTTCAGTGTCCACACTGAACGCTCATTAGGTGCCGTGCTACGGCTATCTCTAAATTAGGAGTGTGTGTCACTGTCATAAAAAAATTAAAAGTGTTTCGAAAGTATTATAAAGTAGATTTAGAAGTTGCAACTTGACTTTGAGAGAAGAATATTTTCTCTAAAGATCCACTTTTTTTCCGAAATAACGAATATAATCATCACGAAAAATTCAGGAATTTTTCTAGTTTCCTTTTTCATTTAGGTTAATTCAAGCATTATTGTCAAAGAATTAAAAACTCTCATATACAAATTATAGTACCTGCAACAAACTAAGTTATGGACAAAATAAAATTAAGGCACCATTGCATTATTTATATAAATATCAAAAAATACAGAGCATTAGTCTCAATATTAAAATTATAATAAAATCAAATATCTCAATCATAGAATCCATATTTAATGTTAGATAATATGCCTCACCTCTTCCTGGATTGGAGATAAACTCCTGCTAAGTAAGTCGAATCTTTCTTTCTCCATGTAATCGAGGTACGGTCCGGAAACATTGTACATTTTCCAAAAGGGTTCAAAGCTGAAAGGTGTTTTATGTAGATTCGGAAATGAAGGGATCCAAGATAGAGCACTAGAGAGGAGTTAGGACACCTTTTTTTTCACAACAATAGAGTGAACATAGTTACATACGTAGGAAACAAGCCAGGATAAACCTATACTATGGAAGCTATAACTATCCAACTGGCCCAGCAATATTCTATTAAATATTCACAGTTAAATCCTTTGACTAGATTTTAGAAAACTGCGGCGGGTCATTTTTATCCAGACGTAGGGAAAAACTCTCCAAGAAGAAGAATATTGATCCTCGATGCGTGAATTTGAAATTGCACCTCACTCAACACTCTTAGACTCTAGGTAGTCATAGGCATCCAACTTGCCCAGCAAGGTCATTGTTATCCAGTCGCAGATAAAGACTATCCAAGAAGGAGAATATGGTATGGCTGGTATTCCTCGATGCGTGAAATCGAAATTGCACGTCACTCAAGACTTTTAAACCCTAGGAAGTCATATGCATCCAACTTGCCCGGCAATATTCTGCGATGCACATAGTCAAATCATTTCAATAGATCATAAAATACTGCCGCAGCAGGACTGTTCTCATCAGATGGTAGGGTTGTTCCCGTCAGACGTTGGTAAAAACTCTCCAAGGATGAGAATATGGTAAAGTTCTCCCATGCGGAAAATCCAAATTGCACCTCGCTCAATACTTTTATACCCTAGGTAGCCATAAGCACCCAACTTGCCAGGCAATATTATATGATGAACATAATCAAATCATTTGAAAAGATCATAGAATACTGCCGCAGCAGGGTTGTTCTCGCAGATGCTGGCAAAGACTCTCCAAGAATGAAAATATGGTATAATTCAGCAATACGGAAAATCCAAAATTTCACATGATATTAGTCCACCGACAATAGTTCCCATATATAAATAGTGCACACTAGAATTTTTCGGATTTTTTTTATGGCAATGACACACATACTAAAGAGAGATCTTATGGCAACTGGAGATGTTGATTGACACAGTTCTAGAATAACTGTAGGTTGTAATTTGGTGGAAACAGATGCGAAATAGCACACCAAGCTTCTGCGAGGCTGATTTTGCGATGTTAGCAACGTGTTTATGCCACTACAACCATTAGTCCGATTTGCGAGGAAGAAGGAATGGGCGATGCAGAAATAATGATGTCATAGCCCGCCGTATTGGCTTTCTTGGTAAACGTGGCTGCTTGAGTTTTTGCTGCATAGAACTGGACCAAATTTCTGTCGCCCATTTCTCCAGATCTTGATTAATTGTAACGTGCTCCTCTCTGCGGTGATAAGTCTCAGTCGCTGGGAAAGGTTTTTCTAATCTAAATTGGGAGAAAAGGGTACTGTCATCTGCTAAACTGTAAACAGGATTATTGGCTTCAATCAGCAGATCTGATTAATAGATGAAAAACAGAAACTTGGAGAAAGTATTGCGCCGTGAGGCAGTCCCGCATTAATGGTGAATGTGTCTGAGATGTGTTCGTCAACTGCAACGTGAAAAATTCGGTTCGTAACGAAACTGGCAAGCCAGCTGCAGAGAGAGGCTGACAGCCCGAAGTTGGCAGCATGTTGAGCGATCCGTCATGCCAAAATCTGTCGAATGCCTTCGAAATATCCAACGCCATCGCTCGAGATTCTCCATAGTTCCGCAGTCCTGATGAAAATGATAGTTTACACCAACCAATTAATTAGATAATAATATAATAATAATATAATAATATATACGTTTATTTATCTTTAAATTTACAAAATATACTAAATCTTAACCCAATAGCTAACAAAAAAAACGTAGAAAATAAGAGCCCTGAAGCACTTACGTAAGTGCTCGTGGAGGCATTAAGACGACATTATTAAAATTAAAATGTTAAGACATAATACTACAATGTTGAGACAAAAAATTATTATGACTACAATTCAGCTTTAAGACTACAATTTTAGGTATGTTTAAAAATATAATTTGTATAAATAAATAAAATTATATAAAATAGTAAAAATCACACAAGAGCATTTGATCACATATTACAAATTTAAAATCAGCACATATGCAATAATAATCAAAATACTGTCCAATCGGTAATTTTAACGTCCCTCCAGGGAAAGTCACAATCGAGGTCACAATATTAGGTTTTTTTACAAACTTTGTTACAATTTAAAATACATTGATATTATGTTTTTCTAGGCAAATTATTTCTGATATTTTAGGTTAATAATATCATTTAAACTTTGCCTAACTTGATTAAGTATCCAGATTTTTAACTCTTTTTTAAATTTACGTATGTTTTTCATCTATTTTATCTCATTTGGTAACATGTTGTACAATCTTGGTGAATAATAGCTTATTGAATGCTGGCCATGCGTTTTATAAGCTATAGTTGGATATGCACCCTTGTTTCTAGTATTTTTGTCATGTTTATTTATTTCTACATTTATCTTCTCCTTTTTATATTTTTTAAAATCTCAAAACAATAAAGCTGTCTGATGTCTAAGAGCTGACTTTCAGAATAAAGTCTATCTGTTGGATATAATTTGTTTTGTTATGTATAACTTTAATTAACCATTTTTGTACTGTGGTAAGATTTTTTACGTGTGATTCACATATACCTCCCCATCCAATTAGAGCATATATGAGGTGACTTTCTACTAGTGCTCGGTACAAAATTTTTAAATGAGAGATAAAAAATCCTTAAGGTATTTAAATTTGCTTATCAGGCTTCGAATTTTATTTGTAACGTACCTCGCATGAACATCCCATTTAAGTTGCTGGTCGATATAAATACCTAAATATTTTATTGAAGATGTTTCAGGAATTGAACTGCAGCCTAATTTTAAGATACCTAGCTTGGTACCTAGCGCCCGTGATATTTTATAAGATCTGAAACAAATATACTTTGTTTTGTCCACATTTAATGTTAATTTATCGCTATCAAGCCATAGTTTGAGATAATTTAGGTCTTCCTCAATTTTTTTTTTCAATTTTGTACATATAAACCGTTGGCACATAATTCTAATTCTCTATAATTCACCAATGAAAAAGAATAATTAGTGCTTATATAATATTTTTGAACGAAATAATCTAGATTTGTTTTGATTATTTAAGATAATATTTGTAGTGAATTATAAGGGAAAAGCTATGAAGTTCCTTTTTGGCTACCTGGATGCGTCTTGTTTTTTGGAATTACCAAAATTTGGGAGAACCATGGTGAATTTAAAGGCCTTTTTTTATTTGATTTTCTACTTCCTGCTTTTCTATAAAGGTGTTTCGTCTGTCGTTCTTACTAGTACAAGTTAAATCGCTCTCCTGATAGAAAATATCTGAAAATGGTTTACAAAACTTTAAAATTTGGTTCTTTTCTTCCTTGTTTAAACGTATTTCAGTGAGATCTAGAGAATTTGGTGCTTTTATAGACCCATTAACATTTTTCTAAAGGAGGAAACGGTTACACTCTTTTCTAGAAAAATGGCAGGAGGGGCTGAAATTCAGGATGTTAATTAGTTAATTATTGTACGATCAAAATTATAAGAAATATGGACCGATTTAAAAGTGTTTTGAGCATACGCGAAGCCGAGAATCCACAACGAATAATGAAGAATTCTAACTTATTTGTAAGTTGTCTGTAACTTACCTAATCCAATTTTTCTCGGATTTGCAAACTAATGCTATTTTTTTTCATTTACTTGAAAGCTCTAGGACTCATGGTTCTTGAGATATAGCCCCTTCTTATTTGAACACTCGGTAAATACAGAGACGCGCATAAACACTCACCCCTTCACTTCGCTTCGTTCAACGTGAAAAACCTTTGCGACCATTTTTGTTGAGGATAATCTGTACTTTGCCAATTTTCTTTAAGTTTATTTTCGGAGGGTTGCACCAGCAACTTGTGATGGGATGTTAAAACTCGAATTAAGCTATACAAAAAATATAAAGTAAGCCGACTTCCAACACTATGAGCCATGATTTTTTTTAGGTAGAATTCCCTATTGCCTTGACTAACAATGGTTTTTGCCAGAAAGCAACAGCGTGGTTTGCCTATCCGGCAGAAAATACCCATCAACTCAAATTTAAGAATATTAAACTCTATTAATTGCCATTGTTGTCATATTAAATTGATGAAATATTATCTTGCGACAATAAAGGAAATCCACATACATGATGAAGATTCTCTTTTCGCCGGCACTGGCTCATCGTAAGGTTAACCAGCTTGTAGCCTTATTATATTGAACTCCCTGCACTTTACCTGCAGCGGTACAGTTACTATGAAGCAAGATCGGTTGTCAGGGTTTATATAGGGAATGAAAAATAGGAGATTATGTTTTGACTGACAACATAAGAACCCCTCTAGATAAGTAACAGCGGATATACGTAGAATGTATGCGAGGGCGCATCTTTATAGTAGAACTTTCTTGTCATTTATTATCTGCATACATATTTTGGTCGAATATTGATATAACGTATTTGCATGAAAAGATGCATAATTGGCAATCTTTTCAACTTTTTTTTAATAAATAAATAAATAAATAAAGGCTTTATTTTAAAACATGATGAATAACAGATTAGTTTAGAGAAACTGGCGCAATCTAGGTTTAACAACCACTCAACTGAATTAGATAGGGAAACCTTTGTTATAAGTGAACACAAAATTTAAATAGAGCAAAGAAAATATGACTTAAAAGTTAAATTTAGACGAGTTATATACAAATCTAACGATATTAAATTAAATAAAGAATCAACGACAATAACCCTAAACCCGACGAAGCAAACATACTCAAAACTTGAAATTAAAAAAAAAACAATACTCAAAGGCCTCTCGTTAAAAGTCTATTACACAGTGGATAAGTCAAGTATAAGAAAATCGAATAACAGTCTGTTGCAGATTTAAAATAAACTTTGAAAATCTTATTTTGAAAGTGTTTTTATTTACGTCAAAAAGTTCCTAACTGGAATAGAACTATAAAATGCTTCTGCAAAAAGCTAATGGAAATTGTTGAGGCTAGAATATGAGGATTTAGCCTAATTTCCTTTAGTCCAAAAGTTGGTAGTTTCCGAAACACAGCGCGTCAAAATTATTATATTTTTAAAATAAATAAATAAATAAATTGTAAATATTGATCTTAATAATGGCATGATTGGCGTGATCTTTGGAAACTTTGCTATTTTTTTGGATGAGAAATCGAGATCTAATCACAGTTTTGATGTACATGGCAAGTCATTTTAAAATTTACTATTTAATTTTAACATTTTTCGTAATGGCCGTATCTTACTTACACAAATTTTTGAAAGGCATCTTCGAGAAACCGGTAGTTTTCTTCCTACAGTGATTATGGGCGGAATCGTACAAGTAGGACATCGAAGGCTGAGGAAGAAATTTTAGAACGAATTTAAAAAGATGCCAGCCTGAGCACCAGGCGCTTGGGTTTGAAGTATGAAATTTGTAAATATACATAAATAGGACACACAATTCTTGCATCCATAACACCTCCAAAAAGTCCAACATGGAATTGAGACTAGACTTTTGTCGATTCATTAATGAACGGAGTATATGATGAAAATTATTGGTAAAGTTTGTATTTACCCATGCGTGTTGTTTTGCAAGAATAGGCATGACAAAATTACATGCTTATGCTGACGAAAACCTGCATAAAATCAAGGTTGATGATTGATGACATCATTATTTAGAATTAACGTATGGACAGATTTATTATTGGTCCTGTAGCTCATGCACAACGGTGCACACTTTACATTAATCAATAGAAATCACTTAAATGAGAACTATCAATATCCATGGATCTGCGGAGGAAATAATGCGTCTGTAAGTTGGCCACACCGCCCACCGGATTTAATACCTATGGATTCCCGGAGTCTTGGGGGGTACATCAGAGTGGTGTTTATTCCCAAGGCGAGAAGGAACGACTATACTGGCACGAAATCGTAACGGCCCATTTGCCTCACCAGCTCCATTATGACAACACTGGAGATACTGGTAGACCATAATCTCAAGAAGTGAGTGGCTCAAAGAGTCTTTCTGAGTCCGAAACAGCACGCATATCGAACGAGCAGGTCAGTGGACTCGGATCTCCACCACCTGGTATCCAGGCTGGAGAAGGAGCTCGCGGACGGACGGCTATCGTTATGTGTGCTTGCGGATATTGAATGAGCCTTCAACAACACAGCTGTGGGTTCGATGTGCCGATCGGTGGAGATCGGGCAGCGATTAAATTAAGTAACATAATGAGTTTGTAAGTATCGAATGGATAGTTCAGTCAGAGCACAAACAATATCGAGTAGAGTCACTCAGCAAAATCGTTTTGATGTTTTTACATCAAACGCAAAAGCCGCCCCACACCTGCAGCTGCGAGAAGTCTGTCGGGTCCAACGTTCCGAAGAGATTCAAACAGTATTCGCTGATGCGCTTTCGTCGGTTATCAATTATACAACGCGACGCGACAGTACACAAACTAAGGGCGTTTGCACACTCACTGTCCCTCGCAGCAGAGCCACCGCAGGTCACGAACCAGATTGACCTGGATTCGCTGCGAAGCCAAATGCTGTCGGCGAAATTTGAAATTTGTCTGCAGTAAACCTAACGTATAATATAAATATTTATTCGGTGGTTCAGTGATTCGACGAAAAATCATTCAACCTCCAAGAGAGCTTATCAAGAAATTTATTTTGAATACTCTTGGTTCTAGGGAAAGGAGTTTCAGAAGGAAAAGCTTTATAACGTCGGACGATTTAGAAATTTCTTCTTATTCTAAAACCTAATTTCGTAAGATGTGCAAGCTCAACAATAAGCTACTGGCTTCTACTCCTATTTAAATATTTTATTCCATATTAACATCAGCAGATATTTCATTATTTCATTTCCAATCGCAAAAGGCTTATTATGCGTACCAAGCATTTGGATTATCTTTTGCGACGATTAAGAGCTAATCAACAACAGTTTACCGCGGCGCGCCGTTTACATTAAGGAAGCTGTCTCATCTCATACTAAAATCCATAATACACTATCTTGAAGCGAAATAATTAGGTAGACAGATGCAGTCGTCAAGCGGAGATTTGCACGCTTTTTTGTCGAGCTTGAAATTCTCTTTCGGCTTGAAACTAAAATAAATTGAATTTCCGTCAGGTAAAATGTTATGGCTGGAACTTGAAAATTAATATATTTTACGCTAGAAGGTATTAGCTTTTATCCTTAGCCACCAAGTAACATGGCTGCTACGAGATTTGAAATATATTTTTAAAACACGTGGCCGGTTTGCTAAGGATGGGTTTGTCCTGCCTTTTATTCGTAGTACCGACGTAGGTATGTATGTATGTTCTTGGGGGTTTATCAGCACATTGCGACCTAGAAGATCTAATACCCTCCTCTCTCCTGCTCAGTCGCTCAGGGTGTCTCAACGGCTATATCAGAATCTCCAATCCTACGGCCTTCGCCTTCAGGAAGTTTAGGATGACGGATGGCTTCAGGGTAGAAGAGCTTCCTCCTCTGTTCGATATGCTTCCACGTGTCGTACCCTCGGGTTTTGCCCCTTCTCTGAATTATTCGTCCTCATCTACTAATCCGAGCTTCTTAAGATGACTTCTCGACCGGCAATGCCCTTTCATAATCCCTGTTAGTGTTCTGAGATTAATTTTACATAGGTTGGTGCAGCCGTTGGATTTCTTCTGGTTATAGATCCGCAGAAGTATATTTGCCCGCCTCATTCTTTGTAGTTTCATTCAATGTTCAACTCTTCTACTAAAAACTTCGTTCTTGAGTTCTTCGATTATTCTAGTGGTATTTATCCCGCAAAAGGGTTAGGGTCCCAAAAAATGGTGATTCATCTACATTATTTGCGAGTTTATCTGCTTTTTCGTTAACCTTTACACCGATGTGTCTCGAAACCCATAAGAGGGTAGCTGCATTATTCTGGCTTAGTTCCATTAATTTATCTAAGCATTCTCAGATTATCGTGGTGCTTATTCATATGGGAGTTCAGCACATTGATGACCGCCTAACTGTCTGATATGATAATAATTTCGTATCTTCAATTTTTTTTTATATTGAACTTAACACATTTTCACATAGCGGGAATTTACGCCTGGAATATACTCGGGAATTTGCCTAGGCTTTCAGAGTAATCGGTTTCTGGCTCATATAATCCTATTCTAGTTCCTTCTGTTGTTTTGGAACCATCTTAATGGCATATCTATTTAGTCTTGATATAATCTCTATGTCCCATTCACGTTTACAAGCTACTTTTATGTGGAGTTCCTTCACAAAGCTATACTTTTTTAACTTATCTTGGGGCATGTCCCAAATAAGCTGATTTCCAGAGAGGGATTTGCGTTTGGTAATTCTCTTGGGTCGTTCTGTATATTGCCCGTGACGCCATATTCTCCATTACTATATGGAGAGGTGTTGTAAGGGTTAGGATTACTCCGACAGCTGCCGTTGAGTATTTTTTCATTGCTCCAGTTATGCATACACAGGCTAGTCTTCTGGACCCTTGACAGGTGTATCTTTGTACTAGCCAGTTTAATTCTATTGCCCCAAACCCCTGCCCCGTAAGTGATGATCGGTCTCACTATTGCCGTGTGCCTCCACTGTAGTATAGTAGGGTTACACTTCCAGTTTTTCCCGCAAAGTTTCTGCACACTCCCATGATATTAACATTCTTTTTTCCTTGTAAAGGCAGCTAGGAGGGTCTTGGTATCTTAACGATTGGCACCATTGTTCAGTATATTCAAGTTCTCTTTGAATAATTTCGCATAGAACATTTTCGATATTCCCCAACGCGAATGTGACCATATTGTCGGCATAAATCTGACAAGATTAGCCGAGAGGAGTAGGTCCACAGTTAGGCGCTATAAGAGTGGAGAGGCGAGTCTCCCTTGTGGGCATTCCCTGGTAGTGCAAATGGAAATGGTGCCCTGCCCTATTTCTGTATCTGCTATTCTGCAACATCCACTTGGTTTGTCGTGCTGTCTTCTTCTCTATCTTCTAGTACTCTTTTGACTGCTTCGTGTGGTGTGTTGTCAAAATACCCTTCTATGTTCGAAAAGGCATACACTACAGTTTCTTTATTCTTCAGTGCATCCCGTATTTCATTCCAGCATTTTTGTTCTGAGATACTTATCAATTGGTTTCTCCATCGTTTTCAAGTCGAACGATGTGAGACTGATTGGTTGCAGGAAATTTGGATGCGTTGCATCTTTTTTTCCCACCTCAGGAAGTACCGATGTTTTGCTTGACAATAACAAATACTAGTTGTTCTCAAAAGAAACTGTGTTATATCATAATGGCCTAATCAGCGATCATAGCTAGTAAAATAAAAAAATTAATCGTTCATAATCAAATTTAAGATTAAGTTTAGATTCAAGATCTCTATAAACTGAGAAAATGGTTGTTATCAATATCTCGGAAACTGTCAATTTTAGTTATAGTCATGTTTTGAGTTTTACAAGGAACTCTAAAAAAGTCCAACAAAGAGGCGTTCCTCTCAACGAAAAAAAGCTGACAGCTGGACAACTTTTGATATAATACCCTCATGCACAAAAACAAAATAAAACCGATGTATCCGAGATTTTCCAAATTAATTTGACTATTTTCATGATGTTGAATCTATTCCATAGTAATCACGAACCTGTTTAATGCGTGTCATCCTTATTTCGTTTGAATGTTATGAGTACTCTATATGTCCTTATTGTGTAACTTTCACTGGCTTACCCAGTTAAAGATTGTGTATGGGATTGGGAAGTTAGAGCGCTTCAATAAATATCTTATATCAAATGCTTCCTTAATGGAAAACTTTTGTTAAACGCGGGGAGTAGCTGAGATTATTTTCAGCTACGGCATCTTTTAAAGGCCCGGCAATTATAATACTCTACCCCTGCTTATATTAAATTGGCTGAGTCACCTCATCTTTAAATCTACAAAGCCCTATCTAAAAGCAAGAAATCTAAAAAATTAATTATATAGGTGCAGTCGTCAAGCCGAGATATGCATGCTTTGGTATCTGGCTGCGAGTTCGCTCTCTGGCAAAGATTCCAACAATGGTCCGCGATTAACATAGAGAGCTTTGAGACAAAGCGTGCCGTAATAACGGCTGCTGCACGGGACAGCCACACAATATCATGTTAAGTAGGAAGCGGGTAAGCTGTTTTCAGACGAAACTTAAGTTGTTGGATCTCTCACTGGCGAGGAAACGAATAACGGATTTGAGGTACGTTTTAGTCTGATTGCAAATATACCCGCATTGAGTTTTTAATCTACATTGTTTCAAGAATATTTATGAATGAAGACTACGCATAATTATTTTTTGAAACTATATTGCTAATGTTGCAAGAAAACAAGTAGCAATTCAAATTTCGATTGGATAGTTTTTCAGTTCTATTCTTCGAGGTGGTGGAGTGAGTAATCTGCGTTAAGCAAAGGTTGGTTTCTAGCCGTCGCCTCATAGTATTAAAATTAATTATAATTAGTCAAAAGACTAATTTTGAAAGCTCACGTGGAAGGCGGAATATCAAAAAAACAATCTCGTTTGCGATGAGTTTATCATACAAGAATTGTAGAAGTCTACATTTTTTAAAATAAAGCCATTTAGATCCATTGCATTTGTGGTTCCATTATTCTAACCATTATTGTAATATTTGGTGGACTGTATCATAGTATGTTATATGCTTCTTCAAGGCACATTTCAAGCAATATCTGGGAAGTAGTGTAGCATCAGTATTCTGCTGCTTATATTAAGTTAGCTGACTAATTTCAGTCGTCGGTCATCATCTCAACATAACGCAAAGAAATATAATTGAACTTTGATCATATATTTAAATCTACAGAATTAATGAAAATACCAAACATGGAAGACATGTCCCCTTCCCTCTCAAATGACAGAAGATCAATTTTTTTTCCATAGTCATGAATTTACCATGCAATACCATACAAGTTTGCACGTTTCTGGCGGCACATTATTAGGCTCAATATAAATAGACTTAAAGTGATTAACCCAAACTAACTCTTTACTCTGAGTTACGAGTAACGAATTTTTAATTTGTCTACAAAAAGTAATATATTTTCACATGAAATACAAACTAAATAAGTTATAAATATCGGTTTTTCTCCAGTC
The DNA here is from genome assembly GCA_016904865.1 of Pissodes strobi. NCBI lineage: Eukaryota > Metazoa > Arthropoda > Insecta > Coleoptera > Curculionidae > Pissodes > Pissodes strobi. The sequence goes on from MU183419.1 coordinate 158,851, forward strand.
CTACTCTTTCTTAAATGTATACCGTTTGAAATTCTGTACCGGTCATAAAATGACAGTATGTGTGATTACTAACTAATTCCTACTAATGTCCCCCGGCAAGCATGAAGAGGGTCACACATGTGGTTACCTTAAATGGCCTGCATTTGTAATGAAAAAGCAATAGCTTACCGCGTACTTCTTTCAATTTTAAAAAGGACACTTGTACACTTAGAAGTGATTCAGATACGTCCTAGGAATTAATTTGGAATTAATCCGATTACATCAGAAATGCTGCTAAATCTGCATAACTTATCCTGGCGCTGAACTACCATAGCAAAAATAAAGAAAACGATTTAAATCAAATAACAATATATGCTTCTTTGACTTCCAGCTACTTGGTTAACTGGGGAGTAATGCTTATTTCTCAGTGATAAATTTATATTTATAGATGCTATTAAGGGCTAATATTTCTAATACGATCAACATTTCCAATATTAAACTATTCACTTATAAATTATTATCTCTATATCATTTCATTATTTTGTCATTACAACTGTAAACTAAATAAAAACAGTTTTTTCTTAATTTCAGCATTTACTACTGGACTATTTACTCCTCCCTCGACTCGGAGGTCGTCTACCTTGTTGATCTTTTACTTGGCAGTAATTAAGATAAATAATACAGGATTTTAAGATTCCAAAGCTTGCCATCTGCAGCCTTCTTATATTTTTTCAATCTAATATTCAGCCAGTTCCAAACTTAAGAGATAACTCCTGAATATGCTCAAGATGATGGCCTCAATGACCATAAGTTTAGTTTCGGTTCGGTAATTGAGAAAAATGAAGCAATGACAGATTATTAAGCTTTTTTTTAGTTTTTTGAAACATCTACTGGTATGGATTAAACTAGATTTAGTAATCTTTATCTACGCTTCACATCTAGTTTCTATATATTTACAATAATTATTAATATTTATTTGATAGTTGCAATAGCCATTATAGCAATATTACCTTTCGAACCTCTTGTCTAAGCCAGAATAGTCTTTAGAAGTTGATGGACAAGTCCGTGATGCCAATAAGAAATAATTTCCGCAAATTCAACTTCAGTGATCAAATTAGACCAGCTCAATAGTTTCTGAAAACTCAAGAGCAATTCAGTTGAAAAATTAAATTACACGAATAGCAAGTATTGTCTACGCTGATCAAGTATATATAATTTCCTTGTAGCGTATAACGAGCCATCACCGAACTTGTTCGAGTGTAAACACAATTTTCTTACATCAAAATCGCTTCTGCCCCATAAACCCAAAAGTTTTCTAATATCCCATTATCGACAACTGTGCCAGTCATGCTCACGACTGCGATACCAATATCGGATAGGCGTGTTGCTGGATCTCAAAATCTGACAAGATATAATTTCCTTGTGCTCGAAAAGACCCTTCGAATGGTTTTCCACTACGTTTGGCATAACGATTATCATTAGATCTCACTTTTTATTATTTTTTCATGATTATTCAGAGTATTTAATGGCTTTGTAACAATAAGCTTTCGTGGAACTTATTCAAAGGAGCCAAACGAATGCTCGACAATTTAAGATTTTGGATGGTTTAAATTATTGCATATGGAGTTTGTAAATATTGGTAACTAATTGCGACATCTAGAGGATTAAATTGTTTATCGTAAATCGTTAATTATAGTACGGGGCAGGAAAGAAAGCCGACGGTCTTTTAAAACCGGGTCACTCTTATTACAATGCGGAACAGTATATCATAAACTGCATAATAAAATCTTTACATCCTAATTATTTGCCGCTCATCGCAAACCGAGTATAATGGGCACTAGTTGCACGATAAATGAAACCTGACGGTAACCTAATAAACTTCACAATGGTGCACTGTGATTGGGCGTGTTTACCTACTATATACAAGTGTATCATATTTGCGATTTCCCTTTATTTTAAATATAAATAAAGGACTACCTGCGTTACGATATTATTTCAAGAAGACGATGGCGGACAAGCAGGGAAAACAATTAGAAACACCTCACGTGGGATAATTGAACGCGTTATTGATGTCTGTGATAAAGAAGCAGAAAACAAATATTTCTAATATCCCATTATCTACAACTGTGCCAGTCCTGCTCACGACTGCGATACCAATATCGGATAGGCGTGTTGCTGGATCTCAAAATCTGACAAGATATGATTTCCTTGTGCTTGAAAATGACTCTTCGAGTTGTTTTGCACTACGTTTGGCATAACTATTATTATTAGATATCACTTTTTATTATTTTTTCATAATTATTCAGAGGGTTTAATAGGTTTGATGAATAGACTTTCGTAGGGCTTATGCAGAGGAGCCAAAGGTAAGCCTAAACAAGTACGGTTTCAGGTTGTTTAAATTACTGTATATGGAATTTGTAAATATTGGTAACCAGTTCCGGCATCCAGAGGATTACATTTTTTATTTCAAATCATCAATTATAGTACGGGGCAAGAAATAAAGCGGATCACTCTTATTACTATGGGGAATAGTATATTATAATCTGCAAAATTAAATCTAAACACCGAAATAGTTTGCCGCTCATCGCAAACCGAACATAATGTGCGCTAGGTAAATAATATTGCTGAAGTGGTCAAACGAAATGGACCCACTACTGTTAAGGGATCTAGTACTCAGAGTACTGCTCTGGCAGCTGCAGAGGAACGCAAATGGTTCTATGTAGACAATCTTGCAGAGAACACTACGGGTGAGGTTTTGAAGAATTATTTAATAGAAGAGCAGATCCACATATTATCATATGAAAAACTTCAGAATAATCTTGACTACAAGTCCTCCTTTAAAGTAGCTATAAGACCTGATCAAGTGGAATTGCTTTGTGATGATAGTGTATGGCCAATGAATGTTGTGGTTAGGCCTTATGTATTCAATTGGCAGATTTTACTTGTATCTACCAATTTATATGTAGTATGTCTATACAGATCGCCTTCCTCTGATGTACATAATTTTATTAATTTGTTACATAACTTGCTTAATGATTTATTTATGAAGAATAAAATGATAAAAAGGCATCTTATATTGTGTGTGGTGATTTTAATGTTAATTTTGATCCAAGCCTAGTAAATGTTAATACTAACGCTATCACAAATACTTTATTATCATTCGGGTTAAGATCATGTATTTATGAATATTCCAGGACTCAAAAAGGTTCATCTACAGTCATAGATAATATATTCACCTCATTTGGAACCGATCATACAAGAGTCTTGACTGTGGAGAGTAACTTATCTGATGATAAATTTGAGTTGTTTCTTGATAAATTCTTAGAAATTATTGATCTGTCCTTTCCATTAGAAATTGTAAAACAAAGTTCCAACAACTCAAGTTTATCTGCAAATACAAAGTGGCTTACAAGGGAGATTGTTGAGCAAGGCGAAAATTTAAGATTTTTATATGTGTGTTGTAAAAAGTCAAACAGTGAACAATTGTGGCAAAATTATAAATCAAAACTAAAAGAACATAGGGAACTTATATACAATAGTAACAAAATACCTATAGTTCATTTTATAATAACTCCTCAAATAAAATGAGGGCATCTTGGCAAATAATAAATAACGAGTCTACTTCTGGAAATAAACGTCATTACCTAACTTTTTTTGAGAGTAATGATATCTCTAATATCAAAGACTATAATTTTGCAGCTGAAGAATTTAATAAATATTTTGTTGAATGTACAAAGCAATTTTTGGATGATTAGGCAGATACATTTAGACCTACTGTCTTTACTAGTGGTGCGTCAATGTTCCTCCAACCAGTCTGTGAAACTGAAGTGCACAGCTTCTTAGGCTCAATCTCAGGTAAAACATCATGTGGTGCTGATGGAATTCCTTGCTCTCTACTTGTAAAAGTGTCTGAATCTTTAACCCCAGTTTTTGACATATCTTATAAATGAATCTTTTAAGGAGGATATCTTTCCGGCTCATGTGAAACTATCTGCTGTTCGGCCTATATACAAAAAGGGCAATGTGAATAGCATTGAAAATTATAGGCCCATATCTCTCTTGTCAGCTTTTTCAAAGGTGTATGAAAAGGCATATTGTGACAGGCTTAGCGCTTTCCTAAATGCAATGCATGTTATCCCGGCTATACAATTTGGTTTTCGGAAGAGATGTTCAACTGCGGATGCTATTGTATCTCTTGTTAATACAATTATTCAGAAATTGGATAATAAGTGTACCACCATGGGTATCTACTTTGACTATTCTCGAGCGTTTGACTTGGTCAATCATTCCATACTTTTGGGAAAACTTGAAAATTATGGCGTAAGAGGAATTCCTGTCAATTGGGTTGAATCAGATCTATCTGAAAGGAAACAGAAAGTTGTACTGCCAATAAATGGCACTGTGTATCACTCAGATGTGGCAGATATATTTAAAGAAGTTCCACAGGGAAGTGTGCTGGGGCCTTTGTTGTTTCTCGCATATACTGCTGACATTACTAAATCAGTCACAATGAGCTCAAATATCTTGTATGCGGATGACATGACTTCAATTGTGTCAAGTAGTTCTTTAATGGAAACTGAAAGGATGGCGGGTATATGTATTGAGCAGGTACTTGACTTCTGCAAAGTTAATCGACTTGTGCTGAATTTGGATAAAACACTCTTGATGCTCTTTAGTATCCGCAGTAATGATAGTGAAGTGGCAATGAATGTTAATGGTCAGAATATTTCTCAACAAAATACCACTAAATTTCTAGGGGTTATGATGGATCGCAGTTTGAGTTGGTCAGCTCACATTGATTATGTCTTGAAAAAACTTGCTACACACTCTTTTGTTATCTGGAAGCTTAGAGCAGTGGTTGACAGAAAAATAATATTGTCTTACTACTATGCCTATGTGTACTCATTATTAAATTATGCTATAGTGGCTTGGGGTAATTGTACCAGACCATATGAAGTGCTAATTGCGCAGAAGAAGATAGTGAGGACTATTCTATTTAAGGGATCAAGAGAATCTTGTCGTCTCCAGTTGTTAAGTGTAATATCAATTCATATTCTTCAATGTATCTTGTACATTCGTAAACACTACAGCTCCTTTCAGTTGGTTGAGGATATGCCTCACACATACTCACTTAGGAATGATCATGACCTTAAACTGCCAGCTGTCCGACTAACTACCGCTGCAAATAGCTCTTTTATTATGCCCTTAAAAATATACAATCATTTGCCTAATAATCTAAAAAGGATTCAATCCGTAAGGCTGTTTGAAGAAAAGCTGTTAGACATACTTTACACTAACCCCTTTTATCATTTAAATGAGTTTTTCTCCCATAGATTTGAGTAATCATTTTCTATAAATTTAATGTTTACTGTTGATTCTAATTCTATTTTGTTGTATGTAGGTAACTCTGTTAGTTTTAATATGCCTGTAGCATGTCTTCTTTTTATGTAGTTTTTAGTTGTAAGGGTGTGTTATTGTATCTAAGATTTAAGACTTAATAATTTCATTTGATTCTTTACTTGACGAAACACATGTCACCCTGTGATCTTTTGTGAATAAATGATTTGAATTTGATTTTTGATTTGATTAAACGAAACTTCGCGATGGTTTAATATCCTTCGCAATGGCCCACTCTGATTGAGCGTGTTTATCTGTTCCTTAAACGTCCATTATATTTACCATTTTCTTTTAATTTATGCGTAAGAAAAGGACTACCTGCGTTGCATTATTATTTAATAGGGGCGCCGGGTGATGACGAAGAAAAAAGGGAAAACAATTAGAAACGCCACACGTGAGATAATTACTCACGTTATTGATGTCTGTGATAAAGAAGTAGGAAATAAATATTTATACTATACCATTTTCTACAACCGTGCCAGTCATGCTCACGACTGCGACACCAATATCGGCTAGGCGTGTTGCTGGATCTCAAAATCTGACAGGATCTAATAAAATCCTTGTGCTTGAAAAGACCCTTCGAATGGCTGTACACTACGATTGGCCGAACGATTTTCATTAGATCTTACTTTTTATTGTTTTTTCATCATTATTCAGATGGTTTCATGGGCTTGTAACAATAGAGTTTCGTAGGGCTTATGCAAAGAAGCCAAAACGGAAGAAAAATTACGGTTTTAGATTGTTTAAATTATTGTATATGGAGTTTGGATTAGTTTGGGTTAGTTCCACCACCTAGATGATTCTATATTTTAATGTAAATCATCAAATATATAGTACGTGGCCGAAAAGATCACCGGAGGTCTTTAAAGATTCTCCAAATTGTCTCTATCCTTTTTATAGATTTGGCTGCTACTATAACTGCCTGGTCATCTGCATAGGTTTGACACGTTACATAGCCTAGTCGCCCTCTTACCTCCTTATCTAGATCGTCCCTCAGTTCCTTTACCACTCTGAACCACTCCTCCATTAGGATGATCCAGAGTGTCGGTCCTAGATTGGATCCCTGTGGGCATCCTCGTTATATGAGACGTTCCCGCTGCAAACCGTTCTGCTCCTCAAGATACCACTTCAGACAATTTTACAAGCCGGTACACCTACTCTGTCTAAGCATTCCAGGACTGACATCCCCCAGGCCGAGTTAAATACGTTACACAGATCCAACAGTATGAGCACTTGGGGCAGTGTGTTCTCTTTGAAGCGAGTAATATCAGATACGATGCTTTCCATTGCGTCTAACGTGCCCGTGTTTTTCCTGAATACAAATTGTCTTTTACTGAGCTTGTGCTGTCTCTCCATGGTAATCCGTATCCTTCCGTTAATCGCCTTATCCAGGACTTGACCAAGGACTGTCAGGTGGCTTATCGGTCTTACCCCGCCAGCCACCTTTGGGAGCCACACCAGCTTTGCTGTTTTCCATGTTACTGGGAAATAACCCGCATTAAGACAAGCATTAGAGATTTTTAGTATGTATGGTCCTTTTCTAGCCCATATTATTTTTGCGTATTTGTTGGATATGCTTACCGGACCAGTTGCCTTCTTATCGTCCGTGTATTATGTCTGCTATTTCGAGCTTGGTGAATACAGTTGCTGTGTTGTCTTTATTTTTAACCTGCGTGTCCATGTTGTGCAGAAGCCTGATCTCTTGCTCTGTCACGCTTGGGTGGTACTTATTGAAGGTATAGGTCATTTGTGTCTTGTGACACTACCTCTCATCTATCAATGGGATGGTCGCTTTAAGTGTCGGCTTCCCTTTTCCTATTAGTTTCCATACCCTGTCCCATGGTTGGTATGTTGCCTTGCCATCTAGCTCCTTAGCTATTTGTTCACACTTTTGATTGGGCGTGTTTACCTATTTCATAAACGTGCATCATATTCACGATTTTCTGTTAATTCATATATAAATAAACAACTGTCTGTGCTGCATTATTATTTCACGATGGCGAACAAACAGGGAAAACAATTAGAAGTGCCGCACGTGTGATAATTGATCACGTTATTGATGTTTGTGTAGAATGTCAGCCACCATAAAGTTTTCACTATCCCTCCTATTCAATAACCTTTAAAATTTTGGTAATCGCTCGGTCTTTAATGTGATTGGCCGACGTGCTTTTCTGTTAGTACTGGACTTAGGGCACTGTATTGAGATCATTTGTAAGTAATTTAAGAATAAGACAACCACTTGCATGCCAATTATAAAGCCCGTATTTCAGAAGTACAAACATATGCATCAGAATGATAAAAGAAATTTTTTATATTATTTACATTAAAGTAAATATTCCTTTTTAAGATATTTACCTTACAGATTCTAAAGTAGATGTTCAATACGTTACATTTCATATGCACGTAAACATCAATGATTTAGATGATAATTCAGTACCATCTGAAGCAGGACCGCTTCTAACATTTTACAGTTAATTCCATACAGTTCTCGAACAAATTTCAATTTTGGCTCGGATAACATTCATGTAAAATTCCGGTTAGACCGCAATAAAAGCATAAATCGCTGGAATTTTAGGGAAACGTAAAACCGGATCCTACAGAAAAACAAAAAAGGAAAATATTAATATTTACATTCTTCCGAATTTATATCGTCTTGTCCCATTTTGCTTAATTTTAAAGGAAACGTTGTATTAAATTAAATTACGTTTCTGCTTTCTTGCAAAACGATATTGGATTTTATTATTTTAAGATATTGCTTCTTCAACGTTTCTCATATTCTTAAAATTTATGAGTACGACTCGAAAGTTGGCCTACATATTTAATGTTTATGGAGCTGTAACAGGAAAATCTTTTGATTCGCAAGGGGAATTTCTGACAAAGAAATATTCCCAAACAGTGCGAGCCGATAACTCATTTTAAAAATATCAGTTGGTGCAAAGCCTGGCTGGACATAGAACATCAAGTTATAATTTTAACGTGATTAAATAATAGGGTACAAATTATTTTTCTAAATTCTATCTGGATCTTTTATTAACTACAGTAAGAAAACCACGATCTTCAAGCCAGCCATAAAAATTTAGGAAAATGCTCCTGCAAAGCATTGCAAAGAAAAACCAGCATACATTGTAACAAGTATTTACTTATTTAAATTATGCTTCTAGTGTTAAGCTGTAATTACAGCCAAATTCATTCATCCGCTGAAAGTAAAGCTTTTCTGACGTAAGTAGTAAGAACTCTGCGACTTACTGCTACCAAACAACGTTTTTAGGTAGTTGTGAAGAAGCAAGAAAACATTCTCCGAAATATTGACTAATCAAAAAAAAAATGTTTGGGTCAATCCTTTGTTTGCTTCTCCACAACTTAGCATAAGCCAATCGAGCGTATTCACTATGTGCAGCTGCTGGGTCGGGACGCGGTAGGATCCTGCGCGCCACTGGCAAAGGCTTGAAGTTTAAGCATCACATCTTATGTATGTAATATAATTGTTGAAGCATGTGAGCGGTACCAGTTGGAAGTAGTGAAGTTTGGAAATGTCGTGGGTACAAATATTAAAAAGGCACGGACATTAAGGGGAGTCTTGGGGGAGAGAGGCTTGTTCCCCCACTGTAAGTCCACTAACTTATGGCTTGACTACTCCGGTCCAGAAAGAGTTTCTGCACTAGGACACAAGCCCCAGAAGAACGAAAGAGACAAATCGTTTCACTTAATGAAAAAGCGAACTCACCACGACAGATATCGAACCGAAAGAGGAGCTCTCTCAAGACATCAATGTTCTTTTCAGAGTATGACGGACACTCAATCGTCTGAGGACTGGGGTTCCGAGATAATTTTTCATGCTTCGGTATAACGACTTCATTATATGATGAACATGCTTTAGCGTTTCTGAATTTAATCAATATAAAGAGACTTTTTCTGGTTTTTAAGCATTTAAATTTGAATCCAAATATATCTCAATTCCTAATCAAGTAACAAGAATTGATCATGCGATTTTCAAACGAAATACAAACATTAGGATCTTTGGTTTTTCGGTCAAGTCTGGGGCATTTCACCACTTTCCTAAGAATTATTGTTTATAGGTCTTTGGTCACGGGATGGATCAGTGTTATTTGGCGCCGACAAGAAAGCGTTTAACTAGTGAAGCTTAAGAAAAGAGTATCTTTGAGTGCTGTAAAACAAAAAAGTTCGGAAGTTTTGTGTGTGTGGATGGTGGAAAAGCATTCCATGTCTCATGTGTGACAAGAGACTGGTCCAATAGTGTGATAATCGTAGATAAAACCGAATGTGTATGTGCTGATCATAACATAACCTCAGAACCAAACCTAGGCGAAAACGACACGATTTTGCTTTTAAGGGAAATTATTAGTGGACTTAGAGAAAAGAACGTCCGTTTGGAAGAAAATAAAAGGCTATTAGAAGAGAAAATCCAGAAAATGGGGATGAAAGAGTGTAGGAAGCCAATTGGAAAATCCCAAGAATGTCAAGATTCTCAGGAATTTGGCGGGAGCATTCCGATACCGGATCCATAGGAGATGTTTGAAAATGTGAAATCTCAAAACAGTCAAAGCTAAAACCCGAAGAATTGATTAATAATGCCGAAATCCCAGAAACCAAACTATCAACAATAAGACGACAATCCGGTGTAGCAACACCAGAAACTGCGATGCAAAATACCACTAACAGCAAATTTGTCGCCCACGTAGTAAGGGCCCACCCTACAAGAAAGAAAGAAGAGATTGACATTACCCAACAAATCAATTTGCAAAGAAACATTCCGAAAATCATGAAATCTGGGAAAAACAAAAACAAAAGTGCTTTAAGAAGAACCAAAACCCTAAGATACACCAGAGTCAAATGGAAAGAGGACAAGTTAAAACAAATAGACCAAAATCCCTACAAGGTTGCAATGAAAACACAAATCTCTTGAGAACAGCCCAAAGAATGAATTTCCTGTTTCTATCGAGGCATGCTCCAGAAGTGAATGCGGATGAAATTATGCAATTTCTCAAAAATAATGGTCAAGAAAATGGTGTAAGCTGTGGAAAAATTAATACCAAAAATGAAAAGTACTGTGCTTCCTTTCGACTTGGGGTATCTCAGGTTGAGCGTGAAAAATATCTATGCTTAACACTATGTCCTAGAAGAGTAATTGTGAGCCATTTTAAGAATCTCCAGCGCCAGTGGTCGGCAATGAAATAAAAGTGAGCGATTCATCGTCTAATGTGAGGATTTTGCACATTACCATACGTTCCTTAAGGCATAAAGTGAATAAACGTGAATCATTCATAGTTGATCGTGAAATTGACATATTATGTATCGCAGAACATTGGTTTTATGGAGAAGAGGTAAGTAAGTGTGCTTCGAGTTGAGGGGTTCAAAACGGTGGGATACTCTGCTAGGCAGCAGTGTTCAGGTGGAGGAATCATATTCTTGCTTAGAGAGGATTTAGAAATGTCCGCAGAATGTATAGGGTCTGGAGCTGATAAATGTATGGAATACTCTATTATTTACATACAATCTTTTAAAATGTATGCTTTAGCTCTCTACCGCCCACCCTCTGGACATTTCGACACGTTCTTGATGACAGTTGAGAGTATACTATTGGAGCTCAGATCTAAGGAGGATGTTCTTATAGCGGGTGACTTTAATATACACTTTAACACTGGTCAATCTGAAACAATCTGCTTTTCAGACGTCATGGAGAGTTTTGGCCATGAGCAAACCATATACTTGCCAACACGCTTGAATGCTTGCCTGGTTAATATCTTTGTGAGCTCTGGTGTAGTTCTACTATCTTCGAATATGGTTGATACGGGTGTGTCTGATCACATGGGTCAGATTGTTGAATGCAAGGTTGCAAGGAATAGCTCAGGCTTTACTGAATCCCATAAGATGTGCAGACCGATATCACAGAGGGGCCTGTTTGAGTTTCATAATGCTGTGAGTGAGACAACGTGGGAGTTCATAGGAGAGAGTGATCATGTGAATGGAGTGTTTAAAAGGTTTATGAAATCTTTGGAGAATGCATATCTGGGATCCTTCTCTGAAAAATTATATGTTGTGAGATCTGATCAGTTTTGCAACATTGGCTGTATTACTGATGAGATGAGAGGGATACGTGACCAACTAGGATTTCTTGAAGATCTGAAAAGACAATATAACCTTGCAGGTTTTAAACGGCAGTATAACAGTTTCAGGATTCTTTTACAGAGCTGCAATCCGTATTGCTAAGATTAGAGCAAATGATGGGCTCCTTCGTTCTTCTGCAAATACAACAAGGGCTATGTGGCAAATAATTAATAATTATAGAGGTAAGAATATGAAGTCTGTTAAAAATAACCTAACACTTAAAGATTTTAATAATTTTTTCGCCAATACAGCAAAAACCTAGTGTAGAATATTCCTGACTCTAATATTGATCCTATCAGCAACTTCGAGAAATTGTCAGCACCTCTGACTGTTTTTTCTTTTCCTGAGGTAATCTTTAATGAGGTCCGAGATATAATAAACAGCCTAAAAAATAAACATGGTCGTGATCTATATGGTTTCAATGTTAAACTACTTAAATCTATAAAAAATTGTTTAGTAATTCCCCGAACGAAACTTGTTAGCCTATGTTTTAAAAATAGCATCTCTCCGGATGCCCTTAAGGTAGCTCTCGTTGCACCTGCTTTTAAAAAGGGCAACCCTTTGATGCCTGAAAACTACAGGCCCATATCGCTCTTGCCTGTCATTTCCAAGGTTGTGAAGAAGTGCCTTGCGATTAAAATTGTTGACTTTTTTGAGAGAAACAACCTGTTTTCTGAAGGCCAGTTTGGATTTAGAAAGGAAAAGAATACTGTCTTGAACCTAATATCTAATATAATAGAGGCTTTTCATAAAATTTAATACAGCTCGATCTTATTCTGCGATCTCAACAAAGCCTTTGATTCTGTCGACTAGGACATCCTTCTCCGGAAACTTAGATCATTGTAGATATTACAACTTCTGTCAAGACAATATTGATTTACTGAAATCATACCTTGAAGACAAATATCAGTTAGTGAGGGTCGCTGGGATGTCATCGGCAAGGAGTAAAATTAAAATGACTGTTGTAGCACCACAGGCGTCAATACTTGGCCCCCATATGCTTTTTAATATATATAAATGATCTACCGCGGGACAAGTATACTCTTTTTGCTCATGACACAACAGTGTCTTTCGCAGCTGATACCTTGGGGGCGTCGATAAATGGTTCCATTGTGGTACAAAATAGGGCTGAGCTTTGGTTCCAGTCAAACAGGCTTCTACCGAACGCAGATAAGACAACCACTAAGGGTACTTTTTTCTATGAGAGAACTAAGCAATGTGCCGAATAGTTCAGGGGTGCTGTTCTTGTGAGTTGTCCTTGATCCGGGATTGCAGTGGGGAGAGCATGTTGGTGCACTGTTAAGGAAGCTCAACAGGAGTCAGTACATTCTGCGGAACATCTCCCAGTGCGTCTCGGCTGATATGCTACGAACAACCTATTTTGCTATTTTCAATTCGCATACATAATATTGTCACGATTTGTTTTTTTTAGCTGTGACGCCACGCTTTACTTAGCGTGTAGGAGAGTAGCTCAGATTTAGGAACGCACAACGTCAAGTTGAGAAGAGATTATAAAGGAGACACATCGATAAAAACAGTAACAAGTTTATTTACAAACAAACTTAACAACGGTTAGACTGTATACTAATAAAGGCGTGTTTAAGATTATAGATGAATTAAGAGTTTACAATATACCCAATTAATATGAAATGCATGTCTTCTCGAGGGAGGCTTAGTTTAAAGTTTGTCTAGCAAGCGACGTCACTATTTTATTAATAAAGTTTATGGGAGCGGGGTTGTCTTATTATATATATATATTCGTTCTGATATTTATAATGTAAGTCTTTTAAGTTTATCATAGATTATTAAGGCACTTTCACTACTTTTTAACAATCCCCAAAAACTACCCCTTTACTGGAAGTTCTGATACTTCCTAAATTCGACTCTCTCTATACTTTTACTAGCCCCCGAATGCCGTATACCTGTGCATACGTTCATCCAGGATAGGTAAGGACCTGACAACCCTATACCTGTGCATAAGTGTTCTCAGTTATGGGGGTTGTGGGTTCTATCACAGAACAGCTAGAAGTGGACGTACCTGTGTACTGCCCCGCAACTAGACTGATCGGTTTGAGAGACCCAAAAGCCTCATGAACTTGTCGTTTGCCTGCATATTTATATGTTACAAAATGCTGATCGCTGCATCATTAAGGATTAAAATCGCTCCCGTCGACCGCTCAAGTTGTTTATAATTAACAGTGAGAGTGATATCTGGGTTGGGATATAGGGATGACTGCAGGTGTGCATTCGTGTGCCTTGGAGTATTGACTGTGCCCTGCTTGTACATTCTTGAATGTTTGATCTATGTTGGGAGCAATGTGGGACTGTTCCGGACTCATGAGGACATCCAATACTCACTCAAGGCATAACTTAGTTCTGCTTACTGGCATATAGGAAAGTGTCGCGATAGCCCGGTGTACTGGGCTATCAAAATGTATAACGCATTACCAGCCTTAATTAAAAATTTACCAGTAATTGCTAGTTGCACTCAAGAAGAGAATGAAGGCATATTTGATAACAAACGCTTTTTATACATTTGCCGAGTATTTTAATTCAGATTTTAGTATGTTGTAAGTGTTTATATTATTAAGCTGCAGTCTTAAGTGTGAATTTTATTAAATTTTAATCTGTATTTATAACTGTAGATTTTATTTGACTTTTTTTTAATGTGTGTAACACTATTGTGACTTAATATAAATAAAGTATTGATTATTGAATAAACTGCCTTCGAATCGAACATTTAATCAGCTTTTTGCAGAAAGTGAGCCCCCAAGTAGATATTGCTTTAGAAAAAAATATTACAACTTCAGCAATAACTGAATGGCCTTAAAGTAAATATATAACTATTGCAGTTAGGGAAAGATGCCGTCTGAATTCGAAAGTAAATCAAGCCTGTACAGGAAGCGAATTCCCAAGATTGAGGCGATTCCGCCTTACGGGAGAAACTTTATGTGAACTTCAAATTGAAAATAGAAAAATTCCTAGCTAAGCTCCTTATGTCTCCGCCCAAAACTAAAACCATATCTGAGTCAGGATAAATGTCGTCCATATATCCTCGCAGACTACGAAATATAACGAAAATTAGAAAAAGGGAGATAGAAAGAAAACGTGTTAAAATATTTATTAAGAGCCCAAACGTCGACTTACAAATGTTATATTACGGAAACGGAAAATGTCATATTTCCCAGCCCGATCGTGTTCAGTGCAATTCCCAACTGATTTTATGTGCCGTTCTAAAAGATGTTACGTTGCGCTTAGGGCCAGTAGCGTGACTGTCCTAGTTTTAACCCCCCTTTTGTGAAAAATGATGGTTCGAACGTGAATTTTTCCAAAGTATAAGTGTGCGAAAATTCCCTTATATATTAATAATAACTTGACAAGCACAAACACCCGGTGGTGATAAGACAACATATGATTTAAAGGTGAATGCCTTTAGAGATAATATATATTACGTTTTAGGTTAGTAAACACAAAGCTAATGCTTGCCTTGCCTTATTGGTAATAATATGTACTCATTGATCTCGACTCGTTGCAAGACTGACGATAATATTGTCACGTATAGAAAATTGTGTAGGTCTTGAGATTGACTGTGTATGTTAAACTTGTTTATAGGACCGCTTGCGCCACTTTGGATAATACAGTTTTACTGTTACGCCCTGCAGGAAGCCGCGCCTTGGAACGACGTGCAGGTTATGTAGCTCAGATTCGGGATCGATCTACGCCAGGCGAAAGGCGAAAGCACTTTAGTTAAAAACAATAACAATGTCTATTGTTCAAAGGCTTGCTAAATTTACACTGTACCCGATTACTAATGTGCACATGTCTTTTAGATTGAAGTATATTTTTGAATTGTTCATAGGTCATTGGTCACTGTTTTCTAATATAATTTTTTAAGAGTTGTGTTGGGTTATATTTATGGTTGGCTTTGACTTAATTCCACTCAGAGTTTACACTGCACTCTAGCTACTTGACAGATTCTACTTTGAAAATTTTTAGTGATGGGAGTTATGAGCGTTTTCGCGGTTTGAGCGCCTCTATTGGCACAATGTATTCAACCGGCCTGATCCTGTCTCTGACTTTCACGCCAGGCTGGTGCACCTGTTTGATATTGCCTTTCCCATTGTCAGGCTCAAATCGAAAGCTGCATCGAGGAAATCTTGGCTTACGGGGGTCTTAAAGTATCATCTAAAAATCTGCGTTCCCTTCACCTTATCAGAAAGTATACTTGTTGAACCAATGCGTTTTTGGAAGTTGGGGTCTTAATTTAATACACAAGAGACAGCTTAAAACACTTTAATTACTATCAAAGTAAAAGATTACACTTTCTAGGCACCCGATATTATTGTTATTTCGAAAAACTAAAAGTAAACAACCTAGGCTATTTCACCACAACACACTGGTTGTAAATAACCGGTTGCCGGTCGCTACCAGAATAACAGGCCTACTAATTATAAAATACAGGCCTGACCACAAAAACTATTATGATATAAGCAAGACAGGAATAATTTCATTGTTTTACAACACACAACACCCCTCCTCAATGAAATTATTTCCTAAAAAATTCACATAGAAAATATAGAGTACACAGCTTTAGACTAAAAAACACATCACTAAACAAATGTGATTTATACTAAACCCATCATAGCACGAAACTTTGTAAACTTGACTTTAGACAAAGGTTTTGTTACAATATCAGTTACCTGGTTATCAGTATTAATTTTAACAAATTTTATTATTATCTATCTTCTCTTTAATGAATCTGAACTTAATGTCAATACGTTTCAATCTACGATTATTTTCTGGATTATTGGCAATTCTTAAGGCAGACTGATTATCTTCAAAAATTTTAATTGGCGGCTCCAAAGAATCCAACTTTAAATCTGACAGTAACTTAAATAACCAACATGCTTCAACTACCGCCATAGATAATGCGCAATACTCCGCCTCTGTTGAGGAAATAGCTACAGTTTGTTGTTTTTTGCTTACCCAACTAATTGTACAATCATAAAATTGAAACAAAAACCCACTTGCTGACTTTCTATCAAAGAGGTCACCACCCCAATCAGAATATACATAAGCACAGAGAACCTCTACTTTATATATTTTTTTTAAAGACTAACCCTAACCCTAATGTACCATTTACATATTTTAGGATTCTTTTAAGAGCATTTAAAACATTCTGAACTGCTTTGTCGTGAAATCTACTTAAAATAAAAATAAATCTGGGCGTGTTCCCGAGACAGCGTACATTAAACTACCTACTATCTGCCTACAAAGTATTATTAAATTATCATCAGAATTTCAAAATTTGGGTCCAAATGAGTACTAATGTCATTACAATCAGACATTCCAAATCTATTTAGAACTCGTTTTAAATAACTCTCCTGACTTAATTCAACTGTTCCCTGATCCAAATTTTGTCTCACACTTATTCCCAAGTACTCTGAAATTTGTCCTAAGTCCTTCATCCTAAAGTTTTGCTTGAACATAGATTTTACATTTTGAACATCTACTAAATTGCAACCTATAATTAATACGTCTTCGACGTAAAGTAAAACAAACAATCTTTTGTTGTTAGAGATTCGTGAATACAAACAAAAATTATGATCTGACAACAAAATTTTCTTTTATCATTAAATTATCAAGCTTATTGTTCCAATACTTTGGAGACTTCTTAAGTCCATATATAGATTTATTTAATTTATAAACTTTTTGACCTACAGTTTGTCCTGGCAATGTCATGTACACCTCCTCCTTGATGTCACCATAAAGGAAAGCACTTTGCACATCCATTTGATGCACTATCATTCCATAATGATTGGCCATTGCCAACAAGATTCGAAATGCGCACAACTTGGCAGCAGGTGCATACAGGTCATACAATTCCTCACTTAAGTCCTGCAGAAAACCCCTTGCCACTAACCGCGCTTTATACTGCCCATCACTTTTAATCTTGAAAACCCATTTACTGTCGATTAGTTTTTTGTCCTTGGGTCTCGGCACTTCATCCCACGTATTATTGTCTCTAAGCACTTTCAGTTCCTTCTGTATAGCTTCCTTCCACTTCACACTGTCCCTTCCCGACATAGCTTCTTTTAAGTCCAAAGGCTCCTCACCGTCTGTATAAAAGCACATATCACACTGGTCCATATCAGAGTTCATATCATAATCTTTCATCCACACTGGTTGTCTAATTTGCCTCTTTTCTGTATCCCTTAAAATACATATCTGTTGTTCATTGCCTCCTGGTTCAGTTCCTCTCACTGATTCAACAAGAGATTGATCGGAACCGTTTGCATCCTCAAAAATATCAATCTCCTCATTAGGTCCATCCAACACACTCTCACTGATCACTTTGATCAGCTGACTCCTGTACTTCTTCATAGTCAAGTGTTTCTCTTAATATGGGCCCTTCATTTGTTTCCTCCTTTTCTTCTGGAAAGTTTAAAAATACAAGTTTTTCCTTCTTCAGAGGGTCCTTTAAATGAGGCTTGTCATCTCCAGGTATAAACACCACATCTCTGTGAATCTCAACAGTTTTCTTTTCTGGCAGATATACTCGATAACCTTTTACCTCATCACTGTATCCCACAAAAATTCCAAAGATGTTTTTAGCATCCAATATCAACCTTTTTTGCTTTGGAATATGAACACTAACCTTTTTGCCAAACTCCTGGAAAAAATTCATACTCGACTGTTCATGAAACCATAATTCATAAGGTGTCTTGTCTCTCTGAGCACTGGCTCCAGCTCTATTTAGTGTAAACACTGCTGCATTCGCTGCTTCGGCCCAAAAATATTTATCTAAACCAGAAGCATGTAGCATAGTTCTTACTAGCTCCATTATGGTTCGATTATCACGTTACGCTCTCCCATTTTGTTCTGGAGTATACGGGCATGTCTTCTGGTGCATAATTCCTCTCTTTTCACAGATACTCTTAACCTTCTCATTGACAAATTCCAAGCCATTATCTGTCCGCAATATCTTCACCTTCTTTCGTGTCATATTTTCTGCCCAATTCAAAAAAACTCTCAATTTTTCTCTCAGTTTCTGATTTGTTGTACAAAAAATAAACTTTCCTAAAGCTTGAAAAATCGTCCTTCAAAGTTAGCATATACTTAGCCCCTCCTAAAGACGTAACCTCTAATGGCCCACTCAAATCTGCGTGTATCAGCTCACAAGGCATTTGAGCTCTGCTATGGTTTTCTGGGAATGACAATCTGTGTTGTTTTCCAGACAAACATTCACTACAAAATGGCTGATTTTCATCCTGAAACTCAATATTACCTTTTCTCAGCACTTTTCTGACCTGATCAAAATGTATATGAGCCATCCTTTGATGCCATTTGTCCAAGCTCATAACATACTTAAAATTCTAAGCATATTTGATGTATGATGTTATACCTCTAGAGTTAGTAGTTTCACAGATATAAACAGTTGAAAATCGGTACTTTGACTACTTTTCACCTTGGTAGCAAGAAGACCATTAGAGATGAAGTAAAATTAATTTCACATTCCTATCTTAACTTTTCAAGAGCTATTTGACGGTACTAATTGGCAGGTGATACCATGGGTACCAAATCTGGTACCTCTGTAGGTACCATCAGTTAGCACCATCAGATAGCTCTTGGAAAGTTAAGATAGGAATGTGGAATTCATTTTACTCCATCTTTAATGGTCTTTCTGCTACCAAGGTGAAAAGTCAAGGTACCGAAACTCTAGAGGTATAACATCATACAACAAATATGCTTAGAATTTTAAGTAGAATCCAAAAATGTAATAAAATATAGGGTGTTTCATTTAAAAAAGTGTAACTTTCTTTGACCATCCTGTATATAAAAAAGTGACGATTAAAACAATACCAAAAAAATAAAGATCATTTTATTAGGAATAACTTTTGTATTTAAATTTTTTTTCCAACCCCCGTAGTTTTCGAGATAAGGTATAGGCCCCTCTTAAACGGGCCACCCTGTACACTGACCTGTGACTGATGCTCGTAGATTTTCTTAAGTTTTGCCCTCATTTATGCTGAGGATTTGCATGTTAAAATATGATTTATAACCCTCTCACCCAGTCTGGAAACTATGATCTCTTGAGCCTTGGCGTCTTTGTTATCCCACTCTTGGGTGTTTCCTGGAGGCATTGGCCTCTCTGTGGTGCCATCCACTATGCCAAAATAGCCCTTAATGCTATTTGTACTTGAAACTTCAAGTAACCCAATTTTCACCGTTCAATTTTGAAATATTTAACAAGCCTACTTGCTCCGCCATGTCTCTGTGTCCCTCTTAGGGTTCCTTCAAGCCTCACAACTGGAGTAATACACTTTTACAGCCCAAAGAGAAACTTCTACCGCCCACCAACTTCCACAACAAAAACTGAAACTTTACAGCGGATCTGGGCCCATAACCTATTGAACCACTGCGTTTTTGGAAGTTTGGGTCTTAATTTAACACACAAGAGACAACTTAAAACACTTTAATTATTATCAAAGAAAAAGATTACACTTTCTAGACACCCGACATTATTGTTATTTCGAAAAGCTAAAAGTAAACTACCTAGGCTATTTCACCACAACACGCTGGTTGTAAATAACCGGTTGCCGGTCGCTACCAGAATAACAGGCCTACTAATTATAAAATACAGGCCTGACCACAAAAGCTATTATGATATAAGCAAGACAGGAAGAATTTCATTGTTTTACAACACACAACACTACTGATTGTCCGGTCTTTCATCAATACTTCAATAGCTATCGCTCCATATATCGTCGACTAATCAGGTGTGCTAGGTAGTCATATTATCTGAATCGAATGAGTAATAGTTCAAGTAAGCCAAGAGAATGCTGGAGAATTGTAAATGATATACGCGCTAGGAGCAACTATCAACCGGTTGCAAACCCTGAGGTTCCCCTTGATGAACTAAATACTTTCTTCTGTAATATCGCCCAGAATCTCCAACAGCATGTCAATCCATCAACTGAACCCATTGGTTACATGTCAAACATAACTATCCAAAATTCTTTCTTTTTTCTGCCCACCGACTTGATTGAACTGAAGAGAATCCTATACTCTATTAAAAACAAAAATTCTTCTGGAGAGAACAAACTTTCCGCTAAGATTTTCCTTAACTTGCTGACGCAATCAATGTTTCGTGGACGATGGGTACATTTTTCGAACTGTTCAAAGTCAGCCAAAGATACCTCAATACATCAGGGTGGCAGTCTGGATGAACCTTCAAACTTCAGACCCATTTCTCTTCTGTCCACTCTATTAAAGCTGATTGAGAAACTGGTTAAATTTCCTGTCATGTCTTATCTAAAGTCAAATAATATCCTTAGTAAAGTTCAGTTTGGCTTTCGAGAGGGTCACAACACTGATGATGCTGTGTACAATTTTCTTTATGATTTGTATGCCCAGATTAATGGTGGTGGGGTTTCCGCGGCTGTTTTTGTCCCTTACCAAAGGTGAGATTCTGCTTCGGAAGCTTCACTGCTATGGTTTCAGAGGCGTGGCATTGTCCTGGTTTCCTTCCTAACTTAAGGGTCATCGTCAGCGTATCTTCGTGGGCTCTGGGTCCTCTGGATATGGGTCGGTAACCTGGGGAGTGCCGCAGGGTTCTGTTTTGGTACCCATACTTTTTCTCCTGTATGTCAATGACCTCACTAATCTTGACATTCAGGGATAATTCACTTTATTTGCCGATGACACCGCAGTTCTCAGGCATAGCCCTAACAGTGAGTCCCTGCGCTCAATTTATTTGGCGGACCTTCAGAGAATAAAGGTTTGGTTTGACTCAAATCGCCTGCCACTAGGGGTGACCTCGGGGGTGTGTTTGTTGGCGGTGACCCAATTGTGCAGCTACCTAGCAGCAGATTTCTTGGTGTAGTCATTGATAATGAACTCAAGTTTGAGAACCACATAGTTGATCTTGCTAACAAAATATGAAGTGGCTGTTTTGCTGTGAGGGTGGCGGCTGAAGAGCTTAGCGCCGCAGATGGCAGGTCTGTTTACTTTGCCTTTGTCGAGTCACGTCTTCGCTACGGCATCTGTTTCTGGGGCAATGCGAGCAATTATCTTATCCAGTCACTCTTTCCTTGCCGCCCTCTATTCATTCAGGACAGAATCCTTACAGTGACTTGTATTTATATAGTGGAAATTGCTAGCCTTCTATTTAAAAATCGGCATCATGGCAGAAAACTCTAGGTATATGAAACAATTTACATCTGCCCATCTCTACATCCACTCTAACGCAGAAATCAATTTTTTATGAGGGTGCAAAGGTGCTCAAGCACCTTCCGCGCGATATTAAGGGGGCAGATTCACTCAGGTGTTTTAGGCGGCATCTAACACAGTTTTTGGTGGAGAGGGGCTATTATAGTCTTTCTGAGTTTTATACTCAATGATCGTAGCTTGTGTAAATCTTTAGTCTGTGATTATGTGTATTTCATATTGAGTTCGGAAATATTTTTAACCATGTAGCTTATCATATTATGTTTTCCTGTATGTACTTCTTATCGCGCTTTAGTATTGAATACTGTATTTAGATTTAAGATTTTTTTTACTTCTATTTTGATTTGTCAACAACATTTTTTTGTTCTAACAATAAAGCGTATTTTGGCTTTTACTTTGACTTTGACTATCTTTCTAAGAACTTTGTCACATTTATCATAGAATAGACTTTTGCTACCGAAACGAATAATCCTGTTTACAGTTTTGCAAATGAACCTTGTCTCCCAATTTAGATCAGAAAAACCTTTTCCAGCGACTGAGACTTATCACCGCAGACAGGAGCAGATTGCAGCAATTAACCAAGACCTAGAGAAAGTGCAAACTTTTTCGCAAGTTCCTTCGTTCAGAATATATCCTTCTTAGAACCTTGGTCTTTAGCGCTTGATATTTCTTGCTAGGAAGTTCTGATTTAGTTTTGTTTCTTGCGAATTCCGGTTTATCTTCCATGCATCAGCTGGGACGGGCACTGGTAGGCATGAGTGTCCCTGGTTGATAATCGAAACATTTTTAATGTTTCCGGTGTCAGACGAGTAAACGAATAATCATAAGTATTAGGGCGGTCTTTAAACGCATGAATATCTTAACACTGGCGAGTATAGTCAGGAACTCTGTGGTATTGCCTGTAGTAATTGCCTGTAGGATTTGAGTTAATATTTTTGGTTGAAAATGTATCGAGACTTCTAAACCAGAAAAATCGGGCTAATCATACTATAAAACGTATAGCTATAAGTGGAACCATCACTGAGGAGATTGCCGAGGATGGCAATAATTTATTTAGGCTCAACCCACGTTTAGAGCAATTGCACGAATTATCATCGCTGTAAAAAATCAAAATATCATCCAGGTACGTATTTGTTCGCAATAGACCTAAAGCCCACAAGTTGTTCAGTTTATGAGTCATTCGGTATTCAATAGTCAACGTACGTTAACTGTAATTTACTTGTCCATATCGCAACAAAGCAACGCTTGTCACCCCCTTCAAAGAGCAAACGAAAGTACGTAATATGGTAAACTTATTGTGATGTGACATTAAAACTTAGCGTGGACTATTAATTAGGCTGTCGACGACAGAAAAGTGCCCGGAATTAATGCCTTTGTCCGGTTTGGTGAATGAAAGCTTTGCCCTAACAAACCCTCGTGTGCCCGGTACTGATGCCGGCAAAAAGCCCTGTGATAAGGCTAAATCTAGATACATTTAAATAGTTTCAGCACATTAAGTAGAGGGACGGGACGGGCATCAAAGTATCCACTTGTTAGCAGGTAACTGTGTGTTGATGTTAATTTTATGATCTTAACATGATTTGCATCAGGTAAATTTATAATTCGATGATCTACTGATTTTTTTTTTTTTCAAATTAAATTGTTTATTCATGCTTTTATACATACATAGCACTTACACACGTCAAAGTAGAAAAAATACATATAAAGTCTTATCTAACCTAAAACCTTACACATTAAAAACACTTAAATTATTTTAAAATAGTCAAAAAACATAATTTTGCAAGAGTCACAAATTTAATTTAAAATGTCAAACATATTAAAATTCAGTTAAAACAATTAAGATCAGACAAAAATTCATTCGCCGAGTAATATGCACCACTGAGAAGAAAACTCTTTACTTTACTTTTAAATGCTATTATCGGTAGTTGTTTTATATTTTCAGGTACTTTGTTGTAGAAGTGAATATTAGGCCCATCCTGGCAACGTTTTAACCTCCAACAGTTCAAAACAAGATTTTGTTTGTTTCGAGTATCATGGTTATGTATGGAGTCATGCGTTGTATAAAGAGTGATGTTAGTTTTAATGTAGCATAAGGGTTCCAAGATAAAGAGTGATGGCAACGTTAGTATTTTATTTTATCTGAAGGCTTCCTGGCAGTCATCCCTATATCCCAGCCCCGCAATCACTCTAACTGAGGAAAAACCCTCCCTGCCCCCGCAGCATGCCCCCAAGCGATTATTGCATAAGAAATGTGCGAGTGGCAGAGAGATAAATACGCCTATCGGAGGACAATCTGAGGCACACACTCACCCAGCTTACCGAAGTCTGAACTCTAGGATGACCCCCAAGAACCTTATAGAGGTTACCAAATCAGTCTCTGGTATTGCCCGTGTTGAAAAAATCATGGATTGAGTTTTGTCCACATTAAGGAAAAGTAAGTTTGAACTAAACCATGCTTCAGCCATCTCCTGTGCCTCCCCCGACTTTGCTTTAGTCTCCTCCACATTTGCATGCTTATTAATGATGGCAGTATCATCTGCAAAAAGAGTGTCCTGTGACGTAGGGTCATAACCTGGTATATCGTTAATATAAATTAAAAAGAGTAGTGGCCCAAGAACTGATCCTTGGGGAACGCCCACAGTTACACTACCTCTCGCAGACTCAACCCCATTCACTTTGACGCTCTGAGTTCAATCCATAAGATAGCTCTCAATCAAAGATAGGCTAGAGTTCTCGAAGTTGAAACGCTGAAGTTTTTTAAGAAGCAAGTCGTGAGAGACACAGTCGAATGCCTTACTTAGGTCACAGAAGACAGTTGTTGTATAAGTAAAAGCGTTTAGAATAATTGAAGCCAAATCCAAAATACCTAAGGTGGTATTAAGGCCCTTTCTAAAGTCAAACTGACTGTTAGTAAATAATTTATGGGTTTCAAAGAAATGAGCTGTACTGACAGCCATACATTTCTCAAATATTTTAGAAAGTATTGGTAAAAGTGAGATTAGATTGGCCTATAATTTGAAAAATCACTTGGATCTCCTTTTTTAAAAATTGGGGCTACTACAGCCTCCTTGAGAGCATCTGGAAATACTGACTCCCCAAAACAAACTTTTATTAATTTAGTTAAAGGACTTATAATAAGGTTCTTAATAGATTTAATTAAAGAAACATTTAGGCCATAAGGGTCCCTGCTTGTTGTATTTTTTAAAGAGTTTATGATATCACGTACCTCATTCAATGTTACCCCAGCAAAACTAAAAGCAGAGTGTGCAGCCTCAAGTTTATTTTGAACAGGGTCAAAATTTGGTGGTCTTACTTTAGTTTGTAATTCATGAGCAATACCTATGAAGAATTTATTAAATTGGTCGGGAAGTATATTTACACCCTCACCCCCATCCTTTCTAACTATGCCACGATGTTCGTTAATTTTATTCCACATGCATTTTATGGGATTAGAAGCATTACGTATTAGGGTATCATTTGCTGATTTTTTTGCATTTTTGATTGCAGTTTTATACTGGTTTTTATATCTATTTTTAAGTTGTTTTAAAGCAAGAGTAGGGTGCTTACTATATAGCTCACTTAACAAATTTATATGTTCACGCATGTGTTTAAGATCATCATTAAACCAGTTAATGGTTCGAATTTGATCATTTCTTTTTTGATATGTTTTTTCAGGAAATGATTTTAAAAAAGCATCTGATAGACACTCACTAAACATAGAAAACTTTTTATTTGCATTAATATTGAAGTCATTTAAAAAATCCCATCCAAGCTGCTGAATACAATTATAAAAATTGAACTTACCCACCTCTGTCAAGGACCTAGAAGTTATTTTAGTGGTTTTTATATCTGATTTTTGTATAGTTATAGGATAGGCAAATTAATGATCTGCCCTCGATGGTCAGAGAAAGATGAATTAACAACTGAAACATTGCAATTTAGATAATCAAAATTAAGAAATATATTATCCATGCATGAGTCTTGACGAGTAGGCTCTATTACCATTTGTTTTAAGCCGCATGAACATACAAGCCAATCAGAAAACGATTTTCAGAACAGATTTCGTTCGTCGTTTAGACTTAGGATCTCCCCCTTGCATTATCCTCCCAGATATGCAAAAAATGATATACCATGTTAAAAAAAATAACAAATACTCCTTGGAATATTTTAAATGAGGTTGTTTCAACGGTTAGAAAGGTGAGTTCTGAAAAATCCGTTCTCATTGAGCTTTACATTTTACACAAATCTTTCTATTAAGAAATATAAATAATTTTAAATTTAATTTTTATGTTTGCCTCACGCCCTTAAAAATATATTTAACATCTAATGTAAGTGTTGGGGAAACACCCCAACATGTGTATTAACGTATCGTTTTTCACCGTTTAGTGTGGTGATAATATCCTGTATGCTCGTAGTATGTTTGAGCCATAATTCAAATCCAAATAAATTTATTTCACCCCAGGCAAACAGCAATTTGTGCATTTAGAGCGTTGTATTTCAGTTACTCCTTAGTTCGTTGTGTAAACAACAATATGTCAAATAAAGAAAGAACATGTTTCCACCCTCTCAAATACATCAGCGTCTGCGCAATTCCCGCTCTATTATCCCTGCTGCGCCGGTAGAAAAAAATAGATTTTAGTGCCTGAAAAACACTCAATCGTGAAGCAACAGCCTCAGTCGCTGCTATGCTTGAGTTTGGCGCCAAAAACATCAACCCCTGTCGCTGCCCTGTTTGACGCCAAGATATTTTCTGATTTGTCTGCGCAAATATTTGAAAAATATCTGGTTTACTTTGCGCTCCCTTTTTTCAACACTGAATAAAGGACTCTTTTGGCCGTTTTTACGCGCTTTCTCAAGACAGCAACGCGGTAGCGTCTCTCCTTTTGTTACCGATTGAAGCACGTAAAATGGCAGTTGGAAAATTGCAGTAAGAAAGAAGTAAGACATATCTATTCCTGTACTCAAGATTCGAATCAAATGTTCGAAGTCTTATGTCCCTAGTGAAGTTAAGTTGAGAGAATTGCAGAAAAAGAGAACAAGGTATTAAGTGTGAAAAGAGAAGCAGTTAGGAAATAAAGAAAGTTGACTAAAGTCAGTAAAGAAAGAAGTTCATGTTAAAGTCAAATAATCAAGAAGTTTTGTCAGATGTTTATTAATAGTGAACCTAATGTAAAGTATTTAGTTTTATGTGTGAAAAGATGAATGTTTCAAAGTAGTTAGAAAAATAATTTTATTTATTGATCATATTTAATGCAAGTTAAATCTTGCATTATTAAAGTACATTACACCTAAAATACATGTTTCAATTCACACCCTATAAATACAATCTCATCTACCTATGGTAGTAAAATTCGGTAATTAAAGTGGTCAATTATCAAGTTAATTAACACCCCCTCCATTGTGGTCAGAAATTATTTAAAAATTAATTGTTTATACCGATCAGTCTAATCAAATTTTAATACGGTGTTTCATCCTCTTCACATATACAAAAATGAGTAAACCATTTAATAAAAATTAAATAAATTTGCCGTCTCTAAAATAACAAACATTTTTTGTCATTAATATTATTTTGCTTTGTAGTGGTTTATTATAACCCCTTGAAATTTGATATTTGAAAAATTTCTGCCAATCGGACCCATACATTCTAAAATTAGACTGTTAGATAAATGCCTTTTATGGGTGTAGTAAATTCTAATATCAGTGAATTCCGGTATCTATTTTTTAAGGCGAGCGGACCTTATTGACCAAATTCCTAGACAGTCTACCTTCTTTGCTTTTTTTTTAATTACTTTGGCTTTTGGAAATGTCGACGTTTACTTGATAATTTGGATCTTTCTAGACTTAGTTTACTTGAATTCTTAGCCTTGCTAGAAAATAAGGGGATTTAGAGCTTTTAAAATCTTCTAAGGGATGGAGACAAGCTATGAAAACAAACCCTCAATATAATTAAGCATTTTGTAATAGCTTCGTATATGAATAATTAGGAGCAGTTCATCAACATTACTGTTCTTCAGATTTGTTACTCTCTCTAATCATCATCCATCTTTTTTGTTTTCTGCGATCGAAATTATACTTATACCCATTGGCTTCCTGGCTGATTCTTTCAGGTTTTTTTTTCAGATACTTAAATATTCGACTATTAAGATTCTCGTAGGGCGAAAACTTTTAAAGCGAAGTCTCGTGGTCGTTCCTTTCAAAAGTCGAACGATCAGCATATGTTAAATACAATAGAGTGACTTGCATTTTAATTCTGGATAGTACCTACATTTATTTTCTTACACTTTCTGAATTTTCTACATTAAGATGCGTCTATATTTCTACACAATCATCTTATTGCATATAATTATTGTTTCGGGGGGTCGATACACATTCCTGCTTTCAGGTGCGTGAGATTTATATTTTCTCTTATTTATGACTTACTATATATCATTATTTTCCAATGTGGAGTCACCCTTTTAATTTATTTGAAAAATTCTGTGGATATCTACCAACATAATACGCCGTGATATTTCCGTTCTAATTAATTTTTTATAGTGTAGCATGTATTTGAATAATTCTTTTTGCGACTCTGACATTTCGGGAATCGTGCTAGTTCTCATCTTGATATTTTGCTACATTTTGTTGGTGCTGTCTGCCTATCAGTTCGAGTGACGCAACAAGAACTACTGGATTAATGAGCTGAGATTTACTAACAATCGTTTCTGAGACGTCTTGAAACAGAGAAACCACAAAACATGGGTAGTTTAGAATTCGGATGACGTCATTATCATTGAAATTACATTGTCAGAAAAATATATTTCGAATGTTGGTGACCCGATCAACTGCAACTTTCGCTCAATAAGTAGGAGCAAAGAATATTATATGCTATCGTAGTAGAATATTCTTTGGTAGGAGTTAGTACGATGTCAGTCGGTGATTGACGTTGATCATAAGTTAATTAGGATACACGTGGTATTTAAATAATGGGAAAACTAATTATGTAGCCATTTTCTTCTTGGTCAGGTCATTTATCAAAATTAAGCAGAATTTGTCAGATCGAATCTGTGAATAAAAAATTGTTGATGGATCCCAGTATTATTTTTTTTACAAACGTTGATTTAACGTCCACCTTGAATTATATAGAGCATCTAGAATAACACTGATGCCAATGAGCCATGATTTTGATATCATTTACCCGAAATCGTCAAAAATGAGCATACCGAATTCCAAATAAATCTGGCAATTGGTTCTAAAGACAATTATTTTTCTCCGAAATAGTGAGAGTCAATTTACAGAAACAAAATTATTACCACAAATACCCAAGATACCTACACCCACCTACAATTTTCTCAATTTACATGTTTATGGTTATTTAATTAACTGTTCGGATACACTATCAGGAAAATAATAACCAAATTCTGTATAAAAAGTTATATAACGCCCATAACTATTAGCTGGTATTCCTGTCCAACTAGATTATGGGAGAACTGCTCTGGAATTTTCTCCTCAATAATTACTCTGATCTCCCCTCACCCAGTGTAAGAAACTGTCAGTAAGTCAATATGAGCATCTTAACATAAAATAAACTCCAATCATTCCTTCTGCCTCCAGTACTATCTTTATGAGAATGTTCCTCCAGAAAGAACTACCCATATGAAAAATCTTACCATACACTTTTTCCTCAAGAATCCTAGGCTTAGGCTAATAATACCACACATACTTTCGTAATATTCGTTTGTATGAGTCTCTCCATAAAGATGTTAATCGAAATAATCATTCAACTTAAAGAGACAAAGGTATATTTGTGCCTCAATGGTGAACATAATAATTGTTTTCGGCATTTATATCTTCTTCTTTGTCTTCTTTAGCTACTTATCGTATAGGCCTCTCTCAGTTTCTGCCAGTTTTATGGGTTTTGTGCGGCTCTTTTCCAGTGTAATCCACCTATTCTCTTTAGAATGCCCTAGCCATGGCCTCTAGTTTTGTATTAGACTATTCCAGAGATGATCTGTTTGTCGCGCATTACGACCCACAAAGCTTTATTTTAATGACGCTGCATACTCTACGACATCTCTTACGTTTGTTTTGCTCCTGATCCATGTATTTGTTCTTTTTGGTCTGCCAACCGGATTCCTAGCATGGATCTTTCCATGGACCTTTGTGATTTTGCGATTTTATCTATGTTCGCTTTGGTAAAGGTCCATCTTTGGCAGCTATAGGTGAGTACTGGCAGTATACACTGGTTGAACACCTTGCTCTTTAGATACTAAGGTGTCTTGGAATTCCTCAGAACAAAAGCCAACTTCCCGAAACCCGCCCATGCCAGTCGAATTCGTCGGGCTATTTACTTAACTTGAATATTTGACCCGAATATATGTATTCCTCCAGTTTTTCCAGAACACAGTCGTCGACCTCAATATTCCTGTCCTCTTGCGTGTTTGTCATGATTTTAGTTTTCTGTAGGTTCATTTTTAAGCCTACTTTCCGTGATGATTCTACTAGATCTTTGACCATAGTTTGAAGCTCTTCAAAAGATAATGATATTAAGATGACGTCATCTGCGAATCTAAGGTGGATCATTCATTTGCCGTTGATGTTTATTCCGTATTCTGTCCATTGTAGAGATCTAAATACATCTTCCATGGCAAGTTTAAATATTTTTGGGGATACTACGTAGCCCTGTCTGACTCCCCTTCCTATTGGCATTTTCCAGTTTTTTGTTCTAGTTGTATCGCCATGGTTGCTTTTTCGTATATATTATTTATGAGTTGTTTATAACGAGAATCTATAGGACAGTTATTCATAGCCTGCTTCACTGCCCATAGCTCTATGCTATCAAAAACTGAAAAGCACAATAAATATTTGAAAATAAACTACCTAAAAAATAGAACCGAGTATAAAAGATATATGTAAGCTACAAATAGAGAAACATAAGAGTCCTGAATAAATGCCCGGTGTGTAAAGTAAAATATTACCAAGAATACTGTGCAGTTATTAAACTGCGGGATATGTCCATTTGTGGATTGTTATGCTACAACTCTGCCTAATGTCTGTTTTCTATTAGAACAAAATACAAACGTACACAATTTAAAAAATTATCTTTATCACCCAATATACCGTAATACGAGTAAATGGAACGTATTTCCTATTATTAAATTTTTTCTATCTAGTAAATTCTTTGTTTATTTTCTCGAGGAGTGTCTGGATTTCTTAATTTAGTCTGTATCCGGGAAACACAAAAATAGATATAAACCCTTGATTGCAGTTTATATGATCCACCAGATTGCTTTTTGGTCAATATGAGGCGGAATTTACGAGACTTCGTGACTCGTGACAAATAAATTACGTTTAGTTTTCTCGGGGTCTTCCGATGACAAATTATAAGGATGTCTTCAGTTTTATAAACGTGAAGGGTCGCTGGGTTAGTTTGTATTAAAACACTTCGAAATATCTCACTTGGCTTAAGTAAAAAATATATTACACTTCCAATATTAACAGAATTAATAGAAATAATAATAATGAATTAT
Organism: Pissodes strobi; assembly: GCA_016904865.1. NCBI lineage: Eukaryota > Metazoa > Arthropoda > Insecta > Coleoptera > Curculionidae > Pissodes > Pissodes strobi. The sequence goes on from MU183419.1 coordinate 190,089, forward strand.
TGGATTACCGCATGTATAAATATTTTCCTTAGAGAAAGATGCCTTACTAGATATCTACTTTGATTTTAGGCAGCATGGAGTCAATAGGTAACCCAAACTTGCAAAACGGGACGCAAGTAAGGTCACGTTGGGACCTGAGCCCTACTGCGGGATAGCAGGAAGAGTCCTCAAAACAGCAGCAGTTAAAAGCTGGGTAGATAAACAATCTATGGTTACAAACACCGGGGCAACTACAGGCCAAACAGTTCAGAAAACACTGCACCCCAAAATTCACGGCAGATCTACTTAAGAGCAGTCGCAAGACGACAAGAATATTAGTGGGTCAACTGACGGGGCAGTGTAGAATAAACAGACACATGGAAAAAATCAGCCTGGAAGATAATAGCCGTTGCAGGTTCTAACAGGAGGAGGAGGAAACCCCAAGACACGTGTGGTGCGAGTGTGAGGCTCTCTGTAGGCTCAGGTATGAAAGAAGAGACCAAACCAGAACCTGCACAGTACATGGAGGAGCCACTACTCCATTTGTGGAGTCTGATTAGGAAGACCAGGCTGGATGAGTTCCTCTAAGCATGGTTCGGAGTGCTACAATAAACCTGCATAGGTTGCAGTGGCAGAGTCGGGTACCAGCGCCAACTCCCCTCAATTCTATTCTATTCTAATAGCTAAATCAAATGTGTTGGAAGCAAAATGCCATAATACAGATGAGCTTACTGCAAAGCTCATTGGATTTTAAGCCCTAAAATAGTATAGAGTTCAAATTCACTTGCTGAAACAAAGCTCAAGTTTTAGAAGGTATCTCCATAGCATATTGTCACGTATAGAATATTTACTGTACGACCTATATGCCATGACACCACGCCTTGGTTGGCGTGCAGGAATTATAACTCAGATACGGGATCGATCTACGTCAGGTGAGAAGAGATGATAAAGAAACCACTTTAGTTAAAACAATAACAATGTCTATTGGTCAAAGACTTAATGAGAAAACATTAATTAACAATGTCTATTGGTCAGAAACTAAATGAGGTTATATTATACCCGATTACTAAGGTGCGCATGTTCTCTAGATTGAGGTATATATTTGAATTGTTTCTAGATCTTTAGTCACTGTTTTATAAATATAGCTTTCTTAAGAATTATGTCGTGTTTCATTTATGGTTGGAAGTTCACTCAAAGTTTACGTTGCACTTTAACTACTTGACAGATTCTACTTTGTAAATTATCTTTCCCAGAAATTTACCGTAGATTCGACATTTACTACTGTAGGTAGGCAACCTTTGAGTCCACGATCATGTGCTATGCAGAAACTCAAGTTTGGGTAGGGAATAATGTTTGAGGTTAGGAGCCAGCAAACATGTGCTCTGCCGTGGAATGATTTAGGCGTGAAACAAAGTCTGCCGAACTGATGGTTCGCTAGCGTATTGATATAATACAAATTGCTGATCCTTGCACGTTTAAGGTTTATAATAGCTCGCATTCACTGCTCGCGTTGTTGTCTTTAATGTTTACATAACACCTTCCAATTTCAAATTCAAACTTAGGACAGGGTGATATTTACTGAGTAGTTTATGCATTTTAGTAGTTCACAATAGATATAATTACCAGGAATACCATTGTTGGAACAACTGTTTCTGTGACATTTGTCTTCTTGGCAAACGAAATATTGATCTAAAGGAGCTAAAGCCTGAGATTTTCTTAGTGCAAAAACCTTTTTATCTATAGCAAACACAAAATATTAAATTTAACGTTATGATGCTGCGCCTCCAGATCTTGGGAGTTGAGAATGGAGGGATATGAATTCTATAAAGAGATTACAAAAGCTAAACTAGTTATATTTTTTTAATGAACGCTTGGCCTCTATCTAAAGGATTGCCGCATTCCATAAAACCCGGAAGATGATCTGAAGTAAGTTCATAGAGAGCAACGTGTTTAGGTACTCCATCTACATTTTTGCAGACAAAATAACTTAGTTTTCAGTTAAACTGTAACCTAAATGGGTATGGTTCGGTATAGAACAGCAAAATTAAATTTGGATGCAGAATAATTTTATTGTGAAGTGCTGTGCTGGTATTTGAGATTCGGCAGCCCCAAGGTCTAAATTTGGTCCCTAAATCGCCACTAAGGACAAACACAATCAAAGGATCAGGAATAAACTTTTGCAATGCCCCAGTGGTTCCAGGAATTTCTGGTCGGTAGCAAAGGCAGTAAGTAACAACTTTACAAAAACGTCTCTCCCACCTTTGACGGACGAACGTGGCATCAGGGCGACTACAGCCAAGGAAAAAGCAAACATGCTCGCCAAAATGTTTTCATCGCACTCTACCTTAGACGTGCCCCAAGGCAAGACTCTCCCCACTATACCGAACATCAACACTACCATGGCAGAAGTCAAGTTTTCTCACCGTGATATTCGCAAAATCCTTAAAGAACTAGATACGCAAAAGGCATCAGGACCGGACGTGCTAAAGAACTGCGCCAACGAACTAACACCCGTTTTTTCCAGACTTTTTTCTCTTTCTTACAGAAAAGGGATTTACCCATCCTCTTGGAAAGTCGCTCGAGTGCAACCTGTTCCAAAAAAAGACAAGAAAACCACGCCCTCAAATTATCGCCCAATTGCCTTGCTTCCAATAATCTCCAAAGTCATGGAACGTGTAGTCAACCAGCAACTACTCAAGTACCTCGAGAGCAACAGAATAATCAGCGATAATCAATACGGCTTTCGCAAAGAGAGATCGACAGGAGATATATTGGCCTATGTCACTCATATATGGAGTAGAGCAATTGAAAACTACGGAGAGTCTCGAGCGATTGCGTTGGATATTTCAAAGGCATTCGACAGAGTTTGGCATGACGGACTGCTCAACAAACTGCCGTCCTTCGGACTGCCCGCCTCTCTCTGCAGCTGGCTGGCCAGTTTCCTTAAGAACCGATCCCTACACGTTGCAGTCGATGGACACATCTCGGACACATTCACCATCAACGCGGGCGTGCCTCAGGGCGCAATACTTTCACCAACTCTGTTCCTCATCTATATTAATGACCTGCTGATCGAAACGAATAATCCTGTTTACAGTTTTGCAGATGACAGTACCCTTGTCTCCCACTTTAGATTAGAAAAGCCCTTACCAGCGACTGAGACTCATCACCGCAGACAGGAGCAGATTACAGCAATTAATCAATACCTGGAGAAAGTTCAAACTTGGGGCGACCGAAATTTGGTCCAGTTCAATGCAGCAAAGACCCAAGCACCAATGTTTACTAAGAGGACCAATACAGCGGGCCCTGACATCATTATGGCAGGATCGACCATTCCTTCATCCCCGTCAATCGGGCTGCTGGGTGTCTCAGTCAACAGCAATATGTCATGGCATGACCATGTTGCTAACATCGCAAAATCAGCCTCCCAGAAGCTTGGTGCGCTATTTCGCAACAAAAAACTCTATACACCGCAGCAGTTGCTCTTGCTGTACAAAGCGCAAATAAGACCGTGCTTAGAATATTGCTCACATATCTGGGGTGCCGCACCAAAGCATACCCTAAAGCTGCTGGATTCCATTCAGAAGAGGGCTGTGCGTCTCGTCGGCGATCCGGAGTTGACCCGGAATCTGGATAGTCTGGAACATCGCAGAAATGTGGCCGAGATGTCTCTGTTTTACAGATACTTTCACGGCAGATGTTCCCAGGATTTGGCCCGCATAATCCCGCCCCTGGCAACTCCTGTCAGACAGTCCCGACAGACGGCAGGAGCGCACCAGTTCGTCGTACAACTAGAAACACCTAGAACATCGCTTTACCAGAACTCCTTTGTCTGGCGCACTACATCACTGTGGAACTCACTTCCAGGACATCTGTTTCCCACTAATTACAACCTACAAATATTCAAGAACCGTGTCAATCAACATCTTCGCACACACACCGCTCGTCGAGCGCCATAGGATCTCCCTTTAGTGTGTGTGCCACTGCCATAAAAAAAAAATAAGGTAGGATTAGCCCAATTATGATTTTTGTTTCAAAACTGTTAGAAGTTAAGTTGAGGCCTGGACTGAAATAAACAGAACCGATGGTTAGGGATTGTCTATTTAGTTTGACAGCATAAAAATACCTTCAGTGACTGGGTTAGTTGACTGGTTAGTAACTAAATTTGTTTTTTGGCAAGAATCATGGTCCCACCACTTTTGCGGGTTTGCTTGTCGTTACGAAAAATATTATTAATTAAGGAAAGTGGACTCTTGGTCTTTCATCCAGGTTTCCTGAAGAAAGAAGATACCAATTTCATGTATTTCGCAGAAATCGAGTTCAGATTTCTTATTGCGGATAGAATCGATCCCTTGAACCACATCATGAACGGCCTACTTGTCACGTGTCAGCTGGCTCAGATCAGTATTTATCAACCTAAAAAAAAGAATTGATTTAAGGTAATCCTACAAATTTTTAAATCATTTTGCAGCATCGATCCCGCGAACCACATCAGGTACCGTATACTTGTCATGTGTTAGCCCGCTCAGAGCAATAATTATCAACTTAAAAAATGGTAATACTAGAAAATTTTGAAAAATTTTGCGACATCGATCTCTTGGAAAAATTAAATCGATTTTGGGTTATTCTAGAAATTTTCAATATATTTGATTGAATCCCTCGGACCACATCAGGTACGGCCTACTTGGACCATGTCAGCCCACTCAGAGCAGTATTTATCATCTTAAATCAATTTTGAGCAATTCTAGAAATTTATATAATATTTTGCATGATTGATCCCTCGAACCACATCAGGTATGGCCCATTTAGACCATGTCAGCCCTCATAGAGCAGTGTTAATAATCTTTAAAAAATTAAATCGATTTTGAGAAATTCTAGAAATTTTCCATATATTTTGCATGATGGAACCACATCAGGTACGGCCTACTAAAGGAGACCATTTTTAGACAAGACTTGAATAAAATAAGTCATTGCACTTTTTGTGATTTTGGGATTTGGTGGAACTGAGGTAGAGCTATATCCGGAATGAAAGTTTTGAATTGCATTGGCTAGAACCTGAGGGAGTTCACGGTCTAGGCTAATTGAAGGGGAGAATTTGAAGATGTATTAGAAGTTGTGGCTTTTGGTTCTCCAATTTAATGAAGATGTTGAATATGAGTCGTTGATTTCCCAGATCCGCTAAGTGTGTTATAACTTATTCTGAGAAAATTGCAAAAAACCAATATCGTGATTAGGAGTGAAGTTGGGTAGCTCAGATATGTTCTCTTTTATTGAGAAATACATATGTATGACTCGAAAACCATAAATTTGATACTTTAGAAAAGGAAATTTGGACAAAAAATAAATTCATATAGGAGGTTTTGGAACTAAATATTACCTTAGCGGAGTTTGGAACGTTAGTTTCAATTTTTCTAATATGTGCTGAAAATGTCTGCTTTCATTATAATATTTTCTCAATTAAAATAAGTTTCAGGATCTTAAACATCAGAAAGGAAATACAACGCGAATTAAAATGATATTTATATTCAATACTTTTTTGTACAAAATAAAATTTTATTAGGGTAAAGTGAAAAATTCTTCTGGAATTTCATCTGCATCATCTTCATCGTATTTAGTGTCATTATTTTCTAAATGCTGCATTTCCAAAACTTCCGTGTACAATTTTAGTTGACCGTCATCTTTCCATTGTGCTCCGAAATGCTATTCTAGTAAAAATATGATATCCGTAATTTTTGGCTATTTTACAGGGTGCCCCTTTTCAGTTCTCTGTTCTGGGGGTTCGGGTTCTGGAAGATTACTCTAGTTACGCATAGGGGGATTCGTAAACAGACACGAATTTAAAGTGTATTTTTGAATGGTTCCTAGAGTCTTTAGGAACTAAATAAATAGATTCCTTATGAATTTCTTATGTAGATTCAGCCAAAATCCAGTTTTCCATAAAAATGTCTCGCGAGCGGGTTTTGGAAATGGACTACTCATATGTTTTCTCAGAAGCGCAAAAATCTATAAACTTGTACATAATATACGAAACGACCATGATGATATGTTTTGAATTATGTTTCAAATCACACAGAGGCAGAGCTTTTATTAGGGCAATGCCACAAACACTCAAGGGAGATCCTGTGGCACTCGATGAGCGGTGTGTGTGCGAAAATGTTGATTGACACCGTTTTTGAATAGCTGTAGGTTGTAATTTGGGGTTAACAGATGTCCCAGGAGTTAGTTCTCTAGCTATGCAGTGCGCCAGACAAAGAAGTCCTTGTAAACCGATGTTCTAGGTGTCTCCAATTGCCAACGAACGGGTGTTCTCTTGCCGTCTCTCGCGATTGCCTGACAAGCGCTGCTGGGGGCGGGATGAGGCGGGCCAAATTCTGTTAACATTTGCTGTGAAAATCTCTGTAAAACAGGGATATCTCGGCCACATACCCGCAGTGTTTCAGACTATCCAGATCCCTGGTGAACTTCGGGTCGCCGACGAGATGCAGAACTCTCTTCTGAATGGAATCCAGCAGCTTTGGGGTGTGCTTCCTTGCGGCACCCCAGATGTGTTAACAATATTCTAGACACGGTCTTATTTGCGCTTTGCAGAGCAAGAGCAGCTGCTGCGGTGCATACAGATTTTTGTTGCGAAATAGCACACCAAGCTTCTGCGAGGCTGTTTTTGCGATGTTAGCACCGTGGTCATGCCAGGACATATTGCTGTTGACCGAGAAACACAGTAGTCCGATTGACGATGATAAAGAAATGGTCGTTCCTGCCATAATGATGTCAGCGCCCGCCGTATTGGCTTTTTGCTGTATTGAACTGGACCAAGTTTCTGTCGCCCCTAGTTCGAAATCTCTCCAGATCTTGATTAATTGCTGTAATCTGCTCCTGTCTGCGGTGATATCTCTCAGTCGCTACTAAAGGTTTTTCCGATCTAAATTGGGAGACAAGGGTACTGTCATCTGCAAAACTGTAGACCGGATTATTGACTTTGATCAGCAGGTGATTAATATAGATTAGGAACAGAGTTGATGAAAGTAATGCGCTCTGAGGCACGCCCGAGCTAATGGTGAATATGTCTAAGATGTGTTCATCAACTGCAATGGCAGAGATCGGTTCTTAAGGAAAGTGGCATGCCAGCTGCAGAGAGAGGCTGGCAGTACAAAGGATGGCAGTTTGTTGATCAATCCGTCATGTCAAACTCTGTCGAATGCCTTCGAAATATCCAACGTAATCGCTCGAGAGTCTCCGTAGTTCTCAATTACCCTACTCCATATATGAGTGACATAAGCCAATATATCTTCTGTCGATCTCTCTTTGGGAAAGCCATATTGGTTATCGCTAATTAATCTGTTGGTTTCAAGATACTTGAGTAGTTGCTGATTGACTACACGTTCCATGACTTTGGATATTATTTGAAGCAAGACAATTGGGCCATAGTTTGCGGGCGTGGTTTTCTTGCCTTTTTTGGAACAGGTTGCACTCGAGCGACTTTCAAAGAAGATGGGTAAATCCCTTTTCAATAAGACGAATGAAAAAGTCTGGAAAATAGGTTTTAGCCCGTTGGCACTGGTCTTTAATACGATGTCAGGCATTCCGTCGGGTCCTGACGCCTTCTGCATATCTAGCTCTTTGAGATTTTTACGAATATGACGATGATGAAACTTAACTTCTGCCATGGAAGAAGCGCGATGCAAAGGTATATCACTAAGTAACACAAAAGTATATCTTTGCGAAAAATCCTTTTGAATATAACTTTTTGGCGAAAAATTCTTTTGAGAATAACCTTTTTGCATCAGTTGTGTTTGCAAAAATCTAATAAAGTAGATGTCAAGTGGTGAAATATCCCAATATCTGATATGCCAAATATTAGCTTCCTTGCATTCCAGCCTTTTTTTATCTATATTGCCTCTGCATGAATTTCTATCAGATTCCATTCCTCCCAGACTACTATAAATAGCACGGACTCTATTATCATATATTTTATTAATCCAAATAACATGACATTTTCCTGCATTTCTCTCGCTTGTATTACGTCGATATTAAATTTTTTCGTAGAATATTACCCCATTGGATCTGCACATTTTTAAATATATTCATATTTTTCTGCCAATATACGTTATTTCAGGCTTCAATTTAATTTTATTACTAAAAACGAGAGATATGCTTTCGAACCGATGTATTAATATTTAATTTCGGATGAATATTTTGTGTATAAGTTGTCTATACGGTTTGATATTTTAAGAACAGTTTAAAGATATTATTAAGATGTAATTTATGCATATTTAGTTATGCAATATTATTCTATTTTTGAAAAAAAATACATGCATAATTATTGCCTCTTGTATGGCATGGGCTTATGTGGCTCAGGTAGGATTAATCTATGCTGATGATAAAGGAGACACTTTGGTAAAAGCAATAACATGTTTATTTGTCAAATAGATTTAATGAATTTTACACTTTACCCGGTAACTGTAATGCGCATGTCTTTTCGGTTAAGGCATGCTTTACATTAACTGTAAGTCTTGGTCGTTGCTTGAAATAAAGTTTTTAATAGTTGTCTTGGGTTTTATTTATGGTTAGCTCTGGCCGTTAGGTTCAGCTAATTATTTTTGCGCCTTAAAGGCAGACTAGTTTAACTTAACTCAGGGATTTAAATTCACTTTAGCTTCTAAACAGATTTAAATTTCAGATTACTTTGCTTGGAACTTTGACAGATTTTTCGACTCTATTACTTGAGGAGGACCGCCCAGGCCCTTCCATCTCCAGCAGAAGTTTGTGTTTGTGGGTTTTAATCCTGAGGTGGTTGTTCCAGAGTTGGACCTGACTGCCAGATTAAGATTCGGGTTACAGATTTAGGACATACAGAGGTGGCCGCACTCACATGTAGGCATATGGTAACTTTATGAATGGTGTGAGACAAAATCTGACGGACTAATGGTCTGCTTGAAATTTGCAAGGCTTTTAAACTCAAGATAAAATATTTATAAAGGAACTTTTTTATTTCAAAAAGTAATAGGCCCTGCAGTTTCCTATTGAACTTAGGAAGGACCGTGCGTTTAGAATTCAAATATTTTAATGAATCTCATAAACTGTATGAGGAATTTGCCAAATGGGCAGAAAACAAATGCATTAAGCACGTTTTAATCATATGTTTAAACAAGCACACAATACATGTTAATTTCGTTTTCATGTACATATTTTTAATATTAACCTTAGACGACTAATCGCATCAACTATTCAATAATCATCGTTTTGAACGAAGTTTTATTTATTTTTGAAGTAAAAACTCCTTTTGGCGCATTCAATATGCTTTTTTTCCTATCTAGTGAATGAGAGTGAGCCGTCACGCGATAAGCTCGGCTATGTAACGTTCATTCGTCAATAGTCGTGTCCACTTCAGCTAAGCGAGAAAAACATAGACCCGTACATTTCACTTTTTACTGGATAGGGATTAAAACTGGGCCCTTTCGCTCATTAGGGTAAAGTCAGCACAGTGCGAGATAATGGAATTTACACGTTTAAACTTTCCGCCATTTCGTTTTGCCTCGACACGTCACTATTTAATAGTGTATTAGTGGAAAACCGATTAATATTGAAACGTCCCTGACTCAAGGCACATTCGTTTTACCTAAAGTCAAGGCTCATTGGAAGTGATCGTAACAATGGTAAATGACTTATCGCCTTTGTCGGTTAAGACCCTGTTAAATTGACGTTGTTTGGTAATAGGTTCTAAAGTAGATATTTGTGGAACGACTATCTTGTATGATTACAATCTCCTAAATGACTAACTAGTCAATACTGGCAATAAAACCCTAAGGGTGATTCTTTATACATCTATTTTTCTTTACTTGTACAGTTTACGAAAAAAGCAGTATTAATTTACATAAAATAACCGGTAACATATAATAAAAAATAATACAAAATGAATTGACTTTATCTATTAAAGAAAATATGTACATAAGAAAGAAACAATTATTTACGAGAATTAAGTTAGATTTTAATCAGGCCCTCGAACCAAAAAGTAAACCGTGACCTTTTAGTAAAAATGACACATCCATAATATGTGCCCTTGCACTGTACTCTACGCGCGAAAGCGGGTAAGGTCTGACCAGGACGTATATATTATATGAAATTTTTTAAGATACCCACACGGAGATTACGTCACAAGGTTCTTAGGGGGGGTTGTTCCAAAGGAGTCTTTTCGTGTCCCGTAGGCTCTTTTCGTGTCCCGTAGGACCATTGTAGCCTTTGTTGTGTTCTCTAAGGATCTTACCACTATTAGTTCAACTTGTTATTCGGTTTTTATTCGAAAAGAAAAGGAATGAGGTTTACTTGAACATATTTGGCCACAATCACCTCCTGTCAGAAACCTAATCAATATCGCGTAATTTACGAGAATCTGATCACTCTAAGGACGAGGTTTAAAAGTTCGACCCTCCCTTAAAATGATGTCTAGATATTAGATCGTAAATAATTTGAGTGAAACCAAAGAATTTACCTAAGTAAGCAAGCCATCTCGACTCCCTTGCGAGTTGCACCTATGGCTGAGGTTTTAGGATTTGTTTTAATTTCACTTGGCTCAGGAAAATTACTGAGATGCTCAATTTCTCGTATAATTGAGAAACTAGACAAGATGTGTGAGAAACTCGTCTCTAGTTGAAGCGAGCGGATGTCATAATATGTGGATATTTGAAGGGGAATGACCAAACTTTGGCGAGTGGAATCGGACCAGTCTCTAGCCAAAATGAACGAATTTAAAAATATGTGGAAATTTGAAGGAGAAACCAGTCTCAAGCTTTAGCGAGTGAAATAGAACCAGTCTCTAACCAAATCGAGTGGATTTGAAAGACTCTTCTTTGCTTCTTGCTGCGGCTTTTTATATGAAAAAGTCCCCATTTGATGTGTGGGTGCAACATGAGACTATTAAAATTCCTAACTCACACATTAGAAAAATGTAACGTAAATAAGTGTGCCGCATATTCCCAGCGCCCGGCTCGACCCTCTTTACCTGCTTTTCGAAGGTTTACATGTAAAACGTGCGTTTTTAAAGATTTGTTTATAGTACAGAGTGTATTCAAATTTTGTCGGCGAATTTTATTATTTTAGAACTTTTCTTTGTTAATTTGCATAATAAGGGTCCGCCTGTTTCAATATGGACCAACTAAACTTTCGCAAATAAAAGAAGAAGGATATGACCAAACGTACCAAAAATTCGCCACGATCTTATTGAAAATGTCGAATTGTTGATTTTTTTTAATTTTTAGTTTGAAAAATCTATCTTAAGCCTACATGCCCGGCAACGCATAGCTATTTTCAAGCATCAATGTTGCACTAATTATATGACCACTGCATGGTTACGCTAATAATCTTACATACTGTTGCATAAAAAAATTATAAAGTTGAAGCACATAATTTAAAGGCCTAAATCTAAATTTCTGGATTGTGGAAGTGTAGTAGTGTGGTTATTTATATATATCCTTCATAGAAATGACAGTTTATTGCAAGAGGAAAATAATTATTATATTCATAGGTTTGGTTGATTTGTCTTTTAAATTAGCATTAGAGCGATGTCATTTACAATAACGATATCTTATTAATACGGTTTCGATGCTGAACGATTTAAAAGTTTTTGTCTGCGATCTACACAGTAAGAGCTTTTTACGCCGATCATTTTGACATATTAGTGATATACGGTCGTCACCAAAAAAAACTAGTACATTCAAGGTCATGTGATAAAATTACAGTGTGAATTAAGCTTAATTTTTTGTCTATTATAACACACGATACACATATAACGGTATGCTCTTGCGCAGGCAGAAGCTCCCACACAGAAACGTGTGACGTCACCCGGGAACGACGCTGACGATTCTGTTATGTAAGCGTCTATAGAACATATGTTTTGAAATGTAATATTCGCAGTTTTGGGGGATTTTAAAGGACATTTTCGATAATAGGTACGTTCCTAATTATACGTGTACGTGTTTTAACTAAATAATAAAAGCATTTTCGTTCTATATTTATATTACTAATTATAATTGATATATTATACATAGTTTTACTCTATAAAATAGTTTAAATGTATAAATGGGTATTTAAGTATTATTTCAACATTTGAGAACTAAGTAAAAAAGTCGGGATGAGATTGGTTGATGTGATGTTTATACTTGATGCGTAGAATCGAGGAGCACGCGGTCATGATAGTATTGTTTTATAATTAATTCCTTCATAAATTAATTTTTTATTAATTTAAAACTATTATGTAAATTCAAATATTCTGTACGCCACAGAAGTAGCTGGGCTGAGAGAAGTTCTTATTGATTCTAGTATCTTGGCCCATAACATATCCAAAAATAATTTAAAAAAATCCCATGCAAATAAAAAATCATTAAGCATTAAAAAATTATTCAATTTAATTTAGCCCACAAGATATAGTTTTACCAAACTTAAAGTATAATTTTAATTTTCTTTGCATTGACCTCATTATTTAATAGTCAATATTCTGAACCCTTTCAAATATCTTTTGCCCATTTTTACATATTTATTTCATTTCCACTGAAGTAGACTCGGTTTGCAAAGTACTTTTTGATCCCAATACTTTAAGCCATAACATATCAAAAAATCTTTGAAAATATTAAAAAGTTATTTTTTACATAATTTTTTTACCATTCCATTAAAAATGTTTTAGTGCTTCGTTTTTTTTTATTTTACATTTTCAAGAAATTTCAAGATTTTGTTGGTTTCTTTCCAAGAAATCTTGGACTTGAGAACTATAATTTCTTGTCTTGTCTTGAAAAACGAAGATCATTTCTTGTCATGATCTTGTCTTGAAACCAAGACAAGATCAAGACAAAATCAAGAAGTTGTCAAGGAAATGACAACCTTTACATATCGTACCGGATTTGGTTAAAAAGTGGTTTCTTTAAATATACCATTTTTTAAATATAATACTAATTAACAAAAAGAATAGGCCCAAATGAAAATAAAAATAAAACCTTAAAAAAAAATTAAAAAGCAACAGGGTTCGAACTCAGGCCGCGCCGCTCCGCCGATAGAGCCGCCGAATCGAGACCTAACCACCTAGACCACTCGGCCACGAGAACTGTTGGAACAGAACGATTGCATGGCGAAGACATGGCGCGATTAGGTGCGCAAATCAATGAGCTTTTGTAGCGCTACAGAACCTAACCGATTTTAGCACCCTGATACCATCGTATGTGAGAATGTGTAAATATTCCTCCCGGTGCGCGTTAAGAAGTTTCACTTCAATCACACTTCAATAATACAAGTTGCTTTATTTTTTTTACTCGTTGGCAAAAATATTTTTTAACCACAAGTGTCTGGCTGGAGCGTGAACCGTGACTTGATAGTGGCATATCTAAAACGAATCTTTAAAGAACGGAACTAAGGCACAGCAGCACCCGAATGTCGAATTAGCGGCAGCTAAAATCACGGTACGGTACGTGAAATTAGGATCCATCTCTAGCCATGGGATGTCCCTTTAGAGTGTGCGCCACTGCCATAAAAAATCATGTAAATCGTGGAAATATGTAATAAAAATAACAAATAATAAAGTAAAGCTTTAATAATTAAAGATACTTACCATCTTTTACGTTAATTCCATCTTCTCTTCGACAAACTCGAATCCACTGATTTGCTAACTCATGTTTAGGAAAACGAAAATATTTAATATTACACCCTTTGGTGGTCCTATTATTGTTCTTACAAGTAGCCACAACACAGTTTGGCATAATTATACTATAAATTTTTAATTTAAATAATCCTATAACATTATATAAAGACAAAACAAATCTAAAAATTCACTTAATTAAATAAACTATGACAGCGTCAAATTTTCCCGGATGACGTAGATGCGCGGGTGAGTCAAAAACGAGTCTAGAAATCAGCATACCGTTATATGTGTATCGTGTTATAACAGATAATTTGAAATATGTCATTTGTGACATCAATATTAATTTCAAAAATTATGCCGCGATTAAACGAAAATCAAAAAGCCATTTTAATAACAAGAATATTAGATGGTAAAGTAATACGAACCATCGCAGATGAATTACGAATAAGCAAAAATACAGTTCTTCTGGCCAAACAGAAATTACAGCGGGACGGTTCAATTAGACGGAAACGAGGTTCCGAATAACCCAGAATTTCGACTGAAGAAGATGATAATCGTTTGGTAACTTTCTTGAGAGAAAATCCGTTCGAGACAGCCGTAAAGGCAAAAGACGAAGCTGAGTTTCCTGGTTCCAGTAACACCGCGCGCCGCAGAATTAAGGAGACGGAACTGCGAAACCACTGCGCAGCTAACAGGGTTTTTTTAAATCCAGAAAATAAGAACGCTAGGTTGGAATTTGCACAACAATTTCTCGGACAAGAAAATTTCTGGCGATCCGTAATTTTTTCTGATGAAAAAACCTTTAAATCCTACCACGATGGGCGGTTGCGAGTCTATCGACCCAGAGGGGCTCGCTACAACGAACAATATGTTAAGAATGTAAATAGAAGCGGGCACTTTTCTGTCAGTGTCTGGGCATGGATTAGTTTCAGGGGCCGTGGAGTCTGTCTCATCGTCGAAGGTAGACTTACCGCCGATTTTTATAGAAACATTCTAGAAAATGTCATGATTCCATCGGTGACAAATTTATATGGAGAAAATTTCACGTTTCAGCACGTAAGATTAAACACATTTACTTTTAATTCCCTTACTAAGTATTGTTTGAAATTGTTTTAGGATAACTGTCCCATTCACCGAGCAAGGTTGGTTGCCAATTTTCTGCAAGAACAACAAATTGATGTCCTTCCATGGCCCTCAAGGAGCCCGGATATAAATCCAATAGAAAATGTTTGGGGCTTTATGACCAAGAAAATGTATTTAAACAACTTTTGACCAAGAAATGCGAATGAACTAGTTCATAAAATTGCTGAAACATGGGAACAAATTACACCTGAGTACACGGCGTCACTTGTCTCATCCATGCCCAGTCGTTTACGGGAAGTCATTGAAAGAAATGGAGCAGCAACTAGCTACTGAAGTTAACTAGTGAAGATTATCTTCTTTGATTGATATTCTGGTGCCGTCCGGAACCTAGTTTTTGTCTAATTTAACCGTTTCATTGTAATTCCTTTTGGCCAGAAAAACTGTATTTTTGCTTATTATTAATTCATTTGCGAACGTTCGTATTGCATCACCATCTAATTATAATATTTTTGTTTATAATAATTAAATGTTTTGCTTTGAAAACTATACTATTTAATATTTTTGTAAAATAAAACATGGTCTACTTTGTATTTTTTGAAGTGAAACGTCTTAGTAAGTCCGAAAAAATGAAACGGAAATAAAAGTGACACTTTGGTGGTGAGGATGCATGTAGTGAGTCAATGCGGATGAGTGAGATTGGGGACGCATGAGAAACATAGGCAGAAGCCAATGCCTAGGCCTCTGCGTTCGTAGAGAGCATAAGCCACTTGTAACATTTGTATCAGAAAATAATGAAAAATAAATGAATAATATTATAGCACACATCTCTAATAATTACTTTCAAACCCAATTCCTAATATCTCTTTCACGAGTTTCACTTCAGTTGTGTGCTTATAAAGGTGAGGCAAACTCTTTTTTATTTTTGGTAAGTAAATTATCACAAGATCTTTTTTGTAATAAGGAAATGAAAACGGTTTTAAAAACATCATTTTTCATACCCTGTTATGTCACGTCAAAATATTAAGCTCTGTTCACCACGTTATTTTCTGCTATTTTGAATTTTTTAAATGACCTTGAATGTCCCAGTTTTTTTTTTGGTGACGACTGTACATCACTAGTAATTACGTCAACGAAATATTTTTCATCTGTGGCTGAAAAAGGATCGTGTCACATTTATAATGTAAATACCTATTGTCTACTATGGTACAGTACATAAATACACAGCTAAAGAATATTAATTTGCATGATAGTCAAATAAACACAGCAATTTAAAAAATTTAAAAACAAATAAATCTCCTTAAGCGCGTTGAAGACATCACACTAGCCCAAAAATGAAAAAATATTCCCCTCTTTAGAATTTCTGTTTAATGGTAATGCTTATGTTAGAAATGTTAGAGAGTTTTCGTTCAGTACGACAAGACGGTATTTTAAATCGGAAAGATTTCCGGATGCATATACAGTGACAGCACCCGCGCTAGCTCATCGCCATAGGACGACTGTAACATAACATTAAATGTAACTACCTTTCATGTGTTGGGTTAGTTTTGGTTAGTTTTTGTGAGTTTCACCCCTGGAGCGAGCGAAGCGAGGGCGCAGCCAACAAAAGGCTGGTAAAGGTATGGTTTCGGTAGAACTGCTGGCAGTAACGTCTGGCCGCGACGTCTGACAGTCAAGCACCGATCTTAAGAAAGATAATATATGTGTTTTCGCTAGAGCGTCCGAAACATATATTATTTTCCTAAAGATCGGTGCTTGACTGCCAGACGTTACTGCCAGCAATTCTACCGAAACCATACCTTCAGTTGGCAAAAAATCAAATTTTTGCCTATAAATAACAACACTTTTTTTAAATCACTCTTTATTTAGCTTGTCTAGGTTAAATATGTTTGAGGAATTCAGCTAGAAAATATTCTAAGCCTTTGCCTTTGAAGATTTTTCCAGGCCTATTAATCGAATAAATAAGCTTAGGCTACGTAAATTATTTGAAAATATACATTATTCTAAAGATGGTCTTCAGAGGCAATTTTTTTAAGTTGCCGTCTGTACTTCAGGTCGAAACCGCAAACGAAATTATACATATTACCGTCAATTGGGGTGACTTGATACGCCGGGGTGTCTTAATAAGTTTTGATGCATTACTTTCTCAATATGTCTAAAATTTAGATCCACCCTTGTAAACAGTTCATTTGTTTTTGATTGTTCACTTCCGCTTCGTTCTCGGTTGAATCAACACGTGTCGGGTATCGGCTATCGCCGCCATTTTGGGTGACCCGTGGCAATCGTTCAGGGATCGTTTGGGATCCCCGAGGAAGAATCGGACGTCATACCCAGAATAGTCTGTGCCATTTCATTGATATTTAGCCAGGCGAAATACCCATTCACGCGTTTGTCCAGGCCGGGGGCAGCCGGATGTTGCCGTGGGACCATTTCTACCTGTGCTGTTCATAGATTATAGTTCTGTGCCAGAGTCGAGAATCACCAGGGGCACAGGCCCATTATACCGGAGGTTCCCACCACGAATACAAGGCCACGTCAAACTAGAGTAACATGTAACACAAGCAGAAGGGTAGCTTTGCTTCTATCTAAGCGCCAGAAGAGGGGTGTGCTGGCGAATTGCCTCGTAGCAAAGCCATTGGCTCAACAAACCAACCAACCAGCCAACCAACCTTGATTGGCGCGAGGGACTATGTGTAAGTGATTCCTACTCTTTTTGGCGCCACAAAACTAGAACACGTGCTTCAGTACCGGTTCAAATCAAAACAAAACAACGTGGTGTTTTCGGTGGTCCGTAAATTTTGATCTGTAGCTATAGCTACGGCTCTATATGTTCTATTTTCCTGAAATTTGGTGCTAAGTTAGCATATATATAAGTTAGCAATATTACAAAGTTTGCAAGTAAAAAACTAAAATTGGTAATTTGGAAAAAAATATCATATTTTGTTCCAGGATGAGGCGCTTGATATACACGTAAAATGCCAAAAATATTAAAAGGTGCTTAGGACACGCAGGTTGCATCGTATTCAATAGAAAATTTGAATAAGGCGTGGGAAGATGTTAGAAGCAGGAAGTTAAGCTTACGGGGAGGCAGTGAAAAGTATAGTGTTGAAAAAATTAAAATACATCGCTGTTTAAAAGGGAAAAATGAAAAGAAATATAGGGACAAACACGAGAGGAGGAAGCCTTTCTCACAGATAAACTAATCACTGCAAGTGAGTGGGGGTTCCCTATGATATTTTATGAAGTCAGATAAATCCAAAAAAGGTACCTATACGGACAAGGACGAAAGGTAGAAGCCATTACAACAATATTCCAGGAGAAGACTCGCACATTTTACACAAATTGTCAATGAACATCTCGATTCTATATCGATAATGATAGCATGTGTTGGAAATGGTACCCCATTGCCACCATTCGTGATATAGCATTCTACTCATTTATGGGACACATGGACGACTGGAGTTCCAAAAGGAACGCGACGGACGTGGCAGTACGAAATCAGGTTTTATAGATCAAAAAACTTTTGATGAATGGTTTTCTACGATAGCTTTGCCCTATCTGAAGAGATAAAACCCTCCGCGAGCTAAGGCTGCGTATTAAGATTAGCGACATCTTTCTGCTCATGTCATTGCTAAATGTAAAGATAATGTTGTTCGGTTTATTTTATTTCACCCGGACATTCAACTTACATAGCACAGCCCCTAGTCGTTGTCTAGTTTAGTACATTCAAAAGACAATGGCCCGATATATTGATGGCGTGGAAACTGGAAGGCAATAAAGGAAGAGTTCCAAAAGACAGATTTCCATCCATGCTTAAAAAACAGTTAAGCAAAATGGAAACAAACATTGCCGAAATAATTGAAGCTGGATTCAAAAAGTGTGGAATAATTGCTATTGACGGGATAAAAGTTTTGAATCAAATTTCGATACACTACTAACCCAAACTAATCAACACAATATGGAAAACTCTTTGATTAATATTTTAAGACAGTTGAGATATAGTAATGACGAACCTAAGAAAAATCCACAGAAAAAAAAAATCAAGAGTCCAAGCAGGAAAAAGCGTCGTCAATATAGATTCGGATTCAGATTCCGCTCTTGAAACCAACGATTTCGACTTGAATGAAACCCTCAATGAAAACGACGATTCAATTGAAAATGCCGATAAGGACAATTTATTGGAAGATAATTCAGACGAACTTTTTATATTTTCAGAATTTGAAAACTCCCAGACGTATTAGAATAAATTCGAAGTTGATTATAATGACACTGAGGAAGAAGATTTTTTTGCTTATGCAAGTTAGTTCTCTGAAAAGAGAAGCAAAACGGTTTCTTGCTCAGGCGATTGGATGAACCTGACATACTAAGTGTCAGGTTCACCCAATGATGCCAACAAGGCAGTCGAAGTATAATTTTAAACCTTGCAAAGTTTCGAAAGATACATTTACGTGGGCTGATGTTAAAGACACAAGTTTTGTTTACACTTTCGAAGTGAAGTACCGTTTACCTATGCTACAAAAACAAAGAGAGGGCTTTTCTAATTTCCTTTTGATATTTTATAGTTATTTGTATTGTAGAAACATTTTCTGTATTGTTCTTTACTGTATGAAGGGATAATCCCATTTTTATTTCAGATAAACGTCAATTATTCTTCAGTTTTACATGTATTTTTTTAAACCTTTTTTAAAAAAACTCTTTTTGTATATCAAGTCACCCATTAAAGCTTGTGAAATGATATTTATAAAGAAATAAACACTTGTACCACTTCATAACGTTATGGTACTTTGATAAATAAACTAGAGATCGTTACTAAACTCCTGAGGGGTATATGAACATCCTAGATCTGGCCATTCCAAAAATATAAACAATTTATTTTCAAAAATGTATCAAGTCAGCCCAATTGACGGTATAATAATAATATTGAAATGAGAAGGTAAAATCATTTAAATTAAATGCTTAAGATGCTATTCCATCAGTACGAAAACTCCCATCGTCAAACACTCTCTTTAATCTATTGCTATGACGCGACCCAAAAATTCACACCACATGTTTAGGAACAAGCAATCTCATTAGGGGTGATTGAATACGAGGGCGAATATTTATTACCTGTTAGGACCTCTTCTAGAATGAAATTTTGACTTTCAACGGGGACGCCACAAATCACTTTGCTATTTTGGGCACGTGTTTGGTGTCATTCTTACCTGAAAAACAAAATGAATATATTAATATGGAAATGAATAATTTATTTAATTTGATTTATTTTTTATTTGATATATCAATTATGACCAAGTACATTATAGGTATTTTTTATAACAACATAAGGAGATCACGTCTATCTGAATATGGAAGACAATGATTCATTGCTTATAATAAAAAAATAATTTAAAGCTTCCATTGTCCTTATTTAACTTAATTACACAACGTTTCGGACAGTCCTATCTCCCATCCGTTATCAAATGTCAACTAATCGAAATCCGATTGAGCTTATGTGCTAGCAAAGCGCTCACCCATGGGCGTAGACAGGGGGGGGGGCAGGGGGTACCGTGGCCCCCCTTGGGAATTTAACCGACACACTTTTCAATATACCATTCATGCCATGCCATTCAAGAGGGTGCCGAATCCTTGCTTTTTTTAACGGTTTTAACGAATTTTGGGTAAAAATTGGGACATCACAGTTCAGTGCTAGACATTCGAGCTTAGTAGCGACACATCTCAGGCCGATTTGCAGATAATATGGAGAACTCTTTGCATTAGGCTAGAGATAATGCCTTCGTGTTTGCCCTTCAGTGTGACGTCACTAAGTCATCTGCATAGCCTTGCGTATTGGGGGAGTTTGTTAGATCTGTAAGTAGGTCATCGACTAACACAAGCCAAAGCAGGAGCATCAGGTCAGCTCCTTATGGTCCGCTACATCGGCGGTAGAATCGTTCCAGATATTAAACCCCTATCGTATGATGTATGTTGGTATCGCAGTCAACAAGTACGGCTTGTTCTTTTTCCTACACCTAGCTAAGAGGCGCTTGAGCCCTTCTGTTGTTGCTTGAGACTGATCAACAGGGAAGTACGCTGAGGTTGGCCAGCAGAAATGTAGATTGAGGTTATAATATGTTGCCTTTTGCCTCTTCCTGTGGGACCTTTCAGTTTCACTTCGAGATGATTGATTGATAAACGCTGGAAAAGGAAATAATTTTTTTTTTGAACCTTATGACCGCTCTTGGTTTCTGATGTGTAGTACAGTATAGTAACTTACATGAATTATTTGGAATTTCCCACATGGATCCTTTATTGATCTAAAATTCCTGGATTAATTATATGCATATATTGCTTGAGGCAAATTTCCTGCTTAACACACTTGATGAGGCTTTAGAGTGATGAATACATCTTAGTTAGGTTTTCAGAGATGACTTAATGTGTAGCTCTAGTATTAAATATTCTTACGGAAAGAATGGAAACAGACAACAATAATGAATAATATAACTAATCCAATCGCCTCATTATCCTGAAAATTGAGTAATTTTCCGAAAATATATGGCCAGAAATATTTCATTAAACCCCGCCATTGAAGAGGATTTCTTTTGCGTAACTTCCCATACGTTGCAACAATATAAATTGAAATATAATCTCCAGTTCTGAAATTTCATTTCTTTTTACGAAATAAAATAACGAATTTAATGAGATGTTTTATTGAAAGAGAACCTTTCCCATTTTATATTTTAATTAATAATGCTTATTAGAGTCCCGTATGGAAGATGATCTCTTTCACCAATTTCCAAAGAAAAATATGTCCATTTAAAATAGAATAATATGCATTTAGATCACCGGTTCTTTTTGATGAAGTAATTAAAATTTTTAATTAAAATCATTTACAGAATAATAAAATTAACCTTCCGTCTTAGGACAGAAAAGCTTTTAAAACAGTAAGGAGATCCGACGAAATACTTTTCAAATCATCTCAAAAGACTTTCTTAAATTTCAAGGACTTAGCTTTTGTTCTAAGTTTTTAGAGAGATGAACTTTGAAGTTTTTCGCTTAGTTGATTAAAAATTGACACGGTGCTCCTTTCGACCTAATTGGAAAGTAGTCTTAATTATATTGGTGCAAAGGGTTAAAAAGTTGAAACTTCTATACAAATGCCTCTCTAGGATAAGAGGGTGATTTCGAAAAATGATACTATTAGTATGTCTTAAGAGAAAAGAGAACAACTTCAGAATGTAAATGGAAAAATTATGTCATTAAATTTTGGTCTCGATATATGGTCATATTAGACGATGATATGCCTTATATGATATATAAGAAGCCCTTGTTACATGTTACATGTCTAAATATATACCACCTTCTTCGAACCTGAATAACTTCGTTAATTTTTTTGCAAAGTTTGTTCAGCAACGGTCAGGTCGATATAATCAATTAATTCTTTAAATTATTTATCACCATAAAGGAGGGGGTGGTAATTAACTTTACAATTGACCACTTTAAACAGCAGACTATATTATCATGGGTAGGTGGGGTAGTATTCATAGGGTATGAATTGAAACATGTATTTTAGCTATTACGTACTTTATTAATGCATGATTTTAATTTACATTAAATATGATCAATATAAAAGATGGTTTCTACCTAAGACTACTTACTTAAAAAGACAAAGTCTGTCATTCATAATTCTCTAGAAAACTGCATCGTAAACCACAGACTGTGACGTGCGTATTTATCAATGAAACTGTGGTATAGCAAGTGGGTAGTGGGTAAACAAACATAGGCGTAGCATTTTTATCTTTCTTAGTATTCAAATCTAAATCGATTACGCAAAAACTAAAAATGGTAATTTGTGGGCCGTTTATAGAGTTCGATTCTTAAATTAAATCTGGATATTGAAATATTGGGAAATTTGAGACATTCTTCAAGTTTGGAAACGAATTTTTTAGCACATAATATAAATTTGATTGTCTTGAGTAGGAATGCTATTTAAATGTATTAAAAAGTCTTTATTAATATTTTAGAGGGATATTAAATTATAAAAGTTTAAAAGTCAATAAAGTTCCATCACCATATCTCCAATTTTTTTGTTCAAACTGACTGGGTATCAAAACTGGTATGAAAAAAAGGTATCGACAATAATTCTGAACACCAAAACTCTGGCACGAGCAGCCACAAAACTGATTATAACGTAGCGAAACCGGTTTAAATGACTAAAATAAATTGGAACTAACTGAAAGTAACCGAAACTTAGTTGAATGACTAACCAAAAGTAACCAAAAGCACCAAAATGGGCAAAACGTATCGGAACAGATTAAAAATATGGAAGTAAGTTTAAACTAACCCAAATAAACTGAATTTTGACGACTAACCAACCCTATCCAAAAACATTAAAATTGGTCATAAGGTATCGGAACCGGTTCAAATGACTAAAATAAATTGTAACTAACTCAAAGTAACCGAAAGTTGATTGAATGAATATAACCAAAACTAACTAAAAGAAGCAAAACGGGTTAAAACCTATCACACATTAAATGTTAAAGTAAATTAAAATTAACCCAAATTAACCGAATTTTTGCCGATTAACCAAAACTAACCAAAAACGTTAAAATTGCTTATAACAACGTATCGGAACCGGATCATGAAATTTACCGAATGTTGATTGAACGACTAACCAAAACTAACCAAAAGCACCAAAAAGAGCTAAAACGTATCGAAACAGATTAAAAATATTAAAGTAGGTTGAAACTAACCCAAAATAACCGAATTTTGGCGACTAGCTAAAATTAAACAAAGACATTTAAATTGGTTATAATAACGTACCGGAATTGGTTCAAATGTCTAAAATAAATTGGACCTAACTGAGAGTAACCGAAAGTTGATTGAATGACTAATCAAAACTATCTAAATGTAACTAAAACACCAAAAACGGGCTAAAACGTACTAGAACAGATTATAAATGTTAAAGCAAGTTAAAACTTATACAAATTAACCGAATTTTAGCGACTAACCAAAACTAACCAAAAACGTTAAAATTGCTTATAACGTACCGGTTCAAATGACTAAAATATATTAAAACTATCCCTACTTTAACGAAAGTTGCTTGAACGACTAACCAACACTAACCAAAAGCGCCAAAAAGGGCTAAAACGTATATCGGAACAGATTAAAAATATTAAACTTAACCCAAATTAACCGAATTTTGGCGACTAACTAAAATCAACCAAAAACGTTTAAATTGGTTATAATAACGTGTCGGAACCAGTTCAAATGACTAAAATAAATTGGAACTAACTGAAAGTAATCGAAAGTTGATTGAATGACTAACCAAAATAACCAAAAGTGAATAAAAGCACCAAACGGGCGAAAAGATATCAGAGCAGATTAAAAATATTAAAGTAGGTTAAAACTAACCCAAATTAACCCTATTTTGGCGACTAACCAAAACTATCCAAAAACATTAAAATTGCATGTAACGTACCGGAACCGGATTAAATGACTAATATATATTAAAACTAACTGAACTTTACCGGTGGTTGATTGAACTACTAACCAAAACTAATTAAAATTAACCAAAAGCACCAAAAAGAACCAAAGCGTATCGTAACAACTTAAACATATTAAACTAAGTTGAAACTAATCCAAATTAACCGAATTTTGGCGACTAATTAAAATTAACCAAAAACATTTAAATTGGTGATAACGTATCGGAAGCAGTTCAAATGATAAAAATAAATTGGAACTAACTGAAAGTAACCGAAAGTTGATTGAATGACTAACTTAAACTAAACAAAAGCTCCAAAACGGGATAAAACGTATCGGAATAGGTTACAATAATTAAAGTAAGTTAAAACTAACCAAAACGAACCGAATTTTGGGGACTATCCAAAAATCTTAAATTTGATTATAACGTATTGGAGTCTGTTCAAATGGCTAAAATAAATTTGAACTATAACTGAAACTAACCGAAAGTTGTTTGAACGACTAACCGAAAATTACTAAACCAAAACGGGCTAAAACGAATCGGAAAAAATATTACAGTGATGTTATGGCTAATTATATAATAATATATTTTACTATCTACAAGTAGAGGGTAATTTTTTAGGTCTTCATACTGCATCTTTCTTTATCTATTTATTTTTTAATTATGATAAACTTTGATATTAATGTTAAAAATGCATTTATTTAATTAAAAATATTATAAACACTCGTAAATATACAAAATATTTACTTTTTTAAACTCTGCTTTTAAAAACTATTTGAAATATAACACAAATCACAATTTTACTTTTTATTTATCATTTTTAGTGTCCCCCCGGTTGCATCTTTGCGAAGGATTGTGAATATTTATTAATTAAAAATTAAAGATATTGCAATTCACCATAATACTAAATCAAATCGCTCATTTAGGATAGTACTGCCCTGCTAAGCTGAAACGTCCTATCTGACAAAATTTCAGTTTTTGTGTTAGAGGCATATTTGTGATGCAGACATGCATCTACAACTGTTTTCCTACGTAAGAACGTCCTAACTACATCATAAAGCACTTGTTTCTTACATTCAGTTTCGCCCTATCTACTAAAAACAACATGATTACTAAGAATGCTTGTCCTATCTTCATTTACTAATTAAATTTGTCCTAAGTACGCAAATAGGACATCTCAGTTTTTTAAAATTTAAAGGTTTCAAATAAAATTACGAAGCAGGATGTCCTATCTGTCAGATGGGACGTTTCAGCTAAGTAATTTTCTTCTAATCAAGTTTGTTAGGACACGCACGTGATGCCGGCAGTATGTAAGAAATTAGTTATACTGGCTTTAAACAAAAGTTTTGAATAAAAAGTTAAAGTCAAAAGATGAACTCAAAAAGAAGCACATTTATCCCATAGTTGATGATCCTGGATATCTTCCTGGTGATGCCGATCGTGAGTGCAGTTCAAATTTTTCGGGATCTCCGATGAAAATTTTAAAACTAAATCATGTGGGTACCTTTTTCTTTCCCGAAAATAGCGACGCAAATAAAGAGGATAATGTTCCTGAATCGACCTTAGATTTTATCAACATCTGGGTCCGAGAAGTTCCGCTGGAATCAGAAACAATTCCGAAGCCACCACACTTTAAAACAACTTTAGAAGTTCCCCATGTTACTGCCGATTGTATACTTAAAAATACGGTAGAAAATAAGAAAAATGAAGATTATACCAGCTTTGACTTAGTTAGTAGTTTGGTTGAAGTTATAATTAATGTATCTCTTAATATTTGTAAAAAAAAATACGAAAAAAGCTTTACCAAGAAGGAGCTACCAAGGAAAAGGCGATTATTTGAAGCACCATTAGGGGAAAGAAATAGGCAAAAACAATTAGCTAAAGCATCTGGATCGGGGGTTCAGGGAAAATACAATTCCAAAACCTGTCCGTTGAAATGTTCTAAGTTAATAAGTGAAGAGCAACAAATAAATATAAATTTTCAATATTGGAAGCTTTCTAAAAAAGAGCAGCGCCTTTTCCTAAGCAGTTCCATTAATCTTATCAGCAAATACAGAACACTTACAAATACTTCCTGAAAAACGTTGATGGCATCGATACTACTATTTGTAAAGCAGTTTTTCTAGCTACACTTGGATACAATAAGAACAATGACCGATTTTTAAAAACAGTAAGAAGTAATGCAATGAAAAATATCTCTCCATCATGTTGTGAAAAACGGGGACACCGACCATGCCATGCATTAGCCTGAGCATTAGGCAATTCAACAATTGGAGTGATCTCAGTTCAAAATTTAAATTAAAAAAAGGTAACTTTTATTTTAAAGACCTGGTATTAGCAATGTTTTTCAAGAAACAGCTTTGACTTCAAATACAAAACGTGGCTTGACCATGAACACTTTCAAATGCATGATTTTCTTAACAATAAGACCATTAAAAATTGCTTTCAAAATCCTCCTGAAAGGACACATGCCAGAGGGTAGATGAAAGTCGTAAAAACAATAATTTCAACTCTAAAATCAATAATCTCAGAGATACCTTTACAATTCTGGAAAGACTTAAATGTTAATTGTGAGTCATCCGAAGATGCAC
This sequence comes from Pissodes strobi, assembly GCA_016904865.1. NCBI lineage: Eukaryota > Metazoa > Arthropoda > Insecta > Coleoptera > Curculionidae > Pissodes > Pissodes strobi. The sequence continues at coordinate 216,814 of MU183419.1, forward strand.
CAGATGACTAAACCGAGTTAGTATATCTATTATTGTTATTATAAACTTAAAAAATTTGTTTTAGATTGCATTTTATGCTGTAGTTTCCATTTTTTTTCTTCTTCCATTTAAAGTTGTTTCAAAAATAAAAATATTATAAATTGTATTAAGGTTGTTTTTCCTTTGTTGACGCTTTTAAAGGTAGTTATTAATTTGTGATGGTTTTTTGGCAATCATAAACAATGCTTTTATAATGCGTATGTATATTTACATCTCAAACAGTAAAAAGCAAGTGAAAAATATTCCTGTTCTTAAATCAAAGATCAAAATTAAATTTCTCTAAATTACACAAATATTGTATTTATTGTCCTATGTGTTGACACTTTTCCAAACTCCTAAGGATAAACGTCCTAACTAACAAAAGTCAAAGTTTGGGGCAACTCCGCGATTTACAAAGTATATGTATTGACGTATATTCCTTAAAGTTAACTCATGCCAAAATTTCATTCCTTTTGAAAAATATTTAGACAGTGAACAATATGAAAACAGAAAATCGTTAATATCTCAAAACTTTCCTCAAGTTAGATACGACTTTTCAGCTTAGCAGGGCAGAGTAGGTATACACATACTTTTATCGTAATAGATGTAAAATTGCAGTTTTTAACATTCTTATGGCGTTTAAAATGTTCCAATAATTAAATGGAGCATCTACTGATTTCGCTATTGAAAAATCAAAAATAATAATCACAACAATAAAAAAATCTCAAAAGAACAAAACAAAGCAAAGATAGAGATTAAGAAAATACTAGGCAAAATTATTTTGGAACATTTTTGACAAGTTTTTAAGCCCTGAAATTTCATTTTAAGTATACAACGCTTATTTAAACAATCTAGTTAATAACTAATAAGTATACAAAAGTGTATTTATTTCTAAATAAGACAGCTTTTGTAAGTAATCTTTTAACTGTTGGTTTCTGAGAAGATTCAAGCTTTTTAAGTTTCATAATGTATCCTGATTTTAAAATAGTTTGTTAACACCAATTTTATTAATTCGGTTCAATGGCAATTTAACCGGTCATCTTCATATATATGGTCCCCAAACCAGTCTAATAAAGTAGATGGCAAGGTTTTAAAAGTGTTTATAAGCCATATATCATTTAGTTTTCAGAAGTGTGTTTATAATGCGCGCACAAGCCTAGGATTCGTCAGGCGGTAGGACTAGTGTAGATGATTAAGACGAAAATATGAATTATGCTAGATTAGTTTTATTCTTGATTTGCAGTTATAATAAACTTGTTAAGTGTTATTAGAAGCTAATTGTCATCTACTTGTACTTGAACTAGAAAGACATGCATTATTTTATTGCTTTGTATGGCCCTCATGGGACGTCAAGGAAATGACATTTAATACTCACCGATGAAACAAAAGTTTTGGAAAATTCCGATTTGTTTTCTTGCAAACTCTACAAAGATGAACCATGATAAAGTATTTAACATTGATTTTTCACAAAAAGTCTTACAAAGTACTAAAGAACACCACACGATAGTAACAGAATCAAAACATGCCGCTTTACTACGACTAGCACGCCATTTTGTTATTCGGCCGGAATCGGCCGAAAGTAGACGAGAGGTAGCCGAAGCAGCCGATGCAGCCACGCGGCATTGCCACTTTTATTTATAGAAATTCCCCGCATGCCTGATGACAATATTCCAAATTCGAAAGTAGGTATTTACGTATGTTTTTTTTTTGTTAACCAAGGTAGATTTAAATTATAGAATAACAAATGTAACATGGTGCAATAAATTTAAAATAGTAAGTGTTATTTACAAACAAAATATACCTACTTGGGAGTTAAATTCACTGATTAATAAAGAAATATGGCAAACATGCTCTTGTACCACAGTGTGTGTTAGAATGTGATCTAATTTTGGGGTACATACTTAAAGTAAATAAATGTGTCTTTATTATTTTATTTTATCTTATGTTTCTACTACTTTCATGCATTCATCCTTTCACACATAAAATTAAAATACCGTAAATCAGGTTAACTATTACTAAATGTCTAACAAAACTTCTTGATTATTTAACTTAACGTGAACTCTGTCATTACTGAATTTAATTAAACTTTCTTTATTTTAAAATTTCAACTGACTGCCTTTCGGTTCACACTAAATACCTTGTTAGTTTTTTTCTACAATTCTCTCAATTTAACTTCATCAGGCAGGGATATAAGTCAGAACAGTACAGGAACAGATTTGTCTTACTTCTTATCTTACTACAATTTTCCAACCGCCATTTTACCCTCTTCAAACGGCACGAGGAGATACAAAAGCGCGTTTTCTCTCTTGAGAAAATGAGTAAAAACGCTTCCTTATCTAACCTTGGACAAGGAGAACAGAGTACAGCAGATATTTTCTAAATATCCATGCAAACAAAATAAGAAAAGTACTAAATATCTTGACGTCAAATGACTGGGTAGGTGTTCTTGGCGCCAAACTCAAACAGAGCGATGACTGCACCGTTGCTTCACAGGTGAGTGTTTGTCAGGCACTTTATTACTTCTTTCTTCAACTAAAACTTAAATTTTGATAAAACTAACTAAATATCTTGGCGTCAAACAGAGCTACGACTGTGTAGATGTTCTTGGCGCCAGCGATGACTGGATCGATACTTCCCGGCTGAGTATTTGTCAGGCACTAACATCTAACTTTTCCTACCGGCGGCGGCGTGGACAGGGAGAAGAGAGCGGGAAATTGCGCGGATGCGGATGCATTTGAGAGGGTAGAACCATGTTCTTTCGTTATTTGACATATTGTTATTTACACAACATTGACGGAGACAAAGATATATTATATTTAAACGTTTAAAAACGGTTTCTTTGACGGAGAGTCACAACTTGCTTTCCAGCGATTGTTTCATCCAGGTTCGTACTAAGGAGTAACTGAAATACAATGCTTTAAATCGACAAATTGCTGTTTACCTGGAGTGAAATAAATCTATTCGGAGTTTTAATTATAGCTCATTCATACTGCGGATATACAGGGTATTATCACCAAACTATACAGTGAAAAACGGTAAGTTAATACACATATTGAGGTGTTTCCCCAACAACTACGACATTTTCTAGGAGGTTTGAACGTTGATGTTTTAACGGATAATGTGTCCAGGAATAAAGTTCAGGTATTATCAGATAATTATTCTGAGATCGTAGAAGCTGATAACATTTGCTTTTCTGAATCTATGACTGATCATAATTTTGGTTTACTCTATATTCAATTACTCCCAAGTGAAGTCATACAAGAAATGTTTGCGCATTAGGGGGTAATTTAAAGTAAACCGAGCAGATTTGGAGAAAGATGTTTTATTGGTTCGCTGGGAAAACATTTAGTACATTGAAAATACTGATGAAAACTTGAACATTTTTAGTGACAATATTTTTTATCTGACTCATTTTGAAGCATCTGTGTGACCGAAGAGCCATTTACTCCTTGAATAACGACTAATATTAAATTTGTAATGAGATTATCGCAAATATTTAACACATAAAACTCCAACCCATCTTGAGTATTACAGGAAACTGAGAAATTATACAAAACATGCTATAATAATAGAAAAGGGTACATGTTTTAATCACATGTCAAATATGAATGGTGAATAAGTTTAGAGAAAAGCAAAACATTTACATTTGTTGGGGGATGAAGAGTTCGATTTTCCGAATTCTGCATCTGTGGCATCACCTCAATATATAAATTCAAAATTTTTAAATCAAATAGGCTTATTGTTCCTTCAACGCTAAATTTTGATCTTATTACTCAAAAAAACATTATTAGAGATTGTCTCTGGTATTAATAGTTGCGCTGTGGGGAGGATGGTTTGTTTGCGAACGATTTAAGATTGTGTTTGCCATAGAAACAACAGAGATCGAACATACAATGCTACAGCACAAGATGGAGTGGATATAGCTAGGGCAAAGATAGTGCACACTATTTCAAACGCAAAAAATAGAAAATCGTCTGGTCCAGGCGGAATACAGATAGGGGTTCTAAAAACACTAAACTTACAGTTTTATTAGTTTAACTGGATACAAAAAACCGGATTAATCCACAAAGATTGGCTCAAGCAAACATTCGTTGCTTTACTTAAGAAGAAGAGTAGTAAGATTTTGCCTGTTAGTTAGTGAATAAATAACGCACGTTTTTGAAAAAATTGTACTTTTTTAAAATAAAGCAAAATTAAGAAAATAATATTTTTCCTACTAGCTTGACAATGTTTATTAATTAAAATTGTAGCTGTATTGTTACTTACATTATGAAAATTTTTAAATAAATTGCTCGAAAACATTTAAAACTTATAATATCATCGGCTATAACTTGTCTTGAACGTTCCGTAATACAATGACTTAATGAAATCTGCACCGAAAGAGCTTAATTCTAAATTTAGAAAGTGCACAAAAGGCAAAGGTAAGTAAATTTAAAAAAGCTCTTTTCAGATTAGTTCAAAAGTATAGCTTCGGGTTCTTTCTGGTGCTAAAAGGGTAATTTCCCTATTTAACTTATTTAAATTCAAAAATTTTATTACATTCTACATAAAATTACCGAGATAATTCTTGCTTTGGGAAATTCTTTGTCGTGAAGAGTATTTAATAATTTCTCTAAAAATCGAAAACAGATTGTTTCTGAACGATAGGCTTGGGTTATTTTTATTTAACTGTTGTTACAGTGTTTCGATTTATATATGTCTCGAACAAATATCAGGTGACAGCTACAACTATGTTCTCACTTTCTGGCACAGCACCTATCTATTTATATATGCAGCACTTCAGCCCTTCTTTAGATCTAGGCCTCCCTCATTAAGTTCCGGCCAATTTTGTGTGTGGCTGAGTTCAACTATCTCAGATGAGCATTATTTTTCAGGTCGCCTGCCCTCCAGCTTTAAGATCTTCCTCTTCCACTTTGACTGTCCGATAACTTTATGTGTGTTCCATAAATCGTCCTTCTGCCTAACGCTAATATACCTTGCGCATTTCCCTTTTAATTTCACTCTCTCCTTTCTTACGTCTTTTTCCATTGTTCGAGCTCTTATCCACTTATTGTTCTCCTTAAATCCGCGATATTCTATCCAATTTTTGTCTTTGTAAATGTCCATATTTGTGATGGTCAAAAACTTTTGTGTTCGAATGCGGCCCAGGCTACTTTAACACTTTTTTTGATTTTTGTCGTTTGATCCTCATCACTCGATTTAATAAAATTTGACCCATGTAAGTGTTTTCACTAACTTCTTCGGTCTTTTTCACAGTCTTTGCTTTTTGATAGCCCATTATTTGACCATTTGCGCTTGATCATCTGGGTAGGTCTCTTACCATTTATTAATATCAACACAATTTCAAGACCTGCTTCTTCTCTCGGTTAGTACCCACCTACAAAGCTTCACTTATTCTGAGCAATTAAATAACTACTCTTTACACCGTAAAATTATTCCATTAGCACAAGTGTTATGGTATTATTGTTAGAAATGGTAGGGTCTCAAAAGATACCACGTAAAAACCAAAAGTTTAAGAAAAACGAGAGAATGCTAATCGAAATTATCTAAGAACAAATGAATAATATTAGTGGCAGGATAACGTTTCAGTTACCATGGCCCCAATTACGTATGGCGTCCATCCAACAAGTTCTGTAAAAAGTTACTCCCAAGCAGAAAAGATAATTTTGCAAGTAGCCCTTCCATATTTGCCGAGAATATACAAAGCACTAATCACATGGGCAAAGTAGTAAGTAATGATCCTGGCCTTTGCTGAATTGGCTTATAGATACTGCAATTCGCAATGCATGGTTTTCGTATAAAAGTTCTGGAATACATATTACACACAAACTTGCTTTTTCGTCGAGAGGTTGTGAAAGTCAATCTTCCTAAATATAAAAACGTTTCCAAAAATAGGGAAGACCCCAAACAAGTTGCATCAGCTTGACTTTGAATAGGATTTCTGATGACATTAGATATAATCGTATTGATTACATCGTTATCCTAGTCCCAAATAATGAAAGAGGGCGGTATACAGGAAGGGATGTATATCTGTGGGTCGAACAATGTGTTGAAAACGTGTTTTGGGTCGATGTATTGAATGATTTTTCTTACTAAGTAAACTCTTACTTATTTTGCTTAAACTTTTATACCGATTAGGCTAGTGTGATCGTATGTAACTTTTTTTTTGCGAAATATGTAAAACAAAATAAAAGAAGACTTTTTTATT
>MU183420.1:0-11376 GCA_016904865.1 Pissodes strobi
AGTTAACACTTCGCACTTTATTTAAAATAAAACAACCATTAATTATCTAAACATTCTACATCGTTTATCATTACGGCTTGAGTTAATTAAAATCTTCCTTCTAAAAAACAAGGCTAATTAAAAATATGAGCCTTCATTCTTGATACTCCTTTTAATCGGCACAGACAGAATAGGATCTGCCCGATCATAAAATTGTCGTTAGCGAAATCCAATTTATGATCTCTATGGCTAAGGTTTTTATTATCCCTTTCGGGATCCGGAGCGGCTTAAATTGTGAATCAGATTCTCAGGTCATATTAATTTCGTGTGATCGGATTCAGTAAATAGTATTGACAAGACAAAAAATTAAAGGGAGAAATGAAAAATATAGAGGCTGTAAAATATAAATACGTATGTGTAAAATATCGTACATTGGCACATCGATGGTTCTACATACCTACAATGCCAGAAGTTATTGTTTTCAGCATTTTTCTCGTGTATTTCATCTTCTCATTACTTTCGATATTATTATTGCTCTCAAAATTTTGTTATCATGTTGCATGTTCAACAGCTCTCTTTTCTTCATTTCGTTGCAGTATTCCAACTTTGTGTATTAATGTTTTCGTATTTTCATCTTACTTGATAATTTAGTTTGTTTATTAACTACCTCTCTATATTCATTTACTAGTTTATTACTACTGTATCTAATTTTCGTTCAACCTTTGTTAAATATTCACGTGTTATTTGTTTTAATTCGTTGGATTCAATATTACTTGGCACTGCTAAATCCTACTTTCGAATAATTTTTCCACTTGCTGCTCAAAAGCGAAGAAACGGGTCGTTCTCTCCCCCATTGAAATTTAAATATGTCGGGTCAGATTAGTTTTACTTTTCCAGCAAATGCTAATAAAACCTAAACCTGAAAACGGTGTAAAGCAAACGAATACGAAAGTACCGCCAAAAGAACGAGGGCTAACTCATTTCTCAACTTTATTTCAGCTTCTAAATTGGGGTGATTCTTTCAGAGAGACGCAAAATTTCCATTTAGGTTTCCCATCTGATAAATATAACGTTACTAATATTTAATAGAAAAACAAATTTGCCTTGTATTTCAATGCATAGAATAGCTCATATCCTGTACATGTATGACTGTCTGTTGACTAATTCAAATTCAAATATTTATTCACAATAATGCATACAATAAAGTTTTCTTGCACGTCCAATAAAAAGAAATAGTAAAATCATAAAATCTTAGTAATAGTGACATGATACAAAGATATAGTAAATATTAAATATGACCTAACTGACAAGACTACAGATTACTATAGTTACAAACAAAATACATATATACAGTCTAGTACCTAAGAAAAAGAATACAACATCACAAATATCAGAAATAGGAGAGTTTTCTCACAATGCTCTACATGTGTATAATATTTTCAAAATATTCATCCTCTTAAGAAAGGCCTTTACTCTAAACTCATATGTCTTTAGGTCAAGTGATCTAACTTCGTTAGGTAAGGCATTAAAGAATCTTATTCCATAATGATTTGATCCATCCCTGGCTTGTGTTGTTCTACTATGATTAATAGATAACTGATTTCTACTCCTAGTATTATAGGAGTGAAAATCTAAATTTTGGGTATATTCATTCAGATGCTTCTTTACATGAGTGAGACAGATGTATATATACAATGAGGGCAATGTTAGTACCCCTAAAGACACAAAAGCCCGTCTACAACACTGTCGGTATCGCAAGCCAGAGACAACCCTTACACATCTTCTCTGCACTGCAAACACTCTCCTAACATCAGCAGAGTGACCCCAACGCAGCAGACCATATGCCAAATGACTATGAACATATGCATAATAAGCATTTAGCAAAACACCCCCCGAAACACACTGCCTCAGATTCCTAAGAACATATATCCACTTGTTCATCTTTTTTATAACACTATCACAGTCTTCTGACCAAGTTAGTTTAGGATCGAGTAAAACTCCAAGAAATTTTGCTGTCAGTGATTCCGAATCAAAGTTATAGGGCCTGAGACAGAATGTAAGGGTCTGCCCATTGGCGAGGAACCAATCACAAACACAATCCTGTAGGTCCATTACCAACTCTCTCAATGCGGCCAGGCTATCTGCAGAGCTAACAGCAGTAGTATCATTGGCAAAAAGAATTATGTCAGTAGAGGGAGATGCCATACAGTAGTTTATGTCATTAATAAATAGAAGAAAAAGAACCGGCCCTAGGACAGATCCTTGTGGCACTCCATAGGTGACTGGAGCCATAGAGGTATGACACTGCTGTCTATCAGCAAGATAAGACTCTACAAGGTTCAAACTGCCATCAGCAAAGCCACAGTGTTTCAACTTCTGAAGCAAAAGGTCATGTGACACACAGTCAAAAGCCTTAGTGATGTCAAAAAAGAGAGCCTGTGCATACTTTTTACTTTCAAAACATTCCTGAACAAACAAGGCCAAGTGACTGATAGCTGCAGTAGTTGATTTATTAGTGCGAAACCCAAATTGCCTGGGATTAAAGAAATTGTGTGTCTCAAAGTAGCTACAGATCTGCCCCCTTAGAACTGACTTAAAGATTCGGCCAAACAAAGGAAGAATGGAAATTGGTCTATAGCTGGAAGTATTCTTAAAATCACCATTCTTATAGACAGGGACCACTCTTACAATTTTAAGTGAATTTGGAAAAGAGTTAGAGGCTTTGCAGTAGTTAATCAGTTTTGAAGGGGTAGATAATTATTTCTTTAATGCTCTTAATAATGTTAGTTGTTATTTTATATTGGTCCCTTGCTTGTACTGTTTTTAACACTTCTAATTACTTCCCTCATTTCAATAAAAGTTACTTCCCTGAATGTGAAGGGATCACCCAAATTAGGAACCATATCCAGGTAGTTAAGGGGATCAATATTGCTATTAGGCAAGAAATTTATGATGTCTAGTGCAACATTTGAAAAGTAATTATTGAATGACTCAGCATTAATGTTGTTGACTATGGGGATCCTGGTTGTTGGATTATTATTTCTTATAATTTCCCAAATAGCTTTACCATTATTAGTAGCATTATTAATATGTGTATCACTTGCTAGTTTTTTGCTGTTTTCTAATTTTTTCCTATAATTTTTTTTAAAAGTTTGGATTAAATTATTAGGTAGTAAATCGGGCCTGTCACCCTTTAATGAAACTAAGAACCTCAATAGTTCTCTTTCTCGCCTGAGATCATCATTAAACCAAGATAACTGTCAACATCAACACCAGAAACACAGCGAAAATAGCGGAGCTCGTTTTGTTCAAGTGAACCTATTGAACCTATCTACAACTAACCCAAACTAACTGCAGTTAAAGCCATGTGGTTTTTAAATTTGATTTGTAATGTACCATTAAAACTGGGCGTTATAATTTTATAGGACATATTTAAAGTTTATAGATAGGAGAAAGCAATACACTTGCATATTGAACAGTAGTTTTAAATTATGGACCCAAAATTATTGAAATACGTTTGATCGTTTAGTCGTAAAATTCTGGCCGGTGGCTATTCTTAGTGGAATATCCTGTATCCTGTATATTTTACAGTTGAACCACAATATTTTCCATTTACGAAATTACTTCCGAACGTTAAACATCTTCATATTTCTAAAGAATTTCCCGAAGGCAGGTTAACAAAAGAACGGAATGATTTCATGATTTTATTCGACTTTGAAATGTACCTTTTTCATCATTTCCAGATTTAAAATTGCTCTTTTATTCTGGCAATCAGTCGAATTTTTTATGGATTACTCGTAAAAAGCACCGTTCTTTGATTCCAGATATTTTCCCTAATAAAATGTTTAATATTGTGAAGTTTGTAGAATATTTTTTGCTTTATTTACCGGTATTCGTATGGAGTCTGATATTTTGTCCTTAGATATATATCAATTTCGTCCGATAGTTCAGCTGACCTCCACCAAAAGCTTAAATGTCTCTATATTATTTAAAAATAGTTAATCTGTTTTATGTTATGGCAAATAAAAACATCAGGAAGCCTTTACTCTCAAAAAGCTCTTTACGACTAGGGCTTAAAAACCGCTTATTCTCAAGTCAACAGCCTGCAGGCAAAACACTTTAAGCTTCATATTTCCCGTCGTATAAACTCCAAAGTTAGGCACAGGCGAGCCCATTGAAAACACTTTGGTGGCCATAAAGTTTGCCTTCTTTACGTAAATAATACTGGCATTAAATTTAGCACGTTGTTGCCAGTAACTGGTGATTTATTTATAGAAGGTTGTTCTCAAAATAATTGAATTAGATAAGGCTTAACACAACAACAAAAATGTAATAGATTATGAGCTAATAATAATAAACGCGTCATAAAAAACTCTTTGGTGCTATCATAACATAACATACTGGCAACGATGTCATGTTTTATCATTTCGCTTACAGGTAAACATAAACTTCAAAAATTGCTCTCCGTCGTTTAATTTTTTTGACAAGTTTGAAAATTTAAATACTTTCGATATTATGGAGGGTTAGTTTTAAAAAATTCAGACATTTAGAAATAATCTTCTAATAATCCTCAGTAATTATCGGTACTTTTAGAATTGTATCAAATTAATTGGCTTTCTCGTTTTACCTGCTTGTACCTAAATAAACTCTATTAAGCTGTCTGCTCGGAAACTTGGATAAACACGCCTTCAGGTCCCATTCGTTATCTTAAGGTTTATGGATCCATTTGCTTATTGTCTAGACTTCCTAAAAACAAATTACCCTTAGGCTGCCTGAGTCTGGATTTTCAAAACTCGAACGAGTCAAATAGGATGATAAAACTAAATTAGCTAAAGTTTTCATTTTTTAATTCGAGAATTGATTGAACAAATATTGCTCATCATTGCCTATACTGTAAATAGGAGGGAAATGTTGAACCACTGCGTTTTTGGAAGTTGGGGTCTTAATTTAACACACAAGAGACAGCTTAAAACACTTTAATTACTATCAAAGAAAAAGATTACACTTTCTAGGCACCCGACATTATTGTTATATTCGAAAAACTAAAAGTAAACAACCTAGGCTATTTCACCACAACTCGCTGGTTGTAAATAACCGGTTGCCGGTCGCTACCAGAATAACAGGCCTGAACACAAAAACTATTATGATATAAGCAAGACAGGAATAATTTCATTGTTTTACAACACACAACACCCCTCCTCAATGAAATTATTTCCTAAAAATGTACATAGAAAATATAGAGTACAAAGCTTTAGACTAAAAATATTTCACTAAACAAATGTGATTTATACTAAACCCATCATAGCACGAAACTTTGTAAACTTGACTTTAGACAAAGGTTTTGTTAAAATATCAGCTACCTGGTTATCAGTATTAATTTTAACAACTTTTATTAAACCCTTATCTATCTTTTCTTTAATCAAACTGAACTTAATGTCAATATATTTCAATCTACGATTATTTTCCGGATTATTCGCAATTCTTAAGGCAGACTGGTTATCTTCAAAAATTTTAATTGGCAGCTCCAAAGAATCCAACTTTAAATCTGACAGTAACTTAAATAACCAACATGCTTCAACTACCGCCATAGATAATGCGCAATACTCCGCCTCTGTTGAGGAAATAGCTACAGTTTGTTGTTTTTTGCTTACCCAACTAATTGTACAACCATAAAGTTGAAACAAAAACCCACTTGTTGACTTTCTATCAAAGAGGTCACCACCCCAATCAGAATCTACATAAGCACAGAGAACCTCTACTTTATAATTTTTTTAAAAGACTAACTTTAACCCTAATGTACCCTTTACATATCTTAGGATTCTTTTTAGAGCATTTAAAACATTCTGATTTGCTTTGTCTTGAAATCTACTTAAAATAGTAACACTTTCACATAAATCTGGGCGTGTTCCCGAGACAGCGTACATTAAACTACCTACTATCTGCCTACAAAGTCTTATTAGATTATCATCAGAGTTTCCCTTTTTTAACATTTTAAAGTCAAAATTTGGGTCCAAAGGTGTACTAATGTCATTACAATCAGACATTCCAAATCTATTTAGAACTCGTTTTAAATAACTCTCCTGACTTAGTTCAACTGTTCCCTGATCCAAATTTTGTCTCACACTTATTCCTAAGTACTCTGAAATTTGTCCTAAGTCCTTCATCCTAAAATTTTGCTTGAACATAGATTTTACATTTTGAACATCTACTAAATTGCAACCTATAATTAATACGTCATCGACGTAAAGTAAAACAAACAATCTTTTGTTGTTAGTGATTCGTGAATACAAACAAAAATCATGATCTGACTTAACAAAATTTTCTTTTATCATGAAATTATCAAACTTATTGTTCCAATACTTTGGAGACTTCTTAAGTCCATATATAGATTTATTTAATTTATAAACTTTTTGACTTGCAGTTTGTCCTGGCAATGTCATGTACACCTCCTCCTTGATGTCACCATAAAGGAAAGCACTTTGCACATCCATTTGATGCACTATCATTCCATAATGATTGGCCATTGCCAACAGGATTCGAAATGTGCACAACTTGGCAACAGGTGCATACAGGCCATACAATTCCTCACTTAAGTCCTGCAGAAAACCCCTTGCCACTAACCGCGCTTTATACTGTCCATCACTTTTAATCTTGAAACCCCATTTAGTGTCGATTAATTTTTTGTCCTTGAATCTCGGCACTTCATCCCACGTATTATTGTCTCTAAGCACTTTCAGTTCCTTCTGTATAGCCTCCTTCCACTTCACACTGTCCCTTCACGACATAGCTTCTTTGAAGTCCAAAGGCTCCTCACCATAAAAGCACATATCACACTGGTCCATATCAGAGTTCATATCATAATCTTTCATCCACACTGGTTGTCTAATTTGCCTGTTTTCTGTATCCCTTAAAATACATATCTGTTGTTCATTGCCTCCTGGTTCAGTTCCCCTCACTAATTCAACAAGAGATTGATCGGAACCGTTTGCATCCTCAAAAATATCAATCTCCTCATTAGGTCCATCCAACTCTCACTACTCTGATCACTTTGATCAGCTGGCTCCTGTACTTTTTCATAGTCAAGTGTTTCTCTTAATATGGGCCCTTCATTTATTTCCTCCTTTTCTTCTGGAAAGTTTAAAAATACAAGTTTTCCTTCTTCAGAGGGTCCTTTAAATGAGGCTTGGCATCTCCAGGTATAAACACCACATCTCTGTGAATCTCAAAATCTCAACAGTTTTCTTTTCTGGCAGATATACTCGATAACCTTTTACCTTATCACTGTATCCCACAAAAATTCCAAAGATGTTTTTAGCATCCAATTTCAACCTTTTTTGCTTTGGAATATGAACACTAACCTTTTTGCCAAACTCCTGGAAAAAATTCATACTCGACTGTTCATGAAACCATAATTCATAAGGTGTCTTGTCTCTCTGAGGACTGGCTCCAGCTCTATTAAGTGTAAACACTGCTTCATTCGCAGCTTCGGTCCAAAAATCTTTATCTAAAACAGAAGAATGTAGCATAGTTCTTACCAGCTCCATTATGGTTCGATTATCACGTTCCGCTCTCCCATTTTGTTCTGGAGTATACGGGCATGTCTTCTGGTGCATAATTCCTCTCTTTTCACAGATACTCTTAACCTTCTCATTTACAAATTCCAAGCCATTATCTGTTCGCAATATCTTCACCTTCTTTTGTGTCATATTTTCTGCCCAATTCAAAAAACTCTCAATTTTTCTCTCAGTTTCTGATTTGTTGTGCAAAAAATTAACTTTCCTAAAGCTTGAAGAATCGTCCTTCAAATTTAGCATATACTTAGCCCCTCCTAAAGATGTAACCTCTAATGGCCCACACAAATCTGCGTGTATCAGCTCACAAGGCATTTGAGCTCTGCTATGGCTTTCTGGGAATGACAATCTGTGTTGTTTTCCAGACAAACATTCACTACAAAATTGCTGATTTTCATCCTGAAACTCAATATTACCTTTTCTCAGCACTTTTCTGACCTGATCAAAATGTATATGAGCCATTCTTTGATGCCATTTGTCCAAGCTCATAACAGCATTACATTGATCATACTTTAGACTTTCTATTTTAAACTCCATTTTAAATAATTTACCCTTTCTCTTTGCTATGGCCCTAATTTTCCTTTCATGGTCTATGATTTCACACTTGTTTTTATCTGAGTGCATTTTAAAGCCTTTATCGAGGGATGTACTTAAAGAGAAAATATTTACTGCCAGATCTGGAACAAATAATACATTAAGTAAGTCAGTTCTTACCCAACTGCTTCCATTGAAGGCCAAAAGTTGAACTTTTCCCACTCCTTTTACTCCTACAAAGTTGCCATCACCAACTCTTACTTTTCTTGTTACCGCCAAAGTTTCCATTTCTATAAACTGGTTTTTATCATAGCACATATGCTCGGTTGCCCCACTGTCCATCCACCAACCATGTCTAACATCCTCTGACCCAATTATCGCCATAATCTCCACACCACATTCGGATATTAGTGCCTGGTCAGCTGACCTCTGGTTGTCCTTACCCTGAGTAGCATCCCCATGCCCTTGCTTCCTAAACCAACATTTCTCCATCAAATGGCCTGGTTTCTTACAAAAGTTACAAACTCGTTGAGGGCAATTTCTTTTAAAATGATTTCCACCACACTGAAAGCATTTAATACCTGAGCTACCACTTGTACCAGCCTTATTTTTGAACTTCGACACATTGGAACCTGCTGCTAAAGCCTGCGCCTTCTCTGTCCCCTTACTCCTTTCCTCTTCCAGCATCAACCTCGACAACAGATCTGTCAGAGTCTGTTTATCTTCAGGAGTAGACTCCCAAGCAGACACAAAATACTTCAAGCTATCTGGCAGGGACATAAGAACTTTAGTAATAACCATTTTGTCACTAATTTCTTCGCCCATGGATTTTAGGGTGACCTTTATTTCTTCTAATTGGGAAATAAAATCTACCACCTTCCCATCTACATACTCTAGAGCAAAAAATCTTTGTGTTAATAGATGTACACTGACCTGTGACTGATGCTCGCAGATTTTCTTAAGTTTTGCCCACATTTCTGCTGAGGATTTGCATGTTAAGATATGATTTATAACCCTCTCACCCAGTCTGGAAACTATGATGTCTTGAGCCTTGGCGTCTTTGTTATACCACTCTTGGGTGTTTCCTGGAGGCATTGGCCTCTCTGTGGTGCCATCCACTATGCGAAAATAGCCCTTTGACCTTAATGCTATTTATACTTAAAACGTCCAAGAAACCCAATTTTCACCGTTTAATTTTGCGATATTTAGCAAGCCTACTTGCTTCGCCATGTCTCTGTGTTCCTTAGGGTTCCTTCAAGCCTCACAACTGGAGTAATACACTTTTACAGCCCAAAAAGAAACTTCTACCGCCCACCAACTTCCACAACAAAAACTGAAACTTTACAGCGGGTCTGGGCCCATAACCTGTTGAACCACTGCGTTTTTGGAAGTTGGGGTCTTAATTTAACACACAAGAGACAGCTTAAAACACTTTAATTACTATCAAAGAAAAAGATTACACTTTCTAGGCACCCGACATTGTTGTTATATTCGAAAAACTAAAAGTAAACAACCTAGCCTATTTCACCACAACACGCTGGTTGTAAATAACCGGTTGCCGGTCGCTACCAGAATAACAGACCTGAACACAAAAATTATTATGATATAAGCAAGACAGGAATAATTTCATTGTTTTACAACACACAACAGGAAATAAAAAATTATGTGCTCAGCAATGGTAAATAATGGCAAAGGAGTAGCTGGGCTATAGATCTGCTGGATCGCAATAATCTATATGATAAACGCTGCCATCTATAGTCAGGAAAAATAAACTATAAAGGACGTGACGTAGCCACGCGACGAAGTTGGCGCGAAAGCCTTAATTGCATATGGCAAAGACGTACGGGCAAGACTATTTTTCTTGTTTAGAGTTTATAAAAATGTGTTTAAACTCAAAATTTTCAATGGATAATAAAATTAAACTATTTTTGGTAATAAAGAATGGAAAATACTTTTTTAGAAACTGTTGGGGAAACACCCCAACACGTGTAGAAACTATCGTTTTTCACCGTATAGTTGGTGAGAACACCCTGTATGTATGTAGAATGAATGAGCCGTAATTAAACACAAAATAGATTTATTTCACCCCGGGTACAATCCAATTTGTACATTTAAATCAGCAAGTGCCAGTTCTTCTAAACCCCTTAGTCCAACCCTAGACGGACGATCCCTTAGTTCGAACCTGTAGAGCAGTGCTGTCAATATAAGAGATTACAATAGAGCCAACTTTCACTAGGAAGGAAAACGTTTGTAATCGTTTTAAAGTCAATGTATTTTTGTCTCCGTCAGAATCAGTCTGTCAAATAAAGAAAGAAAACAGCTTCTACCCTTTTAATCTCAAACGAATTCGGCAAAGTGCCAATCCCCCACCTTTTATTAGATCGTGGCGCCAGCCGGCGACTCGCTCGAAGAAAGAAATTCAAGTAAGTGCGTAGCAAACACTCATTCGCGTAGGATCTGTCTAGTCACAGCTCTCCTAGTTTCCGCGCCAAAAACATCTAGCCCTGTCCTAGCTCTGTTTGAGGCAATTAATTAGTTTAAAAGTGTCTTACATCCACTAAAATGTACTAGATCAGTCCAGCTGCTCTCTAGCCTCGCAGTTCAGTTAAGACGTTCGCTTAAATAGCAGAAAAACGTGCTGTTCTCCGGCCAAAGGTCAAGTTCCCTTTTGGGCCAATTTCTCTTGTATGCACGAATATTAGAAAATATTTCTTGCACCTCAGTTATCTTTGTCCAAGGTTTGGACAAAGACCTCCTTTGTGTTTTTTAAAAGCAATTCTTCGAAGTTAGAAGCGATAGCATCCCCGTTCCCGTTGGAAATTGGAACATAAAATGGCGGAAGGCAGACTAATATTCCTGGTCGAATTCCTGTAAAGCAAGGCAGGTAAAGCAGGCGAAGGGTCAAGGTATGATGTGTGAAAGTTACTAAGTTGAAGACGAAGTCGTAAAATAATAAAGATAAAAACTAATTTCAATAATCAAGACGCTTCAGTAGACATTTTTAAATTTAAGAAACCGCTTGTAATTTTAGTTTTATACTGGAACGAATGATGAGTGATTGAAAGTTTTAGTCTAAGAATTGTATATATATTTTCTATTTAACACTGTTGATTTATCTCCATTATATTTAAATGCAATTTACACCTGCATTATTAAATTATATCAATACCGAATACATGTTTCAATTTCTCACCACCCTATGTTATACTGTTCATTAAAAGTGGTTAATTAGAATACCACACCCTTCTTTATGGTCTTAAGCAATAATAAAAGAATTTGTGTATCCCGACCA
>MU183420.1:11386-93692 GCA_016904865.1 Pissodes strobi
TCTTTATGGTCTTAAGCAATAATAAAAGAATTTGTGTATCCCGACCAGAAACTTTTTGTGTTTGAATTTAAACAAACCTAGATAAGCCAAAAGTAAATAGAAGTATAACGATTCTGTAATTATTAAATCTTGTATGAAAGGTATCTTTAACACTTTGACTGCCATGCCAAATTCCATAGAAGAGTCGCCTATGCCACGCGTTTTTTTTTATAGAAAAGTATTTGATATACCTCTCTAACAGTTCTAACACTCTTTTATATGTTATGTATTTTAGTTTCGTTGTATTCATGACTTTAAGACTAGTGTATAAAAAATATACACGTGGCGTAAAAGTGACAAAAATATATTTTGCGCCACGTGTGCCTATAATTCTAGTATTTATTGTTTTTATTATTATTGTATATAACCCTATGTCAAAACTACCTATTGTATTTCATTTCACAGCAATAAATACTACCTAAATAATCAAATTAATATAAAAATATTTAACTTTTATCAAAAGTCGGCGCTAAGATTATTTTGTCATTGCCCCACGCCACGATAAACTATATCCCATAAGAAATGCACGTGAAGCGTGTTACTCTAGGATACACGCGGCGCAATATTCATGATTGCGTGTGTATACCAGAATATACACGTGGCGATCTGGTCTAGGCTACTGTGTATACTCAAAGATACACATGGCAGTCAAAGTGTTAAGAGTATGAGTTTATGAGAGAAAAATAGGCAAAGATAATTCATGTTGTTTCTACTTTATTTAATAAAAACACCACACTCTAAAATACTCTGCAAAACAAGCACTATGGTCTCTGCTTTAGTTCCCAATTTATGGGATTTTCTTTAGGATCAAACGAATAATATAATAAGTATCAAGTTTCTCAATGTTCAAAGCAACAAAACACAACCATCAATGGTTTTGAAACATCCGAAAATATTACTAAAAAAGCTAAAAACACAACGAAAACATAGAAGATGCAGTGACAGCAATGGCGAAACGAAGGCCATGCGTCGCGCAGCAACGTCACAGCGACGACGATGTTGGTGACAGATAGTAAGTGGGCATAGGCTCTTATGTGAAGTAACCATCCTTATCTAGTTTATTATTCTTGATCTATAGTAGCTGTCAGTACTGTAGTTCGCACAAATTTTGAAAAGTATGTAGTATTAGCGCATAAAGTTTCGTATTAGTATACATTCATTCAGATTTGATAAAAACAGCAAAGTTCAATCAAATATAAAGTTCTATTTCTGTATCAATTTTTTGAAATCACATTATTAATCACCGGAAGAAATATAATTTCGTTTTATTTGCATGTTGCTTCGTACGTTAAACTTCCTAAATCCTTTAAGCGTAATCAAACGGACCGAACCTCGACTCATTCGCTTTGATTTTTTATATTCCCATTCTCATAAACCTCTCATCTTATACGAGAAATGATTGATGTCGGACTTTTTCAAAACAAAATTATCCATATTTATGGAGTTTTAGATTCTTGTTAAAAATTTACGTTATTAGATTTAGGGAAGTTTCCATTTTTCTCGCAACTTGGGTTCAAAGAGGGAGTGATTTATTATTGGATATTATATTTATTACTGAGGTTTGTTTATAGTATGGTTATGCTACGAAGACTGTTCCCACTGCATATTTCTTGTGAAGAATACGCATATGCTTCTTGAGCCGAAATTAAGATAAAAATTAATCCTTTTGTGATAGTATGTTTTTTATATAAACTGCTGGACCGTTCAAGCAGGCCAAGCAAATTTTTAGGTTCACTTTTGAGCAGGGTTGGCACCAGTCCCGATTTGCTCGGGATAGTCTGATTTTGACCCAAAAGTCCAGCGTTCCCACGCAAAGCTCTAATATCCCGATTTTTATTAGTTTGGCTATTAGTTTACTAAACCATAAAATTGTAAGATGTATTATAAAGACATATATTTATAGCTTCAAAACATTTTAAATAGAAAATGTTGCCAAGTTTAGACATGAAAAAAAAAATTAATTTGAACAGTGGCTGCGCACGAACGCGCCATCGCCCGAACGCGAACAGGAATATTGACAACAGTGCTAAACAATCAGGGAAAAGGTTATTAGCGGCTAGTTACCAAGATGCATTCCGTTTACAATTGGTCGAAACAATTGGGCGGGGCTTGGAATACGTCAGTTGACTTCACGATAATTGACTTGCATCTCACTGCTGCTCCCCGATCGGATTTAAGTACAAATACCACCTGTAAATAATTGTTTGTGTGAATCGTTGTTGGAAAAGATATTAGATTGGATTGTTGTACTGCTTTTTTTTTAATCTTTTTTCCTGATTTTGCACTTGCCTTGGGTTAGTTTTGGTTAGGTCCTGCTTGTTGAGCCCCCGCAGCGAGCGGAGGGCCATGTGTGAAGTGAAATATTTTAAGAGCCGTATTATAGTGGATATACAGTAGCTTGTACGTGTTTTCGCGAATATATTCCATTGCCCACCATTCAAATCATATTACCACAAAGAATCCCCTTTCTTCTTGTGCATATTACAACCATAATAACGTCCAATTATTTCGACCAATAATAAACGGAATGCATCTTGGGAGCTATCCTCTCCTAAAAGGTTACGCACTGCCGCAGTCAGATAGGCAAATAAGTCACTTGTGGTACATGGATGACCTAAAGTTATATGCAAAATCAAAGAAAGAAATGAAAAATATAGAGGCTGTAAAATATAAATACGTATGTGTAAAATATCGTACATTGGCACATCGATTGTTCTACATACAATGCCAGATCTAAACTATCTGCAATAAATATGGCGAAAGCAGTTAACACATACGCTACCGTTGCAGTTTTGGCGTCATCCAATGGACCAAGACGGAACTTATCAATATTAAAAAAAGGAAGGAATTTAGAAAATACAGAGCCCATCACCCGCGCGCCGCCTTAGAGAGATTTCATCTACCTAGAAAGATAGATGGCACGGGAATTCCTGACCTGATTGAAATGCACCATAAGCAGCTTGCGAATCTGAGAAAGTACTTTATACTAAAGCTGGTACCAGTCAATTACACCGATCTGTGGTAATAGCATATAAGAAAGCTACATCCCTGATACTTGCTGACAGAGACTATGGCCCCACTGCAGATATTATAACGCCAGAACAACAACTGCAGCAATGTAGAAGTAAAACACTTCATTAAAAATACCGAGCCATCCTCGAAAGCAAACCCATAGACATGAGTGCATTCAGAGCTTATCTGCATAAAGGCAGAATGTTTGAGGAAACGGAAGGCTTTATCGCTGCCATTCAAGACCAGGTCATTGCAACCAAAGTCCATAAAAGAAATATTCTGGGTGAAGAACCTGAAAGTATCAAATGCCGAATGTATAACCACAAGGATGAATACCTGAACTACATAGTTTCCGGATGCTCAGTTTTAGCACCAAATTCCTTATTGGACAGGCAACACAGGGCAACCAAAGTCTACGGGAGAAATACATGGAGCTAACTGAACGTGTTCCCTACTACCAATTTGAACCCACACCTGTGTGCGAAAATGAACAGGCTATACTCGAACAGAAAAATAATAACAGACAGAACAATAACTAACAACATCCCTGATGCCCTAGTGCTTTCTTTTAAAGATGAGAAGAAAACTTTCATAGTCGATTTTGCCGTACCTCTACCAGCTGATATCGAGAAAACCTATTCTGAAAAAAATAATAACTACTTAACTTTAAGTGACGAGATTCGCCAGATGTGGAATATGGAAACTGTGGTTATAGCCCCTATTTTCATCGAGTCAACAGGTGAAATACCTAAAACAATAAAGATGAGTTCAAGTCATATCGGCCTCGATTGGGATCTTTACATACCCATGCAAAAGTCTGTCTTCCTGGACATATGCAGCATCGTCAGGGGGGTTTTATAGGCGAAAGTTAAGTGCTTTTAACACTATCACCGAGCAAGCCATCTTGTCATGGACCGATGTGCTGTGGCTCTCATACCAGGAAAGAAGAAACCTGTCATAATGGAATAATAATAATAATAGCAATAATTATGCTTTACACCCTTTGTCAGACCTGATGAACTGCAGAACAATACACCAACTTCCCATTTAATGAACATAGACGACCTAAAATTGTGCAGTCAGTAACACTGTTATGTTCAGCAATGATATACGGATGGAGTTTGGTATAAACAATTGAAAAACATTACATTTTGCTAAATGTCAAATATTACCAGGAGACTACAAAATATATGAATGCGATATAATCTGCGCAATGCAACCAACTGATTGATAGCTAGGATATATTCAATCTAGACATGTAGCTCATTCAATGTTAAAACTTAATACCAGAAGTGAGTACTATAGAAGGGTAAAGCTACTTTGCAAAACATCCTTATCAGGATGATGATATAATGTTTTGTAAAATGTAGTTTTCGTTCTTTTTAAAACGTAAGAGTCTTCGCAAACGTGGGGGTTCAACGTTATCAGGAAGGGGGCATGTGTGAACTACTTTTTAATTTAATCTAATTTCAGTAAAACAATAACACCGAAAACTAATTAAATATGCAGCAACTTTTGAATAAATTCCTACCGATTACGGGCATGCTACTGATCCCCACGAAATAAAAAAGAGCGGGTTGCACTCCGGGAGTGCCGGCAGAAGTGAAAACTTCAACATTAACGTTGTGAATTTTTGGCTGCTTTTGTTTCTTTCATCTTCTTTTTTCTTTTCATCATCAGAGAAGTAAGGCATAAAGTGCAGCTCACGAAGATCAAGATGATTCCAATTATGTGTATCATTTGCTTTAAAATGGCAGAAGCGAGTGTCTTCATTTTTTGAAATTACGTTGAAATTGTGGTAATGCACACAAATATTTTGATTGTAAATTTTTGCAAACAAGTATAAACAATCCAAATCTCCATATTCATTGTTACTTGAGAGTATATTATATGCTTCCTGTGGATTGTGGCAGGAGTTTATATAAGGTGAATCACGTAACTGTCTTCTCAAATCACAAGTCAAAATTTGAAGTTGCAGAACACGTATGAGTGAGTGGAATAGACAATTACCATCACCTGGAATATCTGGATATCTGTGTAGAACGTCTTTGGAGGTAATGCATTCGTGACTCTCTTCATATATACGAAGTTGTTGGGTGAGGAATTGATTTTGTTCGAGCTGTACATTTTCTAAATTTTGAGAAGCCCTGCATTGCACAACATTCTCCTGGTCTTCATAACGGTCCAATTTCTTTCTTTTCATTTGCAAATTATTCAAGTTCTTTTGGGACAATTTTCTACATTTTTGTCATTTTCCTTCAAACCTTTTGTACGTTGATAATATGCCCTTTGATTCTCACGATGTCTCTTTCTTTTTTCTTCATCTTTTTCTTCCTTCGAATCTTTTTTCTTCAAATCTTTTTTACGTTGACGCCATGCCTTTTGATATTCCCGATTTCTTTTCCTTTTTTTTCCTTTTGTTCCTCTGAAAAACGAAGATTATTTATTATTATTTTATTTCATTTATTTTCATTTGAAATTATTTGCTTCGTATCGTAATTTTGATGATTTTATACGGAATATACGTTTTTACACTCGATTAGCAAAGCAATGGATAAGCCAATGTGGTCAGTATCACAATTTATACTCCTAATATAAAGAACCAATGAGTCACGCGCGCATTGCTTCAATGTATTATTAAATAAAATAAATAAATAAAAAATTTTAAGTTAAACGGTTTTATTAAAAAAAAACCCGATTACCAGATTTGATGGATAGACAGACAGACGGCAGACATATACGAGAGAGTCAAGTTAAATAAAATCGTTAAAAAAAAGAAACGATTTCCCTCAAATATGTCGCTAAAATTGGTCGCGCGTATTTTTTCCGCTTACCACCGTGCTTTTGTTGCAGCCTCTCACATTAAAAACCTACACCGCACATGTGCTTATTGTGATATTATAAAAATATAGGTTAATGCTATAAAGCATAAACATATTACAAATATTACATCTATAATGTGTAGGTGCATATGGATATTTTTATAAAGTACTCACTCATTTTCTTTCACTATTTCCTCGTCACTTTTTTCAATAATAGATGCACTTTGTTCAATTTCCATATTTTAAACACTTTATATACACGAATTTTACAAGTAAACAGACATCGAATGTCTCCATCCGTGGTTGCGCGTAGCAGGCTGTAGTACAATCACACACGGGCACTCGCGCAAGCGCCTTGCGCCGCTTAAACGAAGCAGCAGGAGCAGGAATAAATTTTCGCCGAGCGGTAGAAAGAGAGAGGGATCCTTCCTCTCCTACGCCGCTCCGGCGGTCTACTCTCCCTCCGTCTTACGATTTTTCGATCAGGCTACGTGTCCTGACGCGACACATTTTTAATCCATCCCAAAAAAAGTAAACAAGCCGCTAAAGAAGTTTTCACTTCAAAAATCTAAAATATATACATTGAAAATTAAGGGCACCACCAAAATCTATCGTCTATCGACACCACAAATTGAAAATTTTTAGGGTTTTAGAAAAAAATTGGAAATTTGACGAACAAAGAGGGATGTAATAATTTGTTGACTAAAAAATGCCATTTTGAATAATTGAATAATCTAGAGGAGCCAAACATTCATCTATTAAAGAGGAAGGATATTACTAGAACCTAGAATCGCATCGTTCTAATTGAAAATGCAGAATTGGTGATTTTTTGGATTTAAATTTGAAAAATCTACTTGAAGTAAATATGGCAGCCTACGCAGCTATTTTCAAGAAATCAATCTCATATTTGTTAGCCACGAGGTTACGAATCTGAAATTGATTCACGACATCTCAGCTATAAAAAAGTTCTGTATAATTTTCCGTATGAGATTGAGAAATGCGAGAAAATCGAGGTTAAATTGAAATATGTAGAAAATCGCAACAAATTTCTATATTTCGCAAATTATACGAGTCTGAATAAATAGCCTTGCTTTGATGCATTATAGGAACGGTTTGAAGCCGGAAAAATGAGTCAGGATCGGAAAATGTGGGCATTCTGGTGATTAGAGGCAGTTTCTGAATTTTATATCAGATTTCGAGGCACGATTTTGCTTTTAGCATGTCGATACCTGTAGTATTTGTTGTAAGCAGATCGATTTATTTGCCTGAAATCTGATTTAAAACGATTTGAAGATGGGAAAATATACCAGGATCGGAGAATTTGGACATTTTTAAGTGATAAGCAGCGTTTTCTGTCGATTTCTAAGTACACTTTTACTTTAAACATCGAAGTTATGGCTATTAATTTCAAAATATAGAACACAAAAAAAATACTTGTTTTTTTATAATATTATTCTCACATTGTTGAAATTTTCACTTCTGTCCTGTGGTCTTAAGCATACACCATTTTTTTATTGTTAAGTTTCATGTTGGGTGATTTATTTTTGTGGCATCTATCTTCCTGCAGTCGTAATCTTTAAATGCTTTCAACATTAGTGTCTTACTTGTCATATTGTATCCTTTCTTATTTAATAGTTAACTGTGCCCTAGATTTAGTTTCAGATATTTCGAATTTCATCATTAAATTCCCTGACATGTTTTGTAATGAATCTCGCATATTTTCCTTCTTGTTTCTTAATCCAATTTCCTTCTGTTTTTTTTTTCGTTATTGTTAACTTTTTCTTTATGTTTGCATCATCTTCCTCTGTAGAAAACAATACATTTTTCAACATTGATTTTATATATTTTTAATCTGTTCCTTTCTTATTCTAGTAATGAAATAATTTGACTATATTCTAGTTTCAGTTTTCGTTTGCTTATTTGTTTTAGCTCTAATGATTTTGATCAATTCGCACTATCTTTTAACTATATTTTCTCAATATAACATCATTATTTTCTATTATTTTTTGCTTCCTCATTTAACTTGCTTATCTGTCTTTCATTATTTAATAATGAAATAATTTGGGTTAGCTTTCATGTTCTTATTTGCTTCAACTGCAGTATTGATCTTGTTCGATTATTTTTCTCCGAGCGTATTTAATTCCATATATTTAATTTCTTATTTTCTCGATTTACCGGCCTGTATTTTGCTATTAGTTGTGGCATCCTGAATCCCCATTTAGCTTGCTATTTGACGTCCTTTTGTGAAATTCTCAGTGCTTTTATTACTGCAACGAAACCTAAGAACTGTAGGTAACTTTCTTCTCATTTGATTTAAGTTTGCGTCATCGATCTTCCTTTTGCCATATTAGTTCCGTGCTCTGTATTCTGTGCTTGTCATTTTGTTTCCTTTCAGACAATTAATATTCCTATTTGATTCAGCCGCACTATTGATTTTACTCAATACTTTTTATTTCCTTCATTTTTGTCTCTAAAATAGTCGAGTTCACAATATTTTTCGATTCAACAGTTTTTATGTTACTATTATTTGTTGCTTGCTCATTTTTGAATTGTGCTTTTTGTCTATTTATCGTCAACTTTTCAGTGCTTGTATTAAACCCAGCCTAAAATAATTATTGCTATTGATGTTTGTTTGCGTCAACTACGAGCATTTAGGGCAGATGTTGATTCCCTTAGAATATATTTTCTTATTATGTAAACCCTAGTAAATAACTTATTTTAGACTTCCCGAACAAAATACCGCCCTGTCTAAAACTATGCCTATATACACCACTTGACCCGAAATCAAACATGGAGAAGCAAAAAGGTGGTTGACAGCTAATTTGGGAGACAGTTTGTTGATGCGGCCGTGATAAGGGCCAGAATGGCTAAATAATAGTATCAGCGATTAGGATTCGGCGGTCCCGCTAGGCTTAATTTGGGCCATTCTGGAATGCGTAAAAGCAGTAAGCAGTTTATCGGATCAAAATCCATTTTAGGAATTCGGTCAGCGTTATGGACCGAAAGTGGATCGTTATTACATAATATAGTCTAATGAAATTTTAATATTGCAGTTACTCAGAAATAGTTTTGGCATTTAATTTAATATTATTTTAAGAATCTCTCTAAAAAACATTGTCGGTTAGGAATACTGCAGAGGTTACTAGCATTCATCTACATTTTTAAAATTCTTCTCGAAGTTCGCGGTGCACTTTTCCAACACACAAATCAACATGGTACGCTACTGCTTGAAAATCAAGATCGAGCTTTCTGACTTACAAAATTGTACAGGATAATAATAAGAAGAAGGGTCCTGTCTAGCTCGACCTTTTAAATAACGACAAAAAAGGAGACTAATTTGATAAAATATAGAACAATACACCATTTAATGAACATAGACGACCTAAAACACTGCTTGACCACACTGTCATGTTCAGCAATGATATATGGAGGCAGTTTGGTATTAACAATATTGTAAAACATTGCATATTGCTAAAGGCCGATTATTACCAGGGGGCTACAAAATCAATGAATGCGATATAATCACGCAATGCAACTGACTGATTGGTGTAAATATCTAGGATATATCCAATCTACTTACTATAGAAGTGTAAAGCTAATTTGCAAAACATCCTTATCAGTACGATGATATAATGTGTTGTAAATTATTCTGAACTTTGTAAAATACGACTTTCTTTCTCGAATTGAGGTTTTTTCTTTCTTTTTAAAACATAAGAGTCTTGGCAAACGTTGGGGTCCAACGTTATCAGGGAGGGGGCATGTGTGAAAACGTATAAACTACTAAGCAAATATCACACTGTCCCAAGTTTGAACTTTGAAAATATTGTGTATACATTCATGATAAATTGTAGACAACGCGAAGGAACAGCGCAAGCAATTCTGAATTGTAAAGTTGCAATGGTCAGCAGATTTTATTATATAAATAGTCAAGCGTCTCCACCTATTCCGCTCTAACCATTGCCCGCAGTTTACAGTAACCACTGTACTGATATCCCAATCCTCAACATAACAGCTTTTCTCTGTAATCCAATCAAGCGTTTGATATGAGGGCCATGACCCCAACTTAGTAATGTATATGAAATTTCGTATTTAATGAAGGCATGGTAAACAGATAATAGCACCGTCTCCGAAGCAACATCCACCGATCATCTCAATGTGTGGCAGCAACACCTGCTCACAGCTTATTGATATGAGCATTTCGCGTTAGCTTACTTTCAATATTTACTCTTAAAAATTTGATAGATTCTGGCAAGCTCATTTCCTCTACATTTGTTTTCTTTAAATTGAGCTGATTATTACATCAATCAGAAACATTAGCATGGGTCTCTCCTATGACAGGTTTAATGTTTTCCTTTGCGGCCTTCTTAACCACTGTGGTGCCATGAGCGAAAAGGGCAAGGCCACGGGGGCGCTTAGGTCTCAACACTCTCAAGTCATTAATATAAACAAGGAAGAGCAAGAGACCCAATCAGCGATTCCTGTGGTACCCCCCATTTATTAAATAAGAACTTAGCAAATTAACCGAATTTTGATCAAATTGATACGAGTTTGACTTACGTAGTAAAAGCTCCTGGGAGATTCAATGAAAGGATTATGTTAGGTCACAAAGCAATGCCGCCATGTGTTGACCATCCCTATAGACATCTTTTATTATCCTGTATAAGTTCATTTATAGCAGTTGTTGTAGACAGTGAATTTCTAAACGCAACTTGAGATTTGTTAAAAATACCGTTATGTTCAAAATAGTGTGTTATTTGATGTTTGATGCATTTTTCGAGTATTTATATTCTATATAATATCGTTTTTGAGGCCTTTTTTTGTGGATGTGTCCAGTTCTAGCAACTCTCAGAATACCAGGAAATACTCCATCCGTCAAACATAGATTTAATAATTTTGTTAGCGGGTTTATAACTTCATTGGTAAGGCTTTGAATTACTTTGCTATTGAATCCATAGAGGTCATTACTGTTTTTATTTTTAAGATCCATTATTATAATTCTAATTTGAGCTTGCAATACAAGAGATAATTTGAAATTTATGTTATTTAATGAACCGTCATCTGGGGTGAAGACGGGCAGTAGAGGTGAACGCGGACATGGCATGTTTGTCTCAAAAATAAGTTAACATTTTGCTGCACCAAACCTGACCAGACGTATCAGTACAAAGTAAGACATGTGGAGGTGTGAAATTCGAGCAGTAACAATTCCCTTTTTTTAATTGCTTAATTTGTCCTAAACAAACTATTGCCCATAGAATAGACAATGTAAAGGTATAAAAATATTGTTAGTACTAACATATAGTTAACATTTAAGAGTAAAACGATATTCTTAGCTTTTGGAGCTTTTTTTAATAATTAATTTATATAAAATTGTCCACAGGTGGGGTAAAGGCGGTCATCATGGGTTAGTAAACAACTTAACCAAGTCAGGTTGGTTCGACGCCCCGACATTTGAAGACTGGTTTGACAAGATCCTCTTAACTTATTTTAGGAATCTCCCAGGAAAGAAGGTGAATTGGAGACAACCTTTCAAGACACCCTTCAATTCATGTCCTGGAATGCTGTTAACGTTATAATATTGACTTCGTGTTGCTTCCACCAAACGCAACACACTTGCCACAATTATTAGATGATGCGTTTTCCGCAAAGAGAGATCGACAGGAGATATTATATTGGCCTATGTCATGACATATTATATTGGCCTATGTCATGACATCTAATGATTGTAGCAGGTGTGTTGCGTTTGGTGGAAGCAACACGAAGTCAATATTATAACGTTCACAGCATTCCAGGACATGAATTGAAAGGTGTCTTGAAAGGTTGTCTCCAATTCACCTTCTTTCCTGGGAGATTCCTAAAATAAGTTAAGAGGATCTTGTCAAACCAGTCTTCAAATGTCGGGGCGTCGAACCAACCTGACTAGGTTAAGTTGTACATGGTTCCTTGAAGTCCAGGTAGGATATAGGTGCACGGCGTTGTACACCACATATGGCGGCAACAGCTAGCCTTATGTTAGTTATTGCCATCATAACTGAAGTGCTTGCTTTGCTCGAATCCAGTATTAATTCCACCCTTTTAGACCCTCGGCGACCTGGTAGACTCATACATGGAGTAGGTCCATTGAGAACTACGGAGAGTCTCAAGCGATTGCGTTGGATATTTCGAAGGCATTCGACAAAGTTTGGCATGACGAACTGCTCAACAAACTGCCGTTGTTCGGACTGCCAACCTCTCTCTGCAGCTGGCTTGGCAGTTTCCTTAAGAACCGATCTCTGAACGTTGCAGTTGATGGACACATCTCAGACACATTCACCATTAACGCGGGCGTGCCTTAGGGTGCAATACCAACTCTGTTCCTCATCTATATTAATGACTTGCTGACCGAAACGAATAATCCTGTTTACAGTTTTGCAGATGATAGTACCCTTGTCTCCCACTTTAGACCAGAAAAACCATTATACCAGCGACTGAGGCTTATCACCGCAGACAGGAGCAGATTACAGCAATTAATCAAGACCTGGAAGAAGTTCAAACTTGGGGCGACAGAGATTTGGTCCAGTTCAATGCAGCAAAGACCCAAGCAGCCACGTTTACTAAGAGCGCCAATACGGCGGGCCCTGACATCATTATGGCAGGATCGACCATTCCTTCATCCTCGTCAATCGGACTGCTAGGTGTCTTTGTCAACAGCAATATGTCCTGGCTTGATGCGCTATTTCGCAACAAAAAACTGTATACACCGCAGCAGTTGCTCTTGCCCTACAAAGCGCAAATAAGATCGTGCTTAGAATGTTGCTCACCTATCTGGGGTGCCGCACCAAAGCACACCCTAAAGCTGCTGTATTCCATTCGGAAGAGAGGTGTCCGTTTCGTCGGCGACCCGGAGTTGATCCGTAATCTGGATAGTCTGGAACACCGCAGACATGTAGCCAAGATGTCCCTGTTTTACAGCTATTTTCATGGCAGATGTTCCCACGGTTTAGCCCGCCCCTGGCAACGCCTGTCAGGCAGTCACGACAGACGGCAAGAGCGCACCAGTTCGTCGTACAACTGGAAAGATCTAGAAGATCGCTGGAACTCACTTCCAAGACATCTGTTTCCCCCTAATTACAACCTACAACTATTCAAGAACCGTGTCAATCAACATCTTCGCACACACACCACTAGTCGAGCGCCACAGGTTCTCCCTTTGTGTGTGCTATAAACAAAAAAACCTATGAAAAAATCGTGACGTGCCATTTTGAGAGAATGGAAAATGAACAACAAAGGGTGCTTGTTGAAAACGGACTTTCCTAGACTTCTCCATGAAGCTATTGAGAATATTGCCGATTTAATAAATAACACTACGTCCGGTTTCTAGACATGCGGAATTTTGCCAGTTAATCGTGACGTTGTTTTGAAAAAAAATGCGGATGTAGATGCCAATGAAGGAACGAATCAAGAAAGCAAAGATCATTGGAGCAGCACTCTACAAGACTTCTTGAAAGAAAACAGATTGGCAACAACTGTGGAAACCCGACCAAAACAGCAGTTGGCATAAGAATTATTACACTAGATCTCGAACTCACAACCTCCAAGGCTGATATTAAGGACCAAAATATCTACATGCAAAGCAACAGTGATTCCGAGAAAGAAGAAGCTGATTCAAATGTCGAAGATCTAGGAGTTGAGGCTACGGCTGAGACTGAAGAATTATCGGACCAAAATAACTTAGAGACTGATTTTGACATTATTACGTTGGGTGCGTCTCTGAAGTCCTTGATAAAGCAAAATAGATATATTATGTACATTTTCTGAGAAAACAAAAACCTGATAAAATTGGGTTATATTTTATATATACCAGTAGTAAAGATCTATCCACAGTATAGAGCACTCAAATTTATAAGGTTCTCAAAAGCGTAAAATCTTTAAGACGCGAAAGGTTCCAATTCCTCACTTTAGAAAAATTTAAGAATAGTAGAATTGAATAATCAACCTTTTTTCAAACTTCTTGTTTGACTTTACTTTAATTTGTACTTGATATGTTTTAAAGTTTTGATAATTTCAATTTCATATTTTTTCACTAAGATAAGATTTTGTACACACAAAATAATATTCTCTTGCCACATATGAAAGTCAATATGCTCTTGGAATAACGTCAATTCCCTCAGTTTGAGAACTCTTTGCTATGTGTGTACCACTCATCTAAGTTTATCTGTTGTATGTTTATACACTTTTTTTCTCGAAATAAACAGTTTCCATTCAACTTTTTTATTTTTTTGCTATTGATCACCACTTCTTTTATTAAAAATATGTATTGTTTAATTTTTTCTTGTCCGCCTCTGCCCTATTGTAAGCGAAATGTATGTTTCCAAACGAAATTAATGGGTATCCCCCTCCACCCCACACATAGGGTCTTTCATACAAAAAAAATGGCGAGGATAATTTTTCCTTCACATCTTCTTTAACACATTATGTTTTTGGGGTATAGGGGCGCCTAAATTATTTTTTTTCAAAATTTTTGCACCAAAGGGGTAAAATTTATTCGCAAAAAAAAACTGTGGAAACTGTTAAAATCCAAGGATGATTGTTTAGATTTTAGATGAAGGTATATTTTTAATAAGCTCTTGAGGTATATTAATAAAAAAATTTATTAAAGTCATTAGGAGCAAAATCACTGTGGTGCTTCAAGTTTATTTATTTTATAAGATTGGTATTAATTTTAACAACATTCCAGATGAATTTCCGGTGATAATTGTGCTTTTTAATATATTTATCATTGAACTGTTTTTTAGCTCTTTACGGTCGATTTTTTTACAAAGCTGGATCACGTGAAGGGAAGTACTGCATAACTCTTCATAAAAGTTTAATCTATTAGGGATCTTTTTTCAACTTTTCATTGAACCACGAAATGAGAGGTGCATTTTCACAGTGCTTATAGCTTTTTTTAGGGAAAAGCCAGATGTGCACAATTTCTTATAAATTTCAAATTTTAAATTCGAGCTAATGTTCTTATTATCAACATAGTCCCAACAAATATCTCAAACCATAACCTTAAGTTCATGCCTTCCTGCTTATGTAATTCATCTATATAGTGAATTAATTTTTTTTTCAGTTGCTATTTTGTGACAAGCATATCTAGCCTCAAGTGGTCTGAAAATCCCGTATCAATCACACTCTCCTCGCATCTACTCACATTAGAAAAAATGTTATCAAGGCACTATTGAGTTCCTCTTGTACTCGTTTTTATGATACTAGTAATAGTACGGCGGTTAGTCAAACCAACCTTGCATTTTTGAGTAGAGCATTACTATTTGGCAGAGTGGTAGTATATACCTATACCTCACTTTTAAGAAGTGGAACCAAGTTTGCAACCATGGGAGAGCAGCGATATGGAGGATTGTATACCTGCCAGGAGCAAATTTGAGAAAATCGCTAAACGAGCACACCCGACCGTTTTTATGGGTAACGATCACTCACCAATATTACGTGAGGTGTTCTGGAACGTAACGGGACCATGTGCCAGCCGCGTGGTGGCAGGTTGCCTACCCCCTAGGCGCAGAAAGTATTGAAATCGATTTTGTAGTGTTAAGCTAGGGATTTTTGTAAGTCACTCCATTTCCACAGACAAAATATAAATACATCAGCTCCCAATGGACCCATACACTCTTTCTAAAAGGGGAAAAAGTTTTTAAATTGGTATGCTCATAAATGTATTAATCTCAAAACAGTTAACTTTAGGTGACCTCAGTTGTAAGATGGACAGAAAATTATAAGATTGAGAATCGCTGTATTTAATGCAAACAGACAGTTTAACAACATCATTTAAAGCGTTTTAATGCTAAACGCCATGTCCATGTCGTTATTAAAGGATGATATTATTTATTGTTCTAGACGTAATCACAGAATGTAATAATACAAAATCTATTACATCACAAATTTGAGCCATAAATATCAGACTTTGGCACTTGTTTGACATTAATTAAAGTCCTTAGGGCACGGGCAGCTACGAAACTCATGGCAAAGTACTTTAGATTTAGCGCAGTTGCATTTCCGATTACATGACACAAGCGTTTCTTTACAAGCTTCTTGTGCGGTTAGTTCTATAGAGCAACTTCCATCCTTCCAGGCCGGCTTACCAGCCGCACACTGACGGTGATGGCAGGTTCAAGTCGTTAAGGATTGGGGAGACCGTTTATCTGGCCTTCTGCGCCTCGTAAGAAGCCCTCAAAATTTGGAGATTTAGGAAATCTTCGGTCGGAGGAATGCAATCTAGGGGATTTTCCCTTAGCGCAGAGTGCCCAACGGCATTTGGTGAGGCTTTCGTACTGCTTAACACTGTAAATTGCATTAAAAAAAGAATAGAGCTACAGTGTGGTAAAGCCGAGGTCCTACGTTTATTAGTATCTGTATATATGGATACTCACGGTTTGTACATAGCCATGTATACCAGGCTTTGCATCCTTTACCTCTCCTTGCATCAGCATCTCTAGGAAAGGGACGACTTCAGGGTGCAGCTTTAGACAAGACAATTAAGGCTGTATTTTTTTCAATCTCGTAGAATCTGAGAGAGCATGGAATGCTGGAAGTACAGTAGATAATGTTGGCCCTGCTAAGAAATAATTAGTTAGCCGTTAGTAATGCTGATGAGATTTCGGGAATAGGTAGATTTCCAGTCTTTAAGTGAATCCATAACTCCTCAACCTTTTGTAGTTTGGCCCAGCATGATTTAGCTAACACAACCACATCTATATCTGATGTTCTAATCAGAACCTTTCTGTATCCATATTTTAGCATGTGAGCCAACATGCGAGAGTTCACAGCCTGCTTAGAGCTTTTAGAGGAGCATTTACGATTATTCAAATTGAATAAATCGTCGGTTTCCTCGGCGGAAGAATTTCCTAGTAAGACGAAATTATGTTAAAATAATAATAAATACATAGATTATTATGTTTTATTTATATGTACTTTCCTGCGGATTTATTAGATTCTGCGCCTAGAGGGTAGGCAACCTGCCACCATGCGGATGGTAGTTATGTTCCAGAATACTTCCCGTATTATTAGTGACTGACCTTCACTCATAGAAAGAGTCGGGTGTGCTCGTTTATCAGTGTTCTCAAATTTGCGCCTGGCAAGTATGCAACCAGTTATACCGCTGCTCTCCCGTTATTGCAAACTTGGTTTCACTTCTTAAAAGTGAGGTATGGGTATGCACTACCACTGTGCCAAATCTCAGTGCTCTGCTCAAAAATGCAAGGTTGGTCACAATATCGCTGATTAACCGCCGTACTATAACCCCATATGTATGAATGAAACGTGTTATATAACTTTTATGTAAAAGTATGCTCTTCTGACTAATATTAGACATCTCGATATTGAGACGTTGGAGTAGGAAGCTTTCAAGCGAACGCGAACACCATGTACTTATAAAAAAATTGTATCTACAAGCAGTTTCAAGTCGTGACATAAACGACTATATTAGCCAATCCTCCTCCTCCTTTATATTTCGAAACTAAAACTAGCGCACATAATCTCAAGGAAAAACTTTTAAAAGTTTGAATTTTTACGATGAACCTGAATGAAACTTTGAGAGTTTGCATAATGATGTAAATTCGGTAATCGATTAAAGACCGTAATTTCGAACGACTCCCAACTATCCCGGCGATGAAAGGCAGCAACTGCATTTATGGATACTTCGGAACTTTAAATGGAAAAAGAATTTGAAATGGCTCTCTCCAGGAAAATAAGGAATATTCTCCTATAAGAAATGATTTTCATTATTCGTGTCTTAATAATGTCAAAAATCAAAGTATTTATTGATATTTCAATTTTTATGACTATAGGTTAACTAAGGGAAATAAAAAAAGTTTTTGACCCCGACGTGATTTGAACACGCAACCTTCTGATCTGGAGTCAGACGCGCTACCGTTGCGCCACGGAGTCAGTTGTCCGTTTCTGCTCTTTCACATGTGATAAAGCGGATGCTTCTGAGAGAAATTTGTGCTTAAAACTGAAAAAAATTGATTTAACAATCACAAAATCAATACATTTTTGTTTTATGAATAAAACTGGCTGGTTCATAATAGATATAATTTAATTTAGGAAATAACATAACTTAATTTAACTCAGATAATTTCACTTTTTTCTTCTTAAATTAAATTAAATAATAATCGTTTTGGGCATGTTTCACAACTACTGGCATAAGACCTTACCTAATAATAAAAAAATTAAATATTGAATCAAAAATATGAAACGGTATGTGGTTGGTTATTATGGGTCAGTGACGTCGATGTCACTGAAGTTATTAGCTTCAAGGCCCGTTGACATTATGCTTGTTGGCTGGTACTAACAAACTAGCGCTAGTCCACTGGTACTGCTTGTGCTGTTTACATACTAGTATGCACTGTTTTGTGCTAGTACATAAATATATTTGTTGATAAGTGAGACGGTTTTGAAATTTACTGAAAATTTTCGAAGATGAGTGAAGTGGAAAAAGGCATTGAAATAATAGCTACAAGGTTACAAGATGAATTCAGAAATATATCACATAAATGCTTTGTTTCGCTTGTCTCTGTTTTTATAATTTGCATTCCACAATATTTCACATTCTTTATATAAACTGAAATTTTTTCCGTTTCATTTTCACTCCATTTGTGTATAGGGGCCATTTTTATTTCCTCAACTGGTACATAAAAGTACAAACGCTTTTAACTTTACTGGCGCTAGTAAAATAAGTACGAGACTAGCGCTAGCAAATGTTTACACTATACTTGTCGACTGGCATCGACCGACTGGTACTAGCTAACTAGCATAGTGTCAACGCCCCTTCAGGTTCAGATTAATTTCTGACCCCAGATTTACATTTTTACAGTCATCCAAATGAATATTGAATTAGTAAGTAATAATTAGAGAGAAGAAAATGTAGGGTATCGAAAACGTGTTTTTAGTTAAATTTTGATTAAAATTAGGTAGGTATTTCATTTGAAATAAATAGTAGACAAAAGTACCTACCCTATTCTTTATTATACCGACACCCGTTCAAATGTTAATAATATTTTTGAAATATCACTTGTTTCCCTGAAGAAATTTTGATGTGGAAGTAACAAGGAACATCTCATTCTTACGCACGTGTAATAATTGCAACCCCCAGTTGACTCTGATAGTCCGGGAAAATTAGACTGAATATTTCAAAAATATATAAAAAATGTGCTTTTATATGTTTCACTAAAATTTTAATGTGGAAGTGACAAGGAACATCTCCTTGACACACTTGAGAAATTGCAACCCCCCAGTTAACTCTGATTGTCCGAGAAAATTAGACTGAATATTTCAAAAATATATAAAATATGTGCTTTTTTATTACGCATGCATCATAATCAACGATTATCGCACGCTGCAGCGTGCATAAAATGATGTTTATGGCGCGCCTACTCTTTAAAGGTTGCTATAGAAACATTTGATCATGTCAAATGTGACAGATTAATATATTCGTCAATATATCCCTTAAGTTTAATATTTAAAACATTTTTGAGATTATGATGCATTCGTAATAAAAAATAGCGTATGATATACGTGTATAAGAGGCCTTTAAAGCCCTTGCGTCTTACAAAACACTCCGCTGCGCGTCGTGTTTTGAAATATGTCGCGCGTGCTTTAAAGGCCCTCTTATACACTTATATCATAATATACTATTATATGTTTCACTAAAAATTTGATGTGGAAGTGACAAGGGTCATCTCATTCATACGCACGTGTAATTGGAACCCCCAGTTAAGTCTGACAGTCCGGGAAAACTAGACTGGATATTTTAAATATATATAAAAAATGTGCTTTCATATGTTTCACTAAAATTTGGATGTGGAAGTGACAGGGGTCATCCATTCATACGCACGTGTAATTGGAACCCCCAGTTAAGTCTGATAGTGCGGGAAAATTAGACTGAATATTTTAAAAATATATAAAAAATGTGCTTTTATATGTTTCACTAAAATTTTGGTGTGGAAGTGACATGGAACATCTCCTTGACACGCTTGAGAAATTGCTACCCCCAGTTAACTCTGATAGTCCGGGAAAATTAGACTGAATACTTTAAAAACATATAAAAATGTGCTTTTATATGTTTTACTAAAATTTTGATGTGGAAGTAACAAGGTTCATCTCATTCATATAGGTCGCCCATCCAATGTTGACCTTTGCGGCGTGAAGAGCAAGGGATATAAAACCCACAAAAAATAAGATGTAGAGTATGCCACCATTGGCGTGCTCCTAATAGTTTTTTAATTTTAATATTTATTATATTGATATTATTATTTAATTATTAGACGTAATAGACTGTACTTGAATGTCGATCTTAAAATAACTTTTACAAAAAAAATGCTACACAGGATGTTTGATTATGCTTATCAGTGGGCATATTTCGAAAACCGTTTGTCTCAGAGTTTGGGAAAGAAATCATTATAACAAAAACAACCAATAATAACTCTGTAAACATATTTTCTAATTCATTCCTAACGTCGTATTTAAACAATCGAATGCAGGAAGTATTTTTTTGTAAAAAGAATCAAAGTTAACATATGAAATAAATAAGTGCATAAAATTAACTAAGTGGCTTAATTTTTTTAAACAATAGTGAGTAGCCATTGGTACACTCTGACATTGTTCAAAAAAACTAAATTGAACGAAAATTGTACAAGATTAGCATAATTAAATATAAATATCTAGCTCAACTATTTAAAAAAATTCTACAATAAGAAATTATTAAAGAACACTTAAGAATAAGGGTCCTACACAACCGAATTTACCGCAAGTGTGAGTCCAATATTGCAAATACTCAATTTGGATTTAGAAGTGGGATGGGAACCAGGGAAGCACTTTTCAGTGTGCGTGTGCTCATACAAAACTGCAGAGATGTTCAGAAAGATGTCTTGATATGTTTTGTAGACTTTGAAAAGGCCTTTGACAAAGTAAGGCATAATAAACTAATTGACATATTAAAAAAAGCAGACTTAGACGACAAAGACATCCGTTGTATACAGAATCTGTACTGGCATCAATTTGCTCATATAAAAACAAATGACTTTACAACTGAAGATATTGTCATATATAGAGGCGTAAGACAAGGTTGCATATGATCACCTCTTCTATTTAATCCTTATTCGGAAACCATCTTTAAGGAAATCATGGAAGATAAAAATGTTGGAATTAAGGTAAATGGGGTATATATAAACAACATTAGATACGCAGATGACTCTATCTTAATTGCAGATAATATTGAAGATCTGCAACAATTGATTGATGAGCTGAATCGTATTGGTACAGATCATGGTCTTAAAATAAATAGCAATAAAACAAAGTTCATGATAGTAAGCAGACATAAACTCCCATACAAAAATGCAAGATTAATAGCAGACGGCCAAACTTTAGAACGTGTAGCACAATATAGGAAGCTGGTTGCATGAAGATTGGGATAATGACAAAGAAGTTAAATGCAGAATTGAAGCAGCTCGAAATAACTTTTTTAAATTTAAAAACGTGCTAACTAGTCGTGACATTAAATTAAAACTAAGATTACGTTATGCCAAATGTTATGTATGGTCGGTGTTGCTGTACGGTGCAGAGACATGGACATTAAAGTCATCTTCCGTCAACAAAATAGAAGCATTTGAAATGTGGATGTACCGTAGAATGCTAAGGGTGCCATGGACAGACAGAGTAACCAACGATGAAATTCTAAGAAGAATCGGCAGAGACCATGAGTTAATGCTTAATGTCAAAAAGAAAAAAACATCGTATTTTGGACATATAATGCGAAACTCAAAATATCAACTGCTGCAACTTATTGTCGAAGGAAAAATAGAGGGAAAGCGAGAGATGGGCAGAAAGCAAATGTCATGGTTAAGAAATATAAGAGATTGGACGGGGTTAAGAACGATAGGAGAGTTGGTTCACACAGTAACCGACAGGGAAATGTATGGAAATATGGTCGCCAACATCCAACAATAGTGGATAGGCAGTCAAATAAGAAAAAGAATAAGAAACGCTTGGCTACGTGTCATTTTCTTTGTCTGAAGAGCTATTGTCTGTAGCACTATCACTGTCACTCGTGTCGCTGTCGCTATCGGAGTCGTTACTCAATGGAATAATCAATGGTTCAACTTCTTCCATATGTTGATCATTCATCCAGAAGTCGTCCTCTTAAGTACTTTTATTGAGAATTCCCCTGTAGTATTCCTGGTTCTTATAAAATGTTTTACCTCTGCCCAAGCTAATTCAATGACATTAAGCTCGCACATATACGGAGGCAATCGAAGAGGTATATGACCATGACTTCTTATGATTCTGTCAATGACGTAGTTCTTTTCCGTATTTGGGGGCTTGTGTAATTGTACGAGCTCGTACAGTTCCCATTTTCGACTAGTCGGATCATGTTGAATACCTGCAATATTAAATGAGTATTACTTTAAGCATTATTCTGTGTGAGTCACTCGTAATTGACAATTCAGAATTCTTTCGGTTCGGATATAGTAAGAGATGGAAAAAAGGTCACATGGATGGTAAATAGCTATTTACATACCAAGGGAGAAAAATAGTGCTATTTTACTCCTGATTTATGTATATTGTTTTTCTACTACATTTGGCGTCGTAATTTTTTATATACAGGGTGTCCTCTCGAAGGGCCATTATCGATATAGGAAGAACCGCATATACGAATTTTCTGGAAAGAAGTTGATTTTTTATCTAGAGATGTCATGTCACATAAATTCAAAGATGCATAGCTGTAAAAACGAAAAAATGTCGCGAGTATCACAGTACACGTGATAGAAGTGAATACTACTTTACCGATTCCATAAGAGAGAAAGAGTGTGATCCCTAACGCGGTTAGTTTCACTGAGTCTCAACTTATTTTAGTCATTTGAGTCGGTTCCGAAACGTCAATTTTAATAGATTTGGTTAGTTTTGGATAGTCGTCTAATCAAACTTTCGGTTAGTTTCATTTAGACATCTTATTTTACTTATTTGAGCTGGTACCGATCCGACATAATCAATGTTAATAAATTTGGCTAGTCGTCTAATCAACTTTCAGTTATTTTCACTTAGTCTCAACTCTCAACTTACTTTAATTTGAATTGGTTCCGATACGTTATAATCAATTTTAATAGATTTGGTTAGTTTTGGTTAGTCGTCTAATCAACTTTCGGTTAGTTTCACTTAATCTTAACTTATTTTAGTCATTTGAACCGGTTCTAATACGTTATAATGAATTTTAATAGATTTGGTTAGTTTGGGTTAGTCGTCCAATCAAGTTTCGGTTAGTTTCACTTAGTGTCAACCAAGAACGTACCCAGAAACAGAACTAGGGGGGGTGCAGACTAACAAAAAAGCAAAATAGTCTTTCTCTTCTTTTTATTAGTTATTAATAACCACAACATATTGTAGGGTCTGCCCGTCGCTGGGTACGCCCTTCGTCTCAATTTATTTTAGTCATTTGAACCAGATCCGATACGTTATAATCAATTTTAATAGACTTGGTTAGTTTGGGTTAGATGTCCAATCAACTTTCAGGTAGTTTCATTCCGTCTCATAAAAATTGAATAGTTCTGTACCAATTTCATAAGAGATAAAGAGGAAGAGAGAGGGAGTCATATACATTATCTCTCTTGCGAGACGAAAATTCCAAATCGTGTCGTTAAATGGCCTTGAAAAAACACTCTCATGAAACCAAAGAAGTATTCACATCAAAAAGGATAATTAGAAGAACTTAACATTTTATGGAAATGCCTACCTTTCTTTGACAGCCAGTCAATCATGTCTTTTTTCAAAGTTGACTTTGTAGGCGGTTTATCTTCTTGTACTGAATGATATGACGCATTGTCCAACACCAAAATGGACTCTGGTGGTATATTTGGAAGTAGTTTTTGCTCCAACCATTTTCCAAAATTTTGGCTGTTCATTTGGCCATGATAATCGCCAGAAGCTTGGCCCGCTTTAAAAATTAAGCACGCATTGGGAACAAACCCACTTTCTGAGCCTGCATGAACAATCACAAGTCGACCTAAAATATAAATAGTTGTAACTTTTTTAACCCTTTAAAGAGAAAAATAAGTGTACCAGAACAGCCATTTCAAAAATTGAACACTTACCTGTTGAGCCAATGTTTTTAATAACACCAAAAACATCATTACTCTGCCAACATTTCTTAAAAGTTAGGTCGTTATCCATCCAAGTCTCATCTAGATAAATAATATTTCGGCCTTCCTGACGGTATTTTTTTATCGCCCTTAAATATGTATAGCGCCAGTGTAAGATATTTGGCTTTTCAATCAAAAGTTTTCTTTTATTTTGACATTTTTTAAAATAGAAGCCATTAGCTTTAAGCAATTTTCTTAAAGATTCCCTTCCATAGGAAAAGTCTGTATTTTCCTTTAATTTTAGCAATAACTTTTTTGTTGTAGGTACGACTTTATATTCTAAGTAAAATTTTTGAATAAGTCGTCTAATAACCGAAAAATCAGCATTACCAATCTTTTCCCGAATGGAAGGGCGAGGTTTTTTTCTAGGGGAGGACAACGTCTGATTTGAGTTTTCCTGCCAGCGCCATTCATCTTCTCTACGAATTCTTTTGACGGTGCTACTACTAACCCCAGCATAAAGAGCGGCCCGGTCAAAAGATCTTTTTAGGGGCAACCTCATTTGGTTAGCTTGCGCTTCTTCTTGGCAAACTCTATAAATATTTGCTACTATTTCTTTGGCTTGGCTGTGCAAATTTTTATTTTTTACAACCTGATTCATTGTTGCAATTCTCACTAATTTAATTAAAATCACTCTACTTTCAGCTTCTAAAATTGACTAAAGCACTTGCTACTAACTAAAAGAAGTTGTAAAATGTAAACAATTGAAACATGATAAAAAACTGTCTTGTAAAAAACGTCGCCCAACAATAGCTCCTAGAATATTTTTGTTATCCCCAAAAAACTGCATGCAGTGATTTACAATGCGCATAATTATAAACAATAAACTAATTTTCGAGCAACTTGCTACGCTACCACTGATCTAGATCAGTGTACGCTACTGGCACAGAGGGAGGGTCACACGCACACGGCCAATTTATCAGCCTGACGGAATCATCCAATCAGATGTCAAGCAGCCACCTATGTTAACCGGAATGTGCGTCTGTTTGACCTTGTTGCCAAAATTCAGTAGCAAAGTTCTCAGTTAAAGTGGGAATAATTATTTTATTATGATTTTTATATGTATAATAATATTAATATAAAAAATTCTTAAACATATGCATACTATAAGGTAACCTGTGACATTTCAAACAAGCAGAGTTTTTGCCTTATTTTTGCAATAGGTGGTTATGGCAAAAAAGGTTTTTTTCTTCAAACGTCAGTAAATCCGTCATTACTCGACTGTGTAGGCGGCCGTGAAGTTTCGTTTTTCCTCCGCCGGAGCTTTACTTTTCACTTTTCCGCCGGCGGAGGTAAAAGTGTTACCATAGCAACATAGATACAATACAAACAGACAACAAAATAAGCGTCAACAACTCAAGATTTATTAAACTACAATTTGTATTTATCACTCAATTTGTGACTACATCTCTAAAAATCACTAATTTAGGAACAAATTGGTTATTATTTAATCGAACTTACTCAATAACTGCTTATCAATACGGAATTAAAACGCAATCGGAGACCCAATCTTAAAAAATAATTATTGTTGACAGTGTCCACTGACAGCTTGATGTTACATTATATTAACCGACACCGGTCTAGGCAAGGCCACCTACGACCGTGGTCTAAGCCGCCTTGCGAACCCATTTATCTTTAATAATAATTAGATATTATTACTATTAAAAAGAGATGTTTTTGCATTAATTTGTCGACATTTGAAGAAAAAACAGCATATTTTATTTGGAGGAAAAGTTACTTTTCATGGCTTGCTCTCTATTACCAGCCTCACTCCGTTCGGCTGTTAAACACGAGCGCGCCATGAAAAGTATCACTTTTCCTCCATATAAAATAATATACTATTTCGTTCTCGGAAACTTAGAAAGTTAACGACGGCATCACGACATTTTTTTTATTTGCATTCCTTTCGAGGGTCAACAACGGTTGGGGAACTATATGTACGTGTAATTGCAACTCTGATAGTCGGCGAAAATTAGACTGAATATTTCAAAAACATATAAAAAATGTGCTTTTATATGTTCACTAACATTTTAATGTGGAAGAGACAAGGGTCATCTCATTCATACGTACGTGTACTTGCAACCCCCAGTTAACTCTGATAGTCCGAGAAAATAAGATTGAATAATTTAAAAATATATAAAAAATATTCTTTATATGTTTCACTACAATTTTGATGTGGAAGTGACAAGGGTCATCTCATTCATTGCAACCCCCAGTTAACTCTGATAGTCCGGGAAAATTAGACTGAATTTTTAAAATATATATAAAAAATGTTTTTTATATGTTTCACTAAAATTTTGATGTGGAAGTGACAAGGAACATCTCCTTGACACGCTTGAGAAATTGCAACCCCCCAGTTGACTCTGATAGTTCGGGAAAATTAGACTGAATACTTTAAAAATATACAAAAAATGTGCATTTATGTTTCACTAAAATTTTGAACGTGTAATTGCATCCCCCAGTTAACTCTGATAGTCCGGGAAAATTAGACTGAATATTTTTAAAATATATAAAAAATATGCTTTTATATGTTTCACTAAAATTTTAATGTGGAAGTGACAAGGGTCATTTCATTCATACACACGTGTAATTGCAACTCCCAGTTAACTCTGATAGTCCGGGAAAATTCAACTGAATTTTTAAAATATATATAAAAAATGTGCTTTTATATGTTTCACAAAAATTTTGGTGTGGAGGTGACAAGGAACGTATCCTTGACACGCTTGAGAAATTGCAACCCCCCAGTTCACACTTTTAGTCCGGGGAAATTTGACTGAATATTTTTAAAATATATAAAACATGTGCTTTTATA
Source organism: Pissodes strobi (assembly GCA_016904865.1). Classification (NCBI taxonomy): domain Eukaryota; kingdom Metazoa; phylum Arthropoda; class Insecta; order Coleoptera; family Curculionidae; genus Pissodes; species Pissodes strobi. The sequence goes on from MU183420.1 coordinate 38,236, forward strand.
TGTTTCACTAAAATTTTTATGTGTAAATGACAAAGGTCACCTCATTCATATGCAACTAACCCAAACTAACCCAAACTAACTCTGGCAGTTCGGGAAATTAAACTGAATATTTCAAATATATATAAAAAATGTGCTTTTATATGTTTCACTAAACTTTTGATGTGGAAATTACAAGGGTCATCTCAATCATACGCACGTGTAATTGCAACCCTCAGTTAACTCTGATAGTCTAGGAAAATTAGGCTACATATTTGAAAAAAATATAAAAAATGTGCTTTTATATGTTTCACTAAAATGTTGATGTGGAAGTGATAAGGGTCACCTCATTCAAACGCACGTGTAATTGCAACCCCCAGTTAATTCTAATAGGCCGGGAAAATTATACTTAACATTTGAAAAATATATGAAAACCATGTATATTATTTGTGCAAGGAAAAATATATTGGCAATTATATATTTTTCCAGATAGATTATAATGGGAATGGGGATAGCAAAATATAAAACGAAATAATTCATTCTATCAAAAACTAAAAACTGTATTGAACATTATAAAAATATGTAAACCGCTAAAAGGAACTCATAAATTTAGTCTTTTTATAATGAATAATAACATTTAACTTGCTTTAAATAAAAAGAAAGGATTTTTTCTTAATCCGCGATTGGTATCTTCGTTAGATTTTATCTCTGACTTTTGCATAGTCTATTATATCAGTAAACTGTAAATCATTACCGGTCTAGCTAAACAGAGTTAACTGGGGGTTGCAATTACACGTGCGCATGAATGAGATGACCCTTGTCACTCCCCATCAAATTTTTAGTGAAGCATATAAAAGCACATTTTTATATATTGATGTGTAAACATCTTACGCGGCGGTATGAGGGTAAATCTCGGCAAATGGGACGGAAATGCGCAAACCAATTCTAGCCGCTAGGACGGTATTATATAAAATTTTGTCATTTAAATTCGTTTTAAACGGATTTTAGATGATAAAAAAGCGTATCTTAAATTAAACGAACCGTCAAAAATATTATTTTTTAATTACATGTTGTATTCGCAGTGTATTTGGATCCATAGCATAGCTTATTTTTAATGGACGGTTGAATTTAAAATGAATTTTCGTTTTAAAATCCACGACACTTCGAAGCTGCCAGTAAGTATTATTAAAGAATGCTAATATTATAAATGCGAATGTGTTTGTTTTTATTCTATGAACAAGCCAAAATGTATGGGTAACGGCCATAGCACGTTAAAAATACCACTTCTCGTCCGCTCACTGAAGTTAAGCAACGTCGGGCGTGTTTAGTACTTGGATGGGTGACCGCTTGGGAACACAACGTGCTGTTGTCATTTTTTTACAACCGATGTCGTTATAGGATATATTTACACATCAGTCTCGAGTACTAGCAGACTCGCTCATTTTTTTTTTAAATATTCAGTCTAATTTTCCCGGACTCTCAGAGTTAACTGGGGGTTGCAATTACACGTGCGTATGAATAAGATGACATTTGTCACTTCCACATCTAAATTTTAGTGAAACATATAAAAAGCACATTTTTTATATATTTTTGAAATATCCAGTCTAATTTTCCCAGACTATCAGAGTTAACTGGGGGTTCCAGTTACACGTGCGTATGAAAGAGATGACCCTTGTCACTTCCACATCCAAACTTTAGTGAAACATATAAAAGCACATTTTTTATATAATTTTAAAAATATATTCAGTCTAATTTTCTCGGACTCTCAGATTTAACTGCGGGTTGCAATTTCTCAAGCGTGTCAAGGAGATGTTCCTTGTCACTTCCAAATTAAAACTTTAGTAAAACATATAAAAGCACATTTTTTATATATTTTTGAAATGTTCAGTCTAATTTTCCCGGACTGTCATAGTTAACTGGGGGTTGCAATAATTACATGTGCGTATGAATGAGATGTTACTTGTCACTTCCACACTAAAATTTCTTCAGGGAAACACGTGATATTTCAAAAATATTATTAACTTTTGAAAGGGTGCCGGTAAAATAAAGAGTAGGGTAGGGTTTTATTTATTACTTATTTCAAATGAAATACCTAATTTTAATCAAAATTTAACTAAAAACACGTTTTCGATACCCTACATTTTTCTTCTCTCTAATTATTACTTACTAATTCAATATTCATTTGGACGACTGTAAAAATGTAAATCTGAGGTCAGAAATGAATCTGAATCTGAAGCTAACTTCAGTCACATCCGAAGAAGATGGCAGTCCACATCACAGGAAATGTTAAATGTTACGACGGCAAGCTTGGAATTAACACATCATCTGATCAAATACGAGTAGAAGAAGAAGAAAAAGAAGATTTAAACGCCAGATCTCGAGTCTATAGCTGCCGGATTTCTCACTCCAGTGGCATAGCTCTCCAAAAGTCTGCATCTAAATTTAGTTTTCGCCCCAGATAGATACAACTACTTATTTAAGCATATGTTTGCCTGAAAAACTAATGTAACTGAACTAAACATTCTCATCTTCAAAAATGTAGACAGAGTGGCATTTAAAAATCCTTTACAGGCGTAGCCGACTATATCAAAATCGGCCTCTCCTATTGGTCGATTCATCTCGTATTACGATATGTCTTCGTGATGCAATCGATTCCTCGCAAGAGCTGTCGTGGTGCAGAGGTTTAGATCGTTGGGTCTCACCCAGAAAATACGGGTTCGAACCCCGTTGCTTTTTTTTATTTTTTTTTTAACGATTATGTTTCTAAACGGCTTTTTTTCTTGATTTTGGGTATGTCTTGGGTTAGATTGGGTTAGCATCTGGTTAGTTTCCTTTTCTTGAGCCCCCGAGCGAGGCGAGCGGAGGGTCATGCGGATCGACCAATAGGAGAGGCCGATTTTGATATAGTCGGCTACGCCTGTAAAGGATCTTAAAATGCGACAAATTGTGTAAGCTGTGTCGCTCTCTATGAGCTGGAATCTTGAACTGTGCCATCTTCCTGCTCTCGTGTCCTTCTTTTTTTAGGATTACCTACTGCAACTGGCTTCTGCAATATTGTTATTTTCACATTCATTTACTGCAACGCCAATAATTTCAATTAGGTCTTCACATGAATTTGCACAAAAAAAAACTTGGTTTCGTGTTAAAAAATGTCACTGATAGTGCGTTTAGCGCTCATTTCAAGCGACAATTAAGAAGAATGGCAGAGGTGCTAAATTTATTACAACAATTAAAATATGAAATAAACGCTAAAAATGCGGCTCCATTTTTTTTTTGCTCAAATGCTTAATTTAGCAGGTTGGGCGAGAACTATTTGGTTTGGGCGCTGCGCCCGCTCAACCGCGCCCGCTTAACCGCGCCCACCCTCGGCACCGTCACATGTCACTGGAGTTAGCTTCAGATTCAGATTCATTTCTGTTCTCAGATTTACATTTTTACAGTCGTTCAAATGAATATTGAATTAGTAAATAATAATTAGAGAGAACAAAAATGTAGGGTATCGAAAACGTGTTTTTAGTTAAATTTTGATTAAAATTGGTGGCCTTCCGGGTTGGCGGTTGTCTGCTGCTTTCCCCTCTAATGTTATTCGAGGTACCCTGTCTTCGGTCATCCTTCTTTGCCTTCCCCATACCTGTATGCCACATTGTTCTCAAACGTCGATGTTTCTTATGCGATCTCTTCTGGTTCTGCCTGCTATCGTTCTCAGCACCTTTATTTCAGCTACACGTAGCATGCTTTTGATCTTGATGGTGTCTTTTCATGTTTCTATTCCTTATGTGATGATGGGTCTGAGGCATGCTTTGTAGATTTTAATCTTACTATCCTTTCGTATGTATTGGTATTGGTTAGTCCAAATAGTTTCTCTTAAGCAGTCTGCTATTACGGCTGATTTATTAATTTGACCTCTTAAGCCTTTTGCTGGGTCGTGGCCGCTGGCGGCGCTGGCCATGCCATGCCCAGATATTTGAACTGCATCACTTGCTCTATGGGCTTATCGTCAACTACGAGCTTGCATCTGAGTGGTTCTCTAGCGATGGTCATTCTTTTGGTTCATATTAAGTTGTCGGCCTACCTGATAGAATTTAAGGAGCTGCCTTTGCAGATCAGCTTCGTCGGTATAACATACTATGCTGATATTTTTATTGATCATTCTATATCTCATATTTAAGGATACCACTTCTTCTATGGTGTTATCCATGATAAGATTAAATAAGAATGGGCTGAGGTTATCTCCTTGTCTAATACCTCCTGGTGTTACCTGTGGTATGCTGTCCTGCTTTGATTTGCCTTGAATTGACGGTATTAAAATTAAGAATTACCTTTACTATATTGTCAAATATGGCATCAGTTGTCGATCTATTCTTTCTAAACCCTGGTTGTTCTCTATTTGTTTTGTGTTTCTTTAATTTACCTTTTAGCAGGCCTGTGAGCAGCTTCATTGTTATGCACAGTAGTTTCCGGGAGATGTTTTTTGTCCTTTCTTGAAGATGGGAACTGTTGTGCTTGTATATCAGTCGTTTGGTATTCTTGTTGTAATAAGAATTTTATTAAAGAGGATTGTAAGTTTTGCTACTAACTCCTAGCCGTCATATTTTAAAAGTTCGTTTGGTATGTTGTCTGTTCCTGGCGCTTTTCTTTTTTTTTTACTTTTTTTAATTACTCTGTTATTTTCGTCTCTGAGATTACTACTCTGGACACTGTCTAATATTTTATTTCTTGTGCTTCTTCGGCGTCACATCCAAAGTATCCTTTCCACACTTCAATACTGACCCCCTTAGTTTGAACGAACTCATTCACGGGTTTCGTTCTATTCTTGAGCATTTTCGATACTTTCCTATGGGCTCCATGTATATCACGATCCATGTCGCTCGTAAATTTGATCCAATGTTCTCTTTTGATACTTTTAAATCGCGAGTTGACTCTATTTCTAGTTTGTATGTATTCTGCGTGTTGTGGGTCTGTTGGCTGTTGGAGAGCTTTTGTATGTTAGGTAACTTTTTCTCTTTAATTCTGCGAGATCCTTTACTTCTCGACAGATCCATGGTGGGGTGGGGTTTGTTGCGTTTGTATTTATTTTTTTTCCAATGGACGCTTCAGCCGCGATTCCTTAATTTTACTCCAGCAAGTTTCTACATCATATTCATTAAAGTCAAGCCCGTTTATTTTCCTTGTTAATCTGTTATCGTACAGTTTTCGCGAGCTGTCAGATTCTAGTGACTCTACATCGTATTTTTCAATATAGACTGGGAATTTTCGATTTCTACGGGGTTCCTCCATTAGTAGTTTACATAGTATGAGATTGTGATCTGTTCCTAAGTTGGCAGAACTTAGGGCCCTTACATCAAGTACCTGCGCCGCCGCCGGTGTGATTGTTCTGTTGGTAATAATGAAGTCAATTATGGATTTTCGACTTCTAGAGTCATTGAATGTGTATTTGTGTTCCTCCTTATGTGGAAAAAAGGTATTATTCATTCCCAGCTCCTTCCTAGTGCAGAAGTGAATTAGGAGCTCTCCGTTTCCGGTGATAACAGGTTCGTTATACTTTTGTTTAACGGTTTTATGAGTCCCGTCTATTTTGTCTACGGAGTTCTGTAATTCCTGAGAAAAGCTTTCTTACTCTTCTGTAGGCTTGGATACATCTTGAGCGTATGTACTTCTTAACTGTATTGTGGTTTGATTTAGCTTTAGGGAGGCCTTTGTGTATATTTCTCATGGAGCAGTATATCAACTCCCGAATGTGCCTTTTCGTGCTTGGCTTTTCCGCTGTAGATTAGAATGTAAATGCCAAACTTAGATGTTCCTTGTCCTTTTCGTTTTGTTTTCGATATCCCGCAGATGTCTATCGATGTTTTCTAATTTCGATAATTATTTCTTGATCTCTTCCATTCCATGATGTTATGTTCCAGCAGGCCAGTCTAGTAATATTGCGTTTGGATTTCCAAATTCGTTTATTCCTTATCATTGCATGGGTCGTCATGATAGAGGTCCGTCCTGAGTCTGAGACATCATCTTTGGTTCTGTGAGCTGCGCATTTTTTCTACATCGGGCAGGTAGCTGGCCTCGCTCGAAAACCCTCGTCCCTTTGATTTTCCCTTCTATCACTAGTTTTTCTAGATTATCATCTTTCCTCCTGCTCACGTGTCCAGAAAACCTGAGAATTCGCTCTCTTACTATGGTTGTCAGTCTTACATAAATTTTTAGTTCTTCTAGTATTGACACATTCGGTCTATGAGCAGTCCAGGGAATTCTCAAGAGCCTTCTTCAAACCCACATTTAAAAGCTATCCAGTTTAGCAATGTCCATGCTTCTGCCCCATATAATGCAATCGGACAGACAAGGGATTTTCGCAAATTTGCGTTTTGTACTAACTGTTATTTGTTTCTGTTTCCAAATTTTGCAGTTTTGGCCAGATTGAGTTCACAGATAAATTATTTATTCCGCTGCATCGCCTATTCTGTTGGTGCGGTCTATTACCATTAGCTTTCTTTTTTGTCGATTTAGTTTTAAGCCAAAGTTCAGACTTTCTCTTTCTACTCTTTCAATAGGTTCCGACATTTCCTGTTCATCCTTTGTTATAAGTGTGGTGTCATCAGCGTAGCAAAGGTTATTTATTTTTCTAGCGCCTATACTTATGCCAACCGTCCAAGGCTTTTCTAATGATGTATTCTCCATAAATGTTGAATCGTAAGGGCGATAAAATACAACCTTGTCTTACACCTCGTTGTATGTTGAAAGTTTGGGAGGTTTTGTCCTCTAGTCTGACCACTGCAGTGCTATTTTCATATAGATATTTTAATAGAAGCACCAGATGTTGAAGTGTATCCATATCTAAAAGAGCTTTCCAAGCCTATGCCAGTTGACATAGTCAAATGCTTTGCTGTAATCTAAGAAACATAGATATGTTGGCTTCGCAAATTCTCTTGCCTTTTCGATGGTTTGTCTAACATTTGAGATTTGTTCTCTTGTACCCTTGCCACTGAGGCATCCAGCCTGCTCCTGTGGGTCCGCCAATCCAAAACGCATCTGAGGCGTGAAGGAGAATAATTCTAAGCATGGCCTTGCTTGGATGTGAGATAAGTGCAATGGTTCTGTGGTTGTTACATTTTTTTGTGCAATGGGATGGATGGCGATGTGCTCCAATCGTTTGGCCATTGTCCTGTTTTCCATATGGGGTTACATATCCTTCACAAGATTTTGATGCCGACTTCATCGAGTTGTTTTAGCATATCTGCGCTTATGGTATCGCCGCCTGTGCTCTTCTGTTTTTTCAAAGAGCTTGCTCTACTTCATCCCTCAAAATGTCAGGGTTTTGTTACACCTCGTTAATGGAAGGTCGTTCGTTTTGTTCTTATTCAAGGTCTTCATTCTCGTAAAGCTTTTTGCAATATAGCCGCCATACTTCAAGAACTCCATCTATTTCAGTAACCATTTTGCCATTTTGATCTTTCATTTTCCATGTTTTTGGCTTAAATTTTCTGGTGATTTCCTTGATTCTTTGGAAAAGATCTCGTGTTTCATTGATGTTGTGCGATCTTTCAATGTCAAGGCAGTTTTTTTGCAAGTGTTGGTTTTATCTCGTCTACTCAATCGTTGAATTTCTCTGTTCAACTTTTGGTATTCGATCATTTGTTCATTGTTGCTTATGCCTGTTCTTCTGAGCATCTTCCTTTCATTTACTACATTCCTAGTTTCATTAGTCATCCACTGCTTGTTTTTTAAATATTTGGTATTTTGTTGAGTTACTTGCTCTTTGGTATCGATCATAGTAGTTTTGAGGGTTTGCCACACTACCTCTGAGTTTTCGTATTCTGCGGTATTTGAGATTGTTTCCAATTTTTCTTCTAATTTTAGTTTAAAAAGCCGGATGCTTCTAGAGTTCAAGGGGGGTGTTTTTTCTTTGTTTTTGAAGATTTAATTTTTGCTTATATTGTGACCTATTGATGCTTGGAAATCGCTTTGGGCGCGTTTAAAGAGAAACAGGCACGAGCCGAGTACTATACATTTAGGGTTAGTTTAACATGAAATCTGAACCTAACAAACAATTTAAAAACCTGCTTTGTCAACACTGAGACCTAAACCCAGGATTCGCCACTTAATTCGTAACGAAATTCAAATCTCTTATTGACTTCATTGGCGGTCGCCAATGGCATAACCATATATCTTCGATAAAGTAATCTTACGCGTTGTTACTCCGTTCGCAAGAAAATTGAAATTCAGTCGCGTCTGCCCTTAGAATATAACCGAGCTAATATTATTTATCGGACCACTGACTTCTTATTAGATTTTATTATCACGAGAACGTTTGTAGGTTGCAATAAAACCGCCCGTTTCTTTTGTCAGAGAAAAATAATATCAGTTTCTATGTAGAGGATATCTATGAAACAACACAGACGACCACTGAGTACTTGACAGGTTAAAGAAAAAATCAAACCGCTTATGGATATATTGTCAAAGGTGTTCATAAGATGTACTGAACGATCCCTCGTCCAATTATCCGTAATAATAATTAAAAAAATATTTTTCTTTCTTTGAAAGGTGAAGTATTTCTCAAAGAGTTGATTTAAGTGGCCAGGAATTACCTTCTAAACAAGGAGGCCAGGTATCTAAATCTAAGATGGCGTCGCGAATAGGAAGCAGGCTCTGGCAAAGGAAAACGTACTAATTCATATATTAAATACTTTTGTTACTTTTTGACTTAAAAAAATACATACCTAAATTATTTTTAAAAGTTAATTACATTCCATTTACCAAAATAACATCAAGACATCGTTTGGGAGCCATAAATTTGACGTAGTCAAGTTGAATAATTTGCAGCAAAACAATAAATTATGCCCCGCGAAACTGAATAAACCAACCAGTCTCTTGGTACAATCTCGCCGTTCCTCAGCCGTCTATCATGGTAAAAATTTGAAAATTTTCTGTCACTTTAATTTTTGGAGTAGTAATTTTTCTTAGAGGTTCTGGTAGTCCGTATTTAGTTGGTCAAATTTTTTCTTCATCTTTCAGTTTTCTTAGCCAACTAGCGGGATCGGAATTTAGGCTTGTAAAAGAAAAAGACTCCTGTTTTTCTTCAGACGAATCCTCCTCCAAATCAGAAAGACCGCAAGAAAACTCCTTTGTATCAAACGCCTTATTTTGCTGTTCTGCTGTTTTTTAAAATCTCTCACCTGACAATGAAGATTCCCATATCCTCTGGATGGTCTGGAGAATGCAAATTGCCACTTGTTGATGTTAAAGCAGTTAAACTTTTCGCAGATTTAAGGGCATTTGTTATAGCTCCAGCTTGCTTTTTATTTTCTGTTTCTGACTTTATTTTATATTATTTCGAATTTTCGCCGAAATTTGGCGCCCCTGTACGAGCTGCGCCCTAAGACGTAGCTTAATTCGCTAACACCTTGCTTCCTCTGAAATTCAAAAAGTCAATTTTCACTTCTACCATAAACAACGGAGAACGCCACTGGCGACAATTGTACTTTATATAGTCAATCATTAAATGAGAATACATCGAACTTTTAAGTGAAACAAAACTAACTTTGCTAAAGCAGCAAGCTTGTGACTAGGAGTCTATTATTATAATTTCTTGAGCGGGAAGTTTAACGAGCGAATCTTTCAAAAGCTGACAAACTAAGGACGATGTTGTAAGGTGCCTTTTAAACAAACTTTCACGACGTCAACATAAAGTTGAACATGGAAACAGGCAATTCGCCTATTGTATAGAAATATTGTTTCTTTCTTAAGCAACTTTTTGTAATATAATAACTGACAACGAAATGAGAATGTCAGAGCCGCCTCAACAGGCAGAGCAGCGGGAGCAAGCTCCAAAGTTAAATTAAAATTACACAAATATTAACAGATCAATAAATTAAAATATAATAGAAATGCAGAAGGAGAAGGTTCCTGAGATACGAGAATACTAATACAACCGGACAGAAGAGTGAAGAAGGCGATTCAAAAGCACTTACGATCATATAATACACAGATTATTCAAGAAACATCGATAACAATATGAACACTGCGATGAATCTCCACAAATTGAGGCTTCAGAGTTGAGAGAGGCATTGAGGCAGATGAAGAAAAAGATGCCAGAACAGGATCACATCACAAGTGAAGTAACTTCAGTTAAAAACAATATCAATATCTATTGGTCAAAGACTTGATAAATTTGCACTATATCTGATTACTGAGGTGCGCATGTGCTTTAAATTGAAGTATACTTTTGAATTATTTATAGGCGTTTGGTCACTGTTTTATAATTTAATTTTTTAAGAGTTGTATTGTGTTTTATTTATGGTTAGTTTTGACTTAATTCCACTCAGAGCTTACACTGTGCTCTAACTATTTGACAGATTCTACTTTGAAATTATATTTCTAAGAACTTTGACAAATTTATCGTAAATTCGATTTTACTACTTTAGGTGGGGAGACCGAGTTCACACACATGTGCGCTGTGAAACTCGATTAGGTAGGAAATAAAGCTGCAGGTTCTTACGCACATATATGTCTGTCAAAATGATGGTTCCCTTGAATATTTATATAGTAAAATTTGCTACTCGTTTCACTTTTAAAGTTTATAATCGTTTTGCGTTGACCGCTCGCGTTGTTTATAATTCATCCTGGGTGTTTACATAATATGTTCCAAGTTCAAGTTAGGAGAGGGTGATATTTACTACAGCGCAGAATTTCCATAACCCATTGTCTCTCAGGTATCTTTCTGTTCAGTGGTTCGCTGCCATTTGGAATATGCATCTGGTGTCTGGAACCCTTCTTATGCAGTACGTATTAAGAGTCTTGAGAGTGTTCAGCACAGGTTTCAACGTCGTGTCTCATTTAGAACTGTTCGTCTGTATAGGACTTAAGCGGAACTTCAATCATATGAATCACTTCGTAAGCATCGGGATCTGAAGTTGGTTTATAAAATTTTAAACAATCTTAACCATAGCCCACATCATTTAGCAAAAGTTCCCTTATTTGCTCCTCCCAGAACTTTAGCCGCCATTACGGGTTGAACTCATTTCTGTCACGGTCCATTAGGCTGGCCAACTCTCATAATGATTTAGACTTTTCCTCGCCTCCTCAAAAATGTTATGCTAAACTAAAATTTTCTTAATTATAGGGTTGGATGTTGGTATTATTTCATTGGAAACTGTGTTTGGTGTACCCCTGGTCATTTGCTATTCTATTGTCAGTTATTGTCATAGCCTTATACTCCATTTTTAATTTTTTAAGTCTGAGTTATATATTGTATTATTGTAAGTTGGGTTTCGACCCGTGAATGAATGAATTAATAGATTGTAGGGTTTGATGTTGGTATTTATATTTGGAGACCGTGTTTAATATACCACTAGTCATTTGTTCATTTATTGTCATTTATAGTAACTTGTTATCTCATAGTTGTATACTTTCTTTTTAATTTTAATTTTATAAGCCTGTGTTATGCATTAGTATTATTGTAAGTTTATTGATAAAATGGATTTCGACCCGTGAATAAATAAATAAATCATTAAACATATTTTCTTCGAATTTTATCAGTTAATTTTTCTTACTAATCGACATAGCAGAAACCTTATTTCGTACAGCAAATGACAATTTTTTTCTTCTCTTCTGATTTTATTATGAAGTTTGATGGCTATTTTTCTTTTGCAATCTCGTCTGTAGATGACGAATCAGTGATAGACCGACTACAGCTGAATCTTTAGCTTTTAAAAATCATTGTACTATAGCTATTGATTCAAGAGAAGTAAATTAATAACTTGGTGACTATCATCAGTGACCCAGAATATACTACCTTTTTAATTAACTTAAAGTCAAATTTTTAAAATCAAACGATTATTTCCATTCTGAAATGAAAGCAAACTCTTTATCCATCTATCCACTTATTTTATTACCTTCTTTAATATTGATGTTCCAAAAGGGAATTGTTTGAACGTGTGGTTTTATTATTTATATTTCCTTATTGCGATGCCTAAGCCAAAACGAGCTCGAAATTACAACTTGGCTATTTTCTCACCTGTGCCGTCTACAAGTTGGTGGCGCCTTTTAAATAGATTTGGCCGCCCCTACTCTGAGATTTGAACTTAGTACGCTTTGAAGGCAGATCGTTCTGGCCTACGCATCTTTAGTAAATTTTCTTCACTTATCTTTGTTCACTCTCACTTTCTTCTAATCTGAGTAAATAAAATTAGAAGCGAACAAAAAGCAAAAAACGAAGGAGCAAATTTAAACGTGCTATCTGATGACCAATTGGGAAATTATTGGGGTAGTAATACGTTTCAGTTATTGCCAAAAATAGTAATCCTATTTCTATCCTCGTTACCGGAATCATAGGAAAGGAAAGCATCATATTTTAATGTTTTCCGATTTTCTGAGCTTATTTCCATATCATGTAGTAAGTTCTTGTATGGTTTGCCTCGCTCTTTATGCTAGTTATAGGTACATGTAACAAAAGAAAAATAGTTTTACACGTTATACTAACAATGTTATAATCTTATCCTATGTTTTCTTATTTGTGAAGTTTTTTGTTGTCTTATTAACAAAATCATAATTTGATAAACTCGGCTTTTTACTAGAGATGTATTATTTCAAAATTTATTTGCTTCTATGGCCAATAACGTTTTACGTTTGTGTTAATAAAGCAACTACATGACCAACGTATTATTTAAATACGGTTCTGTCTTTAACTTTAATTGATTTCTTTAAGCTTATTGATCTATTATACCTTATATCTAGTGCAAACCTATCCGTTTTGAGAACATTGCTTTTCTTTTTATACTGGCTTATAATGCCATTTTTAAAACTAGGTTTTTATGTCTATGGACAATAAATTGCCTTTCATATGATTTCTCCTCTATTAAAATGCGTCCATCCCAACAGAGGTGACATTAATTCATTGTCTTTAGAGCTGGTAGTTTTGGGAAAAGGTTTGTTAATGGGGTATTTCTATAAAGATAATGAATTTTTTCCTTCGGCATTAAAAATCAACTTATTGCGGCTCTGTCTAAAAATAAATTACCTATCCTATATTAACAATATTACGGTATGTTAAACTTATTTCTTTTTAGAATAAAATCTATTTAGCCATTGTTCCTTACTTCTTATTTTTAAATCCATTATTTACAAATTTACCAAAACTATTGTTAGTTTATATTTAGGAAAAATATTAACTAAGAAATAATACGAAATTTTACTGCCAAAAACTGTTCTATTCGCCAAAAATAAATAACAACTTCGACGTTGCGTATTCAAAACAGACTGAATCAGTCTGTTTTGAACTTTTTAGCCTTCTTTTTTATTCAGAGTTTTTGTTTTCTGCCGATATCTCGAGACTGCTGAATTGCCATAGTCAAGTCGTCCTTGCTTACATTCGGCCATTCTGAGTCTCTGTTCTGACCTCAGAACTCCGAAAATTACTTTTTTCTTCAAACGTCAGTAAATCCATCATTACTCGACTGTGTAGGCGGCAGTGAAGTTTCGCTTTTCCTCCGCCGGAGCTTTACTTTTCACTTTTCCGCCGGCGGAGGTAAAAGTGTTGTCATATCAACATAGATACAATACAAACAAACATCAAAATTAGCGTCAACAACTCAAGAGTTATTAAACTAAAATTTGTATTTATCACTCAATTTGTGACTGCATTTCTAAAAATCACTAATTTAGGAACAAATTGGTTATTATTTAATCGAACTTACTCAATAACTGCTTATCAATACGGAATTAAAACGCAATCGAAAACGCAATTTTAAAAAAATAATTATTGTTGACAGTGTCCACTGACAGCTTTATATGACATTATTATAGCAACAAACTGAGCCTATTCATTCACCGACACCGCACCGGTCTAAGCCGCCTTGCGAACCAACTTATCTTTAATAATAATTATTATTACTATTAAAAAGCGACGTTTTTGCATTAATTTGTCGACATTTGAAGAAAAAACAGCATATTTTATTTGGAGGAAAAGTTACTTTTCATGGCTTGCTCTCTATTACCAGCCTCACTCCGTTCGGCTGTTAAACACGAGCGCGCCATGAAAAGTATTACTTTTCCTCCATATAAAATAATATACTATTTATCCGATCGGACGAAAAACTACACCTTTCCGATGTGTTTTCTCACCGCAAAAGCCATGATTCCAGTATATTGTATTCGGTGCTTGGCAACATGCAATAGCTGTACAAGAATAGAAAATAACTGTCCAGGAATATAACATTTCCGTCCTAGGCCGGGAATGTAGCATTTCTGTCCTATTCAAACGCCTTGTTTGTCAGATCTGACGTCTATCAAAAGTAACACTTAGCTGTAGTTTCCGTAGCTACGTAAGAAACTTCAAGCTCGCTGGATTCAAAACTTGATATTATGTTGAGTTTAAATTTAAAACACCGTTTTTATTTAGAGTAATATTTGGCTCTATTTATATAAGTACGTATTCTAATTAATTTCGATCGGATAAAAAATAGTATGTGCAACTCGTAGGAAAAACACATACCTAACCCAAACTACCACAGTTTTCCAGGAATGTTTTGCTTTTCCTCCTAGTTACACAATATACATATTAGCCGTTATCCTAACCGTCAATTCGTTCGTCAGTGGTCGTATACCAATCGTACATCGTCAACTTAAAAGCAACCTTTCATATGTTAGCCGACTGCTAACCATTCGTTATATATTAGTCGTTTACTAACCTTTCAGAGTGTTAGTCGTTTACTAACCGTTTTACTGTTGTTAGTCGTATAATAACCTCTAACCTCTGGGTTTCATGCTATCGACTGCCACCACTGTCCGTCTCTTCCTTGGACCTCCCCGTAGATCCTCCACTTCGTTGACATTGAGCTTGAGTGTGACCTAGTTTATGGCAGAGCTTGCATTCAATACGTGCTTTGTAACAATCTCGCGCTCTATGATTTTCGCTGCAATTAAAACAGGAAATTCTTTTTGATACTTTTCTAGAATCGAAGTTTTGATAGGTTCCTTGTTGGCGTTTCAATAATTGTGCGTAGTCCCCAATAGTAGATGTTGATGCAATTGTAAACAGAGCAGTTTCAACTCGTTGAGAATCAGCTTTGATTGGTCGTAAAGCACCGACACTGCTTAAATAGTTCGCTAATTCGCCGATCGTCTTGAAATTTGCTGCACGAGCTGATATTGCAACCGTATTATCACCGACCTCCTCTATTACACTGTCTAATAAATATGAGTCAGGAATACTTAAATGCAATTTATTAAGTCTAGCCACCTTTTCGAAACAGTATTCTCCCAAGTTTTGTTTAGGCTACGGCGGCGTATACATTGCAGCGTCTACTAACAATTTACCGAACCTCACTATACTTGGAATATTTATGATCAAAAGGCCCTTTAATGATTCCCAGGAATTAAGCGTAATTTGCGAACCATCGTACCATCTACGCGCATTTCCGCGCAACCTACTAATCGCTAATTTTGCGGTGGATAGATCGTCCCATTTATGACAAAGTTTCAATTCCTCAACCCTCCGTATCCACTCTTCCGCGGTTATGATGTTAGCGCCCGGATCGAATAAAGGAATAATCGTTTCAGATATTGCCGCGCTAATAGTTGAAACAGGAATAACAAAATTTGTACTCACATGGGCCTGCAGCTTACTTATCTTTTATTTCAGCTTTCTTATTCGCTTCCGTGCTTTACCATCAAACGAAGAAGAGCTTGATGTTGAAGAACATCGCCGTCTGCTACGCTGTCGTCCGCGTTTCGGAGGTGAGTGCGGCGTATAGGAGCGGGTCGTTTTCGCCTTTGCACCATCCATAATAGTACATACAGTCACACACAATCACGTGAACTAGAAATTATAAATCACAAACCAACACAAAAATTTTTTAAATTTTTAATTGGTCTCTTTTTGTCCCAGGCGCGAACTTGGAGTCTTATTCCACTTCTGACTTTGTTAGTTTATATTCAGGAAAAATATTAACTAAGAAATAATACGAAATTTTACTGCCGAAAACTGTTCTATTCGCCAAAAATAAATAACAACTTCGACGTTGCGTATTCAAACCAGACTGATTCATTCTATCACCTTTTAACCTTCCTTTTTATTCAGAATTTTTGTATTCAAATTACATTTACAGTAAACATGATGTAAATTAGCTTTAATAAACGAAAATTATACGTTAAGCTTTTTAGCGACTGAATAAGTCGTTGTTTGTAGATTCCTTTGCTGCCGGCTGTCGGACGTTCCATTTAAGTAGTTTGCTTTTGTGTTGTGGACTGCTTGTTTACGCAAAGCCTGGTAGATGGCGCTCGTAGTTGTCCCTTTTGATTTCGTAGCAGATACAAATCGTAGTGGGTTCTTTCAGTTCTTTGTTCCTTGAAAGGCGTGGTAAAATGGCGTCGACTTGATATGCTTCTTCGTGTGTTGGCATTGGATGGGCTAAAGAATACAATCAAATATAAGTCTCATGAATATGATTTTTGGCAATATTAGATATTTGGCAAGATTTGATCTAAGGTTTGTTATTATTGAATTATTTTTTAAATTATCTAATTCGTTGTCTACTGCTGCAGGTATTTCATTAATATATTATAATTTGTTATACTTTTTTATCTTCTAGGAATCCCTAGTCAAAGAATGGGGATACTTCTGTTAGTGATTGTTCGAATGGCTAAGTCCTGTATGGACTCTAATGGCTCCTGACTAGTCCTGGATTGTGATCCATGCGGCATGTTCTCAAGGTAAGGTTATATATACATTATTTACAATTTCTTACTGCTTTTCTATACACTTCTTGGTATCGCTTACCTATACATTTTCCCATATATTTATTTTATTCTATGTTTCTTATATTTACTTTCCATATCTTAAGTTTTCTTACTCAAGGCTTACTTTAAATGTATATAGGCACGCTATGTATATCTATGCTAGTTTTATGTAAATTGTGTAGGACAGAGAAACATTATATTATTATTTATACATCCACGTATGCTCTCACACATTATATAAACATCTTTTGCTTATATATTTCTCCATTATTTCACTTTATTAGCTTTACATAAACACCTTTTGCTTATATATTTCATCACTATGTACGCTTCTTCTTTTCTCAAAAACATCTACTTCTATATTTCTTCTCACTTTACATAAACAACTTTTCAACTTATGTATTCTTCATGCTTTACATAAACATTTCTTGTTTATGGAACATTTCACCTGGGTACTTTGCCCTTGAGCTTCTCTGGTACCCAAATATTTGCTCGACTTCCTTGAACGTCAGCGTAGCTACTTCAGTCCCTATATGCTCAACTTTTCCATGCCTACATTTTTTGCTGTGACGTTATCTTTTAGACCATCCGTCGTTGCAGTTTTATTTATGCCGGAGAACACTTTATTTTATAATACTTCCTCGTATACACATATATTCCTCCTGTATATACTCTCAATACACAATTTTAATGGCAACTCACATTTACTGCTTTACTGTATATATCTTCACATTTGCCTCACCTATTTAACTTGTATACATAGTTTACTACTCTTCTCGCTAATATTCACCTAATTCATTCTTCTAGCTTCATTTTTCTTCATAAATCCTTCAATGTCCTATTATATTATATAAAGTTTATTATTCTATATTCAGTTTATTAACATCCTAAGTGTTTTTATTTATATACTTGTCCTATTAACACTCCGGCTTATATTATGCAATGTTTCACCATATATTTTCTATGTTTCACTATGTTTCACTATATATTTTCCTTATTTATATTTTAACCTCCTAAGTGCCTTGTATATATCATATTCAATGAGCACTTCGGTTTTATATTTACACTATTTACATTAAGAAGCTTCGGGTCTCTCCTAGTTTTTGTGTTTTGTTTTAGTTGCTTATTTTCTTCTTTTTACTTGAGTGCTGGTTCCATATAATAATTATATTTGTCCTCTCCTCGTCCTCTTCACTTGTTTCTCCTGCTTGCTCCATGGTTTCCTTTAGTTTCTCCTATACAAATCTGTTATATTGTTCCATTTTGATGTCTGTTTCATATAATTAACTATATTTGTGATTTCGAAATTGACTAGCACCTTCGCCAAAAATAAAGCAGCTCCCACAACGTAGTTACCTTCTTTCTTTCTTTGTTCCAGGTATGAACATGGACCTCGAGATGGCGTTTGTGACGTCGACCGCCCGTACTTCGGCGAGCGTCCGTGGATGCAGCACGTGTCCGTAATCTGTCTTTGGTGACGCCGACCGCCCGTAGATGGCAGCACTTGGCCGTACCTCGGCGCCTGATTCGAAACCAATATGTGCTTATTATATATATATAGATTTTATGCAATAGTTAAACTGACCTAGCCTGCATTTATTAAATGTTTAATTACGTAATGATTTACTTGGTTTTGATGTTTAACTTAAGTTATTACTGTTGTTGTGACGTAGATTCATTAAGATGGCGGCACTAGGCCCAATTAACACTCAATTGCTTGGCGTCACTATTTTAGATGTGACGTAGATGAATTATGTGTGTCACGACGCGACGGACGCTCAATTAATACTAAATCACTTGGCAAGCGAGGATGGCTTATTTTAAAGTTTATTTGGCATAGTGACGTCACTATTTTATTAATAAAGTTTATGTGCGCGGGTTGTCTTTTATTTAGGTATTTGTTCTGATATTTATAAGGTAAGTCTTTTAAGGTTATCACAAATTGCTAAGGCACTTTCACTACTTTTTAAAACTCCCCAAAAACTATCCCTTTACCGGAAGCTCTGATACGTCACAAATTCGACTCTCTCTTATATTTTTAGTAGCCCCTAAATGCCGTATACCTGTGCATACGTTCATCCAGGTTAGGTAAGGACCTGACGACCTTATACCTGTGCATAAGTGTTCTCAGTTATGGGGGTTGTGGGATAGAACAGCTAGAAGTGGACGTACCTGTGTACTGCCCCGCAACTAGACTGAGCGGTTTGAGAGACCCGAAAGCCTGATGAACTTAGCGTTTGCCTGCGTATTTATATGTTACAAAATGCTGATGGCTGCATCATTAAGGATTAAAGTCGCTCCCGTCGACCGCTCAAATTGTTTATAATAATTAAGAGTGAATGTTTATATAACATTTTTCAAGTTCAAGTTCAAACTTACGACAGGGTGATATTTAATTAATGCTTTTAAGTAGTTCACAATACCTACTTGCATTGACATTGCTAAATCCCTCATGACGTTGTTAAAGTATTATTCGACTGTTAGCTTCGTGACTCCCTAGGGCTATAACAGCTTATTTATTTAAATTTAAGGAGCAAACCTTTAACTTCTTTCCGATTAGTGTCCACTTTACCCCTTTGATTAATTCTTCATGTATTTTGGTGTCCACTTTACATTCACCCTTATAATATAATATTTCCACCCTAAGCCTAATAAACTTATTCGCGGTCCCAACTAATTCCCATCTCACTCGAATCCTTGACTAAACTATTTAGTGGCTGTTTATCCCTTTCTCCCACGTAACTGCCCACAAACTGACCACCTGGGGCCCACTGCTCCATCTGCTAATTTAGCTCTGTCAAACATGCAAACATGCAATGGATCAGTATAACTCAAGTAACGAGCTTGGGGATATGGAGATAATTTTAGTTAACTTGCTATTGTTGATAGTACCTATCGAAGCAATATCTTGGTACATGATGTTATGCCCAGAATACTTTGATAGATGTTAAATTACGACATTGTCATGAATATTTATACACTATGTTTGGTTAAGAAGTAGAGTATTTTAATTGCATGCCGATATTTCAGGGGTGACGCTTTGATCAGCAATTGTAACTAAGTGACCCACATTTAACAAACAACTCAAACAAAATTAGAAAAAAGACAAATTTATGAATGTTTATTAGTCGGGATAAACAAGTGATTTTATTATTGTTTAAAACCATAAAGAAGGGGGTGGTATCTTAATTAACCACTTTTAATAAACTGTATTACTATAGGACTACCCTATAGTAATACAGTTTATTAAAAGTGGTTAATTAAGATACCACACCCAGAGGTATTGCAACATATATTCGGTATGATTTACTTTAATAATGCAGGTGTAAATTGCATTTGAATATTATAGGTACAAATAAACAGCGTTTTCTATGTTAAATAGAAATTATATATGTACAATTCTTAGACTAATACTTCCAATCATTCGTCCATTCAAGCATACAACTAATGTTACAAAAGGTTTCTTAATTATTAATATCTAGTAAAAAGTCTTGATTGGTTAATTTAAAATGAGTTTTCTGTCTTTAATTAATTTAATACATTTAGTTTTCTCCAACTTAATAACGTTCACACATCGTACCTTTGAACTTTGACTGCTTTACCTTTATCTTCAAAGGGGAGAGATTTTACTTCCTTCCAACTTAGCTTTTGTTTGTTCTACGGAAACCATAAGTTCGAGGAATTGTGTTAAACTTGATTGCAGAAATTATTCAACCAGGAATGTCAATTGTCAATCCGCCATCTTATGTTCAATTTTCTAAAGGGGGCGCTATCTTTCTGGCTTCGAGAAATTGCTTAAAAAAGCCTCAAGGAAGTCTTTGTCCAATCTTGGACAAAGATAACTGAGGTGCACTAAATATTCTCTAATATTTGTGCATACAAGAAGAGAAATTGGCCCAAAAAGGAATTTGACCTTTGGCCAGAGGATGCACTTGCTAGAGCGCGGTGACGAGACCGATCTAGCAACGTGGAATGTTAGCAGAGCAGTCAGCACACTGAAATCAGCGAGATTTTTGTTATTGTCTTTGACTGAAATCTAATTTGTCCTATGTCTATCGCTAGGAGGCAGAGTCCGGCAGACCAAATAATAAGTGGGGATTGGCGCGAAAAAAAGCGTGGGTTTTCTTTCTTTCTTTGACATGTGCTGTTTCCTGAACACTGACGGAGACACGAATATATTAAATTGAAAACGATTAAGAACGATTTCCTTTACGAGTGAAAAGTTGCTATATTGTAATCTATTTTACTGACAGTACCGGTGTACAGGTTCGAACCAAGGAGTATTGAAGAACTGGTACATAAGCTAATTTAAATGCACAAATTGGGTTGTACCCGGGGTGAAATAAATCTATTTTGAGTTTAATTATGGCTCATTCATTCTACATACATACAGGGTATTATCACCAAACTATAGGGTGAAAAACGATAGTTTATACACGTGATGGGGTGTTTCCCCAACATTTATACTAAATACATGTTATCAACTTTATCATATTCACTGTGAAACATGAAAAAAATTGGGAGGGTGAAATGGGTAGTGTAACAAAATAAATCACCTTCTACTGAATCCACAGGTCTTATTAAGTACTTGTTTCATGATTCATTCATAGGCATAGTAGAGATACTTTATGCATTCTATACAGTACTGATACGGGGGTAGCTTCTACCAGCCATCTGATACAGCTTTAAACGGGTCTGATAAAGCTTTAGACAGATGGCTGTAAAGCTGTATTAGATCTGTCTAAAGCTGTATAAGAACCATCTAGGGCTGTATTAGATAGCTGATATACACCATTCCCGACAAAATGACATGGCCCATGCGGCTCAAAACCTGATGGAAAGAAGTTTGGAGGAACTTGATGTAGACCGCAGAAAATATCTCTGCTATTCATCATCATTTAAAAATTATGTCAAAGTGGGTGTGGGTTTTATATGAGGGTGAAACACACCTCCTAAATCACACTTGCATTACAGCATTTTTTATAGAGTTAAATAGATGGTTAAAAATCTTAATATTGACGTGTATTATAGAGTTAGATATAGGACTGTTAGGGGATGTCCGCAGTGTAGGATTTGGTCGTCCCTTCTGTGGTCTCTCTTGATGAATGGTGTGCTAGCGGTCCTCTCGCTGTGGGATGTGGAGGTGCAGGCATACGCGGATGATCTAGTAATACGTATAAGAAGCAACTCGCAAAAAAACTATCTCAGAGTATCTTCAACAGGTGCTAGCCGTGACTGGTGTGCAAGAGAAGAACTATCTGTGATCCGCACAAAGCAGTTATAGTACCGTTCACAAGGAAGAAATAGCTGGAAACCAAAGACCACCTTTATTCAAATGATAAACTATTCCATTTGCGAATATAGTGAAGTATCTAAGAATTACCCTAGATAAAACACTTAACTGGAATGCGCATCTGGATAAAATTGCCACAAAAGCGAAACTGTCATTATGGACCTGTACACGCATTTGTGGCAAGACATAGGGCATACATCTCAAACAAATGCACTGGCTATATATTGCGGTCATAAGACCAATGATAACATATGGAGCAGTAGCTTGGTACTCTAAGAGCTTACAGAGCTCCGCCAGAATCAAATTATTCACCTTACAAAGACAAGCGTGTCTGGCAATTAGTGCCGCCTTCGACACCACACTCACAGCAGCGGTTGAGTGTCTTCTAAACCTGCCACCTCTTCAAATAGTACTGGAGAGGGAGGTCAGATGGGCTACGTATAGATTGACACAAGCGGAGATCAACAATCCGCATTCGATCATCATGGGGCCCAACAAACTGAAAAACGCTGATGAGCGGGACAGTGTTTGGGTCTACCATCAGATGTTATGCCAACCAAAACTAACTATTACCATGCCTATGACGTCCTCCTACTAGAGAGGAACATCTGAGAACAACAGAAAATAGTTGGTTCAGTGACGGCTCCAAGACCAATGATGGTACAGGACCCGCTACATGGAACAAAAATGGTAAGGTTGAGCTTAAGTGTTCCCTAGGCAAACATGCAACCATTTTCAGGCTGAAGTTAAATCCATTGAAATGACTGCACAGTTGCTGATTGATAGAAACTGGAAACGCAAGTCAATCAAAAAGTTCTCGGACAGTCAAGCATATTTAAAAGCTCTTGAATCTAGCCCTTGTTCATCCAAGACAGTATGGAACTGCCAGGAACTACTCACCAAACTAGGTAGAGAGAATAAACTTACACTGATCTGGATACCTGGACATACAGGATATGAAGGCAACGAAAAAACTGATGCTCTTGGGACGCAAGAGGCCGCAACAGCCTTCATAGGACCAGAGCCAGTACTGGGAATAGCTTACAACATACCTAAAGGAGCCCTCTCCAGGTGGACCCAGCAGCAATTTGTAGACAAATGGAGAGAGGGCTTAACTCATTAAAAACTGGCAAACGAAACAACTTCTTCAACTTGGCCAACAACAGGTACAGGTTGTAGTTTGCATGTACACTAGCCATTCACGGTTAAGAAGCCACATGAACAAGATAGGGCTTTCCGAAGAAACGGAATGCCACTTCTGCTTGGAGGATATAGAAACAATGGAGTATGTTTTATGCTACTGTCCAGCAATGAAAAGAACCAGACAAACAGCTATTTGATTTCATGAAAAGGATCGAGCCCCTGGCCTAGTGGAAACCACAGATGTGAGCCACAATAGACCAAGGATCGCAGTGGAGGGCCCAATTATAAGTACAAATACAAATACAAATATAGGACTGTAGGTTTTTCAATATTCAATTACACTGAGAATTTTTGATAAGTAGATGAATAATGTGAGAAGTAGGTAACTACGGTTTCTTTAACTTTAACTGTAAGAGTCAAGTATACAAGGAAATTTACTTTAATGAATTTAAGGTTAATGTTAGTTCTAATGACATTAATAGTGATAATTTATCAGAAGAGTCAGATGAATACGGTGATGGAAACTGCTGATCCAATCACCAAAAGAAGAAGCATAGATTCATCTCAAGATTGGAATGACTCAATGTTTTGACTCTAAAATAATATATAAAAACAAGACTGAGCAAAGAAGAAGTCTAAGGAGCTAGTATCGCGACCTGCTTCTGTTGGTTGTATTGTTGTATATACAGCGGTTCAAGGATTGTTAGATTTTTATATCTATCTACCATTGCGAGCGGTTTCAAGGCTAAATAATAATAGTGGTAGTAATTGTTGTAAAAGAACAGGCGACACGTTCATTTGATTAGTTTCGTGGGTAAGCCTTCACGTTTTTAAAGAAACCGTAATTCTGCGTTTTACGATCGAAAAGAAAGATATTTAACCAATATTAATTAAGCTGATATATTAATATATTAAACCTTACGGCTTTGGAGGCCAATTCAATAGCTATCGGCCAAAAATTCAGTTTAGAATTATTGAAAAGGAACTAGATGGTGCTATTAATTTTTTAAACTTTGCCCTCCATCACACTAGCGATAGTATAAGAACAACATGGTATATTGAAAAAACTTGGTCATCCAGATATCTTAATTTTGATTCACAACGTCCTTTAGCCCAAAAAAACTATGTTGTTATAGGCCTTGCAACATCTAGAAAAAATCGCTATTGACAACGCCAAAGATGCAGTAAAATGTCCCACAAAAATCATAAATCATATTTAAAAAAAAAGGGCTCACAAATTCTATAATAACAATAAAAAGCAAAGAAAAACACAAGACAATAAGACGAAGAATTACCTCTCAATGCCAGAGTATTTAAAAATCATAAACGATAAACCTTAAAGCCCCTTTTTTGTAAGCAAGATTATATGTTGTTATTTACAAGGAATTTATTCCCAAGAAAGTAAATTTATAGATACGTTTTACCTTTTTCTTTTAAAAGAATTATCTTAAACGACTGGACTAACATCCGAATATTGACTCAAGCTATTTTACTGTATAAAATTATACGTATCTCTTTGTTTAATTTTTCACTTCTTTACCTTGTTGCGCGTAAAATCCTGTGTAATGAGTTAGCAATATAAAATAAATAAGATGTCACTTACCCTTAAGAATGCGGGTAGCGCAACATGTGCTCCGACTGCTCGTGGGCGTGGGAGTGGGTCAATTATTTACTTTTGACCAGGGCGCCACTAGTTTGAAATAACTAAATCCGCAGATCCAATCTAAAAGATAACACTGAATTAGCCGTGACTTGATGGAAATTCATTATAATTAATACTATAATGAAACAAATTGTTTTAATTTCCACTTATAAGTGGAAACTAAAATAATTTGTTTCATTATACTATTAACAAACTAAACGATCTTTGGTCTTGAGAATCCTTAAGGGCGATTCAAAATCAAACGAGTATCAACTACACTAGCCCTAAGGAAAACTAAACAATCTATCAGCTGTTTTACTTCAAATTGCTCATGCAAAAAAAAATCCTATTAAAACTAAAATTGCTAAGCTTATGCAGTATTTTACAAGTTCTTGTAATCAAAATTCAAAGTATGTTGGGGTTTGGAACCTTCGGCAAAATGCATTAAAACGGAGTTTTATCCACAATACCCAAAAAAAATTATTGCACTCAACGCGCGTTTCGCTAACAAAGTTAGCATCATCAGGAGATAATTAAAACTTATTAAGAAAATTCAAAGTTTTACTAAAAATTATATACAACCATTATACAACCTATATCCTTTTATACGAGTTCCCATAGAGACAAACAAATCAGCTGTGAGTGATCGACTGCAACATGATACTGAGGACGGTATCATTAAGCACTATTCAATAAGCTTCATTTCCCTTGAATATTACTTCTTGTAAAAGTAATGAATATAATAAAGTTATGCTATGCCTGTTTCAGGCCCAAGTTATCTCAAGTTCGATGATATTGCATGATATAACAGGTGCATGAATTAATAAATTTCGAACAAGATTCAAGAATAACACTTTCTATATATAGCAGTATTGTGCAGTATATTCAATCCCCTCTGAGAATCGTTAGAAAACTATAATTTAATGATTTACACCCTGAGAAACGAAATCCCCTGTACAGAAAATAAATGAGTAATTACAAACTCTAAAATATATATATTTATTTACGTAGGGTTTTTGATGGTGATGACGAATGGGAGCAGGGCTCTCTCCTATAGGCACCTCTTGAGAAAGGAAACGACGTATAAGAAATTCTTAAACTTTTAATCAGGCTTACGCACTACCTCATCTTTGGAGGGTTTACCAAGAAAGAGAACGAGGTCAAGTCAAAATCGTCTACCTCGAACGCCAAGTTCAATGTAAAAGGGCCAGAAAAAATTCGACCATTAGGCCAGCTTTACATTGTCCTACGACAACACATAAAATACAACAAGATGGTTGCCACCAAATTTAATAACATCTTCAATATGCAATAAAACGTACCTAAGGCGGTATGATATTATGTATTGCTGGCAAGACAAAGAAAACCGACGATAAAGGTATTATCCACAATGACCAAACAAACAGAAACCACTTAATTCCGGCCCGCGGCCATTTTAAACTCCTGACATCAAAAACCCTTAACGTAATAATTCAGGCCTAAACGCACCTTTAATCAAGAACCTGCGTCTATGTTGGAACCAGCTGCGAAGCAACCCGGACGGTGTTGCCAAATTTAGAGAACAACCACCACCACTAAGTACCAACCACTAAATTATCTTGCCTGCGTACATCAAGCGAAAGCAAAAGACAGTCGTTTAACATAAAACTGATGGTAGCATATCAATAAATTATGTTGTTTCTTGTTGGCTTGGTCCACAAACGCATAAAATCGCATGAGGATCGCTAGAGAAACATATACACCTGGCAACATTCCAAGAGTACTCCTCAATCGGCAACTAACAATCATTTTCAAGTCAGCTGTGTCTGTCTCATCAGTGGCCTTATTCTTGAATTTCGGGGAGTAGAAATTTTGGGGGAGTGTGACGTAATGTGGGCGTGTTTCTATCAAATTTAAAAATGGCTTATTCTTGAAAAGTTTTCCATTGTAAGACGATAGAATTGGATTCTCCCTAGTTACTCTTCGTCTCTATTGGTTTAAAGTAGGGAGAAAGGCGAAAAGGAGTAGAAATAGACGTTACATAACCTAAAAAAATGTTGTTTTTCTATGGCTTACATTTTTATTTTTGTGGGAATCTCTGATAAGTACATGAAGAAAAGCAAACATATTTCATCATTTTTGTTGCAATTTCAAGTTACATAAAGACGAGCATGAACATCTTTCATTTTTAGCGTTTGGGTTGTGATTTGCAATGGATTTGAATCAGGTGCTTTACTGGCATAAGGAAGGGCATTTAATAGTGTGGCAAGTTTTTCCCACAAAGCGTTACATTAGAATGAACTCTTGTATATTGTGGAGTAAATTTCCCTGTATACATTTGGGGCCTTTCTTGTAAGAGATTCACTATTAGCATTAACTCTCTTTGTTCAGTAGTAATCTTCTTTTGCTCGGCAGAACCGACTATTAATTTATTTACTTTTCATGTGTAATATTGGGTTTTTAAGATTAAAATAATGAAGCTATATACACGACGAAATGAATGGCGGTAGTCAAAAATATGAACTTAAATACTTTACTTTACTGACTTTACACCTTTAAAATCACATTTTTTTTAGTTTTTCACCCTAATAAATAATTTTAAATTCAAAAACTAGGGGTAGATATGTCGGTATGTGCTTTCTTGGCAGTCGAAGTTTTCTGTCTTTTGATTGGTCAAAATTCTCATCTGAAAATTGGCAACAATGTTCCTTTCTCCCTCATAATCCCTGATTTCAAGAATAATGCATAGAGAAAACTCGGGAGAAGAAGTGAGTGAGTAGTCCCCAGGGAGTCCTCCTTTTCTACTATTTCAAGAATAGCCGCACTGAAGTCTGAAGGTTATGATATCAGAAATAAACATTAACTGAATATTTAACTTTTCCTATTAAATATTGAAACAAATCCAGGAAAAGGTAATTATTGCTTATATAGTTTTCTGCTATTTTTGGAATATATGGAAAAAAAATTATGTCGGCACATTCTAGAGTCCTTAGGGATTGCAAGTATACTGGCGGAGAAGAGAAATTGCGTTTTTTTTGTAAGAAAAAATAAAAAAATAATATGGTTTGCTTTGGTTAGTTTGGATTAGCTTTGGTTAGTGTAGACCAGCTTTGGTTAGTTTGAGTTAGTTTGGGTTAGTTTCGTTTAAGCCACTGCGCACTTACGTGAAGAAAGGCTTGAGCTTCGCGCAAGCCTTGCTTCACGCAAGCCTAGGCGAAACAATTTCGGATAGCTTTGGTTAGTTTGGGTTTGCTTTGGTTAGTTTGGGTTTGCTTTGGTTAGTTTGGGTTAGCTTTGGTTAGTTTCGGTTAGCTTTGGTTAGTTTCGTCTCGTTTAAGCCGCTACGCACTTGCGTGAAGAAGGGATTGCGCGAAGCTCAAGCCTTTCTTCACGCAAGCCTAGGCGAAACAATTTCGGTTAGCTTGGGTTTGCTTTAGTTAGTTTGGGTTAGCTTTGGTTAGTTTGGGTTAGCTTTAGTTAGTTTGGGTTAGCTTTGGGTACTTTAGATGAGCATTTGCATAGTCAAAAAATGAAGGTTCGTATAGTTGAAAAAATATATAAAAAAGCACGATTTCTGTTCTCCGCCAGTGTATTTGCAATCACTAAGGATACTAGAATGTGACTATATAAAAAAAAAATTCTATATAACTCAAAAATAGCAGAAAACCGTATATGCAATTGTTACCCAGGAAAATAACCGACAAAATCCAAAACCAATGTTTCTGACATCCATGAGATTGTTTTTATGTATATTATCACCGAGAAGGTGATTATCCGGAAAGGTAAGAGAATTATTGAATATTTTGAAATATACTGCTATAAATGCCTATAACTTTGAAGGATTCCCTCGAACGATGACCAGAATACAGTACGATTTATTGATCGATTATGTGCTAAGCCAGTGAAAAGGTTCATAAAGCCCGATCGATCCCATCAAACAGCCAGAGAAAACCAAGTTACATATACGACTACAGAACTCTCAATCTTCCCTGGAACAGCTCGATAAAAGGCTAGGGTCGTACGACAACCATGCAGGTATATAAGGGAGTAAGTAATATTATATTTAACTTGACGGACTAGCATAACAGATGTAGGATTAAATGTAAAATAACTGACTTTATTTGACTTCTATCTGTTACATGTTTTCATGCTAAATTGGCGTGTAACAACCTTAAAACTCCATAATTAATATATTTAAATGAGTTAATATTTAAACCTGACTACTAAGTCTTTAGGCTTTAGATATTATCAACTTGGATTTCACTGTATTATTTAAATCAGGAGAACTTAGTTGCATTTTGGATATAAAAATAAGAGGCAGACTTTTCAGTTGTGGCAGAACTGTAGGCCTAACACTAAAGATCTTCTTAGATATAGCATAGAATACGAGCACTGGTGGAGAGAGGGTCTTTTGGTTATAAGGACATATTTATATGCTACGCCTGGGGCATTAGCTCCGATTCTCGAATTATCTGGAACGTAGTTAAGACGCATGCCCGACTCGAGTTCCTTGGACTCGTCCCCTATGGAACTAAACAACATGGGCTTAATAGGCTAGTAAAAGGGTGGTAGAATATTGAAAATTCGTTTCGTGACACTAACAAAGTACCTAATAAATTGATTCAGGAAGCTTAGCATCGTACGTTTTAGATCGGTCATCTGATTAGATAGGTATGTTAACTCTAGATATCGAGCATCGTTTCCTCTTGCAGGAATGTCAAACAAGGGAAACACAAGCGAGCGTGGCAGGCATCAATAGACGTCATCATCATCGGCATGATGATTTATGGATGCACCTAATCAGAGCTCAGCTTACTAATCAAGGGCTTGTCAAGCGCCGCAAGTGAGTACGGAGAATCATACTAGGAAACGATAAATACGTAATGCTTGAAATACGGCTGGGGACGCAGTTATTTAAAGAGAAACTAATCAACTTTTACATATTAAACCCCCTTACCAGCTGACACTAGTATCGGTTAGGTACATTGGTAGCATCGATCAGATGTAGGATAGCGAGAGGAAAATATTGATTGGCATTGCCGACAAACACAAGTGTAAGTTAAAAAAGAATAAACTGACTGAAATTATCAAGTTGCTATGACAGGTTCCAGGTAATTTATGAACGCTGAAATGCGAGTAAAAACCGAAAAATTGTTATCATATATTTTAGGTCTCTATTTCAAAAACTGCTTTTTTTCTCCAGAAAGTGAAACAGGCCGACCCTAGGTATGCGAATTAACAAAGAAAAGTTCTAAAATAATTAAATACACCGACAAACTTGGAATACACTGAGTATTATAATAAGCATAAGCTTTAAAAAACGCTCATTTCATGCAATCGCACCAAATAAGGGTCGAGAGGCAGGTAGAATGGGGACGCGCGCCGGGAATCCGGACTAACACCCGACGCGAGACCGATATGTACGTCTTTGTCTAATGCAGTGGTTAAATGTGTGGGATTGGAATGTTTGATATTTTCTTGTCGCACTTCCAGAGTTAAATGGGATCATTTCCATATAAAAACGCGACGAAAAGCACGGATAGGCAGAAGAAACCTTCTATCTAACCCTATACCTTCGCCTCGGCTGAGTGGTGTTCCTATTTAACTTCGCTTCGGCTGAGTGGTTTTCCCTATATACCTTCGCTTCGGCTGAGTGGCGGCTTTACAATCTTAACCTTATTCCGTAACCTATTTCCTAGCAATTATCGTTAATTCTTAAATAATTAGTCTCTGTCTTAATGATGAAACGAAGAGCCACCAAACGTAGTGCCGCAGGCACTAGTTCCAAGGGAGAAGAACCTGCTTCTTCGTCCATAGGTAAATAATGGGTTTATATTTTCAATATTTTAAATGGATAAACTACAAGACTTTGTTTTAATAATGTTTTTTTATACTCAAAGTAAAGGGAAAGGGTACAGCTAACTCATAGTAGAGTAGATTGGAGTTCGGTAAAATGCGTTCTTTTGTTTGGGACTTATTCCTACAATAGGTGGTGTACAAAATAAATCTATTAATCAAACTAAACTTCTTTATTATAAATCAATAACAAGATGGGCTATTGTTAGTAAGAACTTTAAATAGGTATTCCCCAAAATGGTACAAATAACAAATATAAAACAGGGACCTACTGCGTCGACTGATGCCTTCGTCCCGCCCCCCAAAAGAGACCTTCGGGTCACCCCCCAAAAGAACCTGATGACGTAATTCCGTGGAGAATCCCATACGTCCTGGTCAAGATCTTACCGATTATGCTCCCTACTTGTTACTAACTTAGGTATCAATTCCTTAAGGTGTGTAGGTATACCAGGTGGTAGGTACGAGGACTTCTAGAGTAAATGTTGCGAAATTATCGAGCATTGAGCACAGTGTAAGGGCATGCCTTTTGGATTTTGATACCTAACTCCCTTGCAAAATTGTCACCACTTGTTTTAGGTTTGAGGGTCAAATGAAATGATGTAATGCAAAATAAAATGTAATTAACTAATTATACATTGTCTTATATGATAATGGTTTATTGAAATTTTGTAAGTCTCAAATATCGACATTTTCCGTTCTATTAAAGAAAATAAATGTATTAAATGGTCTATCATTGTTTTATTTCCAGTATTATCTGGTACCAAGGAAGACAAGACTTCTACTTTAGGAACCTACTACTACACAACGCCAATTAAACAGGGTCTGAACCGACAGTAATAATATTTATTATCATTATTGTTACGATCACGTCCAACAAAGTTGCTGTCTTTTGGGTGCAAAAGGGTGTACCCGGGTCAGTGGCGTTTCAAAAGCAATTATCATTTTTGATTTAAGCAATATTTCAAGCATCATATCAACAACTACAAACTAAACGTATAGTATTGATTTCAGATTTATTTGACTCTAAAACTTACATTTTAATAATTTATTTCCAATATATCCGTAGAATATAGAATTTCTAAACCAACGGGTAAAAAATATAAAGCTTTATATGGCAAACAATTAATTTTATATTATAAATATTTTTATGACATTGGTGGATGCGCCACTAAAACCTGCCCTAAATGAAACTTCCGTTGCCTTTCAAGACAGCTATTTTTTAGAAGAAGAATAACTACATGCATGCACTAATTTATGAGTGTAGAATTTCTCGGCTACCCGATGACATTTGCCTTCCTATAATCTCTTTTTGTATCCGTAGAACATAAAAATATTTTAAATTCCTGTCATAATGGTGGATGCGCAACAATAGGTTTTATTGTCGCTGTTCAAGATAAGTAGTTTTGTATAAAAAACACCATGGTGGTCGGGCGGGCCCAAATGCGCCATAAGAGAGTCCTACGGTAAAGTTGGGCCCACTTTGAACCATAGGACATTTTGGCTGTCACTGTTTTAAACCGACATACCTAGATACGATGTTTTTGTTGAAGTAATTAACTAACAAATGGCAGGGAAAACTTATGCCCTATATTTTACCTTTAACCTTGTGAGGTAAAAAGTTGCAAATATAAGCATAAAAGGGAAAAATTAACTAGAAAATGTAAAATAAATCGACATTTTCATCAGTTTTTGCTACTTATCGCAAACCAAGTACAACCTGAAAAGCCCTTTCAGCATTTAGTTGTCAATGAGGAATCAAGTAGACAATACCATCGTTGCTTCTTGAATGTTTTTATTCAATTCATAATTTAGTTGTTACAAATTGAGTTTAACAGAGATTGGATCCACCGTGTATAAATATTGTGAACTACTAAAACGCATAAACTTCGACTTGAAAAATGTTGTGGAAACATTGATGATCAATTATGAACTTTAAACGTGCAACAGTCAGTAGGTTTTCTTATATAAATACTAGAGCCAACCATCAGTCCGACAGACTTTGTTTCAGCACACATGTGCTTAGGGTTCGGAGGTTCTAGCCTGCAACCTAATTCCTTAGCCAAAATTGAGTTTCACAGCACGCATGTGCATGGTGTTGGAAGTAGTAAAGTAGAATCTGTGATAAATCTGTCAAAACTCTAAGAAAGAAAATTTTAAAGTAGAATCTAACAAATAGTTAAAGTGCAGTGCAAACTAAGGTGTACCGTTAAAAACGTTCAAATAAATTAAATAGCAAAAGCTAACAAGAAATAAAAAACAACACAACTCTAAAAAAGCTTTATTATAAAACAGTAACCAAGACTATTTATAACAATTCCAAGTAGAAACTCGTATTATCATAATCGAGTAAAGTGTAAATTCTTTAAGGATTTGACCAATAGAGATTGTTATTGTTTTCACCATAGTGAATCATCATCTCTTCTCACCTGACGTAGATCGATCCCTGATCTGAGCTACATAACCTGCACACCAACAAAGGCGAAGCGTAATCGGAAGGTCAGCAATGTTTATTGAGTGCACTAAAATCAAATAATGGAATCAAAGTCTTACCGCCCCATTAGCACTGGCTGAAAAAGAAGTGGCGCTGTGTGCATTTTTAGACATAGTGAGGGCATTTGACAACACCTCACATGAATCCATTCAGGGCGGCACAACCCGCAGAAGAGTTTTTTTTTTATGGCAGTGGCACACACACTAAAGGAAGATTCTATGGCGCTCGACGAGCGGTGTGTGTGCGAAGATATTGATTGACACGGTTCTTGAATATTTGTAGGTCGTAATTAGTGGGAAACAGATGTCCTGGAAGTGAGTTCCACAGTGATGCAGTGCGCCAGACAAAGGAGTTCTGGTAAAGCGATGTTCTAGGTGTTTCTAGTTGTACGACGAACTGGTGCGCTCCTGTCGTCTGTCGGGACTGTCTGACAGGAGTTGCCAGGGGCGGGATTATGCGGGCCAAATCCTGGGAACATCTGCCGTGAAAGTATCTGTAAAACAGAGACATCTCGGCCACATGTCTGCGATGTTCCAGACTATCCAGATTCCGGGTCAACTCCGGATCGCCGACGAGACGCACAGCCCTCTTCTGAATGGAATCCAGCAGCTTTAGGGCGGCCCCCAGATATGTGAGTAATATTCTAAGCACGGTCTTATTTGCGCTTTGTACAGCAAGAGCAACTGCTGCGGTGTATAGAGTTTTTTTTGCGAAATAGCGCACCAAGCTTCTGGGAGGCTGATTTTGCGATGTTAGCAACATGGTCATGCCATGACATATTGCTGTTGACCGAGACACCCAGCAGCCCGATTGACGAGGATGAAGGAATGGTCGATCCTGCCATAATGATGTCAGGGCCCGCTGTATTGGCCCTCTTAGTAAACGTTGCTGCTTGGGTCTTTGCTGCATTGAACTGGACCAAATTTCGGTCGCACCAAGTTTGAACTTTCTCCAAGTCTTGATTAATTGCTGTAATCTGCTCCTGTCTGCGATGATCAGTCTCAGTCGCTGGTAAGGGTTTTTTGATCTAAAGTGGGAGACAAGGGTACTGTCATTTGCAAAACTGTAAACAGGATTATTCGTTTCGATCAGCAGGTCATTAATATAGATGAGGAACAGAGTTGGTGAAAGTATTGCGCCCTGAGGCACGCCCGCGTTGATGGTGAATGTGTCCGAGATCTGTCCATCGACTGCAACGTGTAGGGATCGGTTCTTAAGGAAACTGGCCAGCCAGCTGCAGAGAGAGGCGGGCAGTCCCAAGGACGGCAGTTTGTTGAGCAGTCCGTCATGCCAAACTCTGTCGAATGCCTTTGAAATATCCAACGCAATCGCTCGAGACTCTCCGTAGTTTTCAATTGCCCTACTCCATATATGAGTGACATAGGCCAATATATCTCCTGTCGATCTCTCTTTGCGAAAGCCGTATTGATTATCGCTGATTATGCTGTTGCTCTCGAGGTACTTGAGTAGTTGCTGGTTGACTACACGTTCCATGACTTTGGAGATTATTGGAAGCAAGGCAATTGAGCGATAGTTTGAGGGCGTGGTTTTCTTGCCTTTTTTTGGAACAGGTTGCACTCGAGCGACTTTCCAAGAGGATGGGTAAATCCCTTTTCTGTAAGAAAGAGAAAAAAGCCTGGAAAAAACAGGTGTTAGTTCGTTGGCGCAGTTCTTTAGCACGATGGCAGGTATTCCGTCCGGTCCTGATGCCTTTTGCGTATCTAGTTCTTTAAGGATTTTGCGAATATCACGGTGAGAAAACTTGACTTCTGCCATGGTAGTGTTGATGTTCGGTATAGTGGGGAGAGTCCTGCCTTGGGGCACGTCTAAGGTAGAGTGCGATGAAAACATTTTGGCGAGCATGGTTGCTTTTTCCTTGGCTGTAGCGGCCGTGATGCCACGTTCGTCCGTCAAAGGTGGGAGAGACGTTTTTGTAAAGTTGTTACTTACTGCCTTTGCTACCGACCAGAAATTCCTGGAACCACTGGGGCATTGCAAAAGTTTATTCCTGTTCCTTTGACTGTGCTTGTCCCCAGTTTCGTCGATCACACGCTTGCACTCGTTTCTCGCTTCGATAAAATAATTGCGATTTTCAGCGGTCTGATTTTGTTGCCAGTACTTATAGGCTTGGTGTTTCCTTCCTACAGCTCTTTCGCATCTTTTGTCGAACCAGGGCTTTCCTTTTGATGGTAACTTGATGGAATTTGGGATGTATGCTTCCATTCCTGAGGAGATTACTTGCATGATCTCTTCGCAGCAGTCTGACGGGTCGTCAGTGGCAAAGCAGACGTCAAACCAAGGAAAATCTAGGTAGAACTGCCTTAGATCGTCCCAGCTTGCAGAATTGTAATGCCAGATTTTGCGAGGCAATGGTGGATCCTTCTGTATGGGTGGCAATTCACAAACCGTTGTAATAAGTTTGTGGTCGGAGGTACCTAATGGCGGACCAACTGTAACCTTGTACTGATCAGGATTGGTGGTCAGAAAAAGATCCAGGAGGGCGGCGAATTCGCCCCTCTCTGAGATTCGAGTTGGTTCGTCTACAAGTTGAGTAAGCCCGCAGCTGATGGCAAATGCTTCAGCTTCTCTACCTTCGTTGTCGGTCTTGTTGTGATGTTTGAGCCAGTTGGTGTTGTGGGCATTGAAGTCTCCCAGAAGGATTATTTCTGAACTGGGGTGATCGACCTGTATTGAGTCAAAAGTGGTAGCTAGTGTTGAGAAAAAGCTTTGGTAGGCTCTATCGCTCGGAGGGCGATAGAGACAACATATAAACTTGGTTGATCCCTTGGCGGTGAACTTGAGCCACATGACGTCAAGGTTGTTCGGTTCGAGTGTTTCCTCGCGGTGACATGAAAGGTCGCTTCGGACAAAAAGGCATATTCCGAACTTATATCTAAATCGGGTATGTAAGTCGTAACCATGATAGGGGTAGGTCACTGTTGTTG
The DNA here is from genome assembly GCA_016904865.1 of Pissodes strobi. Lineage (NCBI taxonomy): Eukaryota > Metazoa > Arthropoda > Insecta > Coleoptera > Curculionidae > Pissodes > Pissodes strobi. The sequence continues at coordinate 74,289 of MU183420.1, forward strand.
TTGTAGAACATACTTGTGTTTCTGTAAGGGCTAATATGTGTGGTCTATTTGCTTGTAGATGTTGTTGTACCGAATTTATGTTTGTATTTAGGCCTCTTATGTTGCAGAAATCTATTCTAAATTGGTTCGGTATCTTTGCTGTCTGTGAAATGCGGAATGAAGGGCTCCCAGGGCCACCCAGCGCCCGGAGATCCGAATGGCCGGGGAGTTTACTTCCGGAATATTTTGATCTTGGATGCATCATCATGTCCATATATTCCTACTGTGGAACCCAGGACCACCAGCGCGGAAGCGGAACGTGATTTGGGAAAACCACTTAGCGCTTCCCAATTCTGGTGGGGTGGTCTTTCACCGGACGATGCGAGTAGGCTTATGCATCTATCACCTAGGGCCGCTTCCACTCGAAGCATCGGCCTCAGACTCATTCCTTTGGCGGTCCCTAGTCTGACAGGGGTAAGAATGGGGTTTGTTGGATCACTCCCCAGTGATCAGCTCCAGACTTTGTACTTTGGTGTTCTCCAGCCTGGAGGAGGACGATGGGATTTGATGGGCCACATCCCGTGGCAACTCGGAATAGTGGTGGCGTCACTCCCCGTAATCAAACTGCTCTCACCAGTTTGACGTTCCTGCCAGCCAATACCATGCAGCCCCTCTTGTCACAAACTGTCATTGATCGACTCCAAACTTTGTGGCGCCAACCACTACACAATGGATAAAATACATGCTAACCAGCCGTGAAGTCACCGCGACCATTGAAGATACAGCCGTCGCAGTCGAAGTAATAAAGGGTTGCCCCCAAGGAGGGATCCTATCGTCCATACTTTGGTCTCTGGTTGTTGACGATCTACTGGTAAGGCTGACTAAAGCAGGCTTTAAAGTCCAAGGTTACGCAGATGACCCAGATATAATAATAAGAGGTAAACATGACAACGTTCTCTCAGAACGTATGTAAAGTGCACTCAACTTTGTCAGCACAATGGTGTACACAGAAAAGACTAAATGTCAACCCAAGCAAAACCGTAGTGCTCCCATTCACAAAAAGAAGGAAGCTGAACCTTAAAGCACCCACTTTGGGAGGGACAACGGTAGACCTTTCAAAAGAGGTTAAGTATCTTGGCATCGTTCTTGACCGAAACCTCACCTGGAACTCACACCTGGAAAGAACTATCAAAAAAGCAACGGCAGCCGTTTGGGCCTGCCGACGAATCTTTTGGTAAAACATGGGGCCCAAAACCCTCCATCATCTGGTGGTCCAATAGCACTGTTGTAAAGCCTATTATAACCTGAGCCTGCTTAGTGTGAAGAGTGAAAAAAGGAAATAACAACACAACGAAAGCTAACAAGAGTACAAAGGCTCACCTGTCTGGGTATAACAGGGGCTATAAAAACGTGCCCCACAGCAGCTCTGGAAACCCTACTTGACCGCCTTCCGCTGCATATATTAATAGAATAGGAGGACCTTAAAATTCTGAAGGACATGCAGATAGAGGCGATGACCAAACCAACCGATACAATGGAAACAAAACTCCATTTTGATCGCTACTTTGAAGTGGTAATTGAAGACCGCAATACTTCAGGGAAATGACTAACACAACTAAAGAGGGGATCACTTGTCTGGTACAAAGATGGATCAAAAAAGAAAGAAAGAGTGGGATCCAGAGTTTACGGACCTAGGTGTCGAATCTCTGCACCTTTAGGAAACACTCCCACAATCTTTCAAGCAGAACTAAATGTTATCAATATAGCCATCTCTGAATGTTCCAAAAAAGGCCTAAGAGGTGCAAAGATCTATATCCTGTCAGATAGTCAAACAACCTTAAAATCGCTAGCATCTAGCAGAATCAACTCCCGGCTAGTGTGGGATTGTCGGATAGCTGCAGATCAACTGGCAAACAGAAACAGACTCACGCTAATGTGAGTACCAGCGCACGAGAGTGTGGAAGGCAACGAAGCCGCTGGCCAGCTCGCACGGAATGGTGCACAGACTGCCTTTTACGAGCCTGAGCCATTCTGTGACATCACTAGAGGCCACGTAATGAATGAACTCAGGAATTGGGGAAAAGGCGGAAAGAGACACATTGGGCCAATGCATCTGGGCAGAGACAGGTCAAAAGCCTCATCTCTCACTCGCCTAACTACACAAAAAGCTTCCCAAGCTACAAAAAAATTAGATGAAACTGGTCGTAGACCTTCTCACTGGACATGACCCTGGAGGTACCACCTCAAGGAAATGGGGAAATCCACTGACGAACAATGCAGATTCTGCCAAACTATGGCTGAAACGTCAGAGCACCTACTCTGCGAATGTCAGTCACTGGATTGCCAAAGGTTGAGGTATCTCGATAATGCCCTTGTGGCACCTGGAGATTTACAAAGGGTCAATCCTCGAAATATTCTGAAGTTCTCGAAAGAAATAGGAATACTCGTGTAGAATAGAAGGGTATACACAAAAGATCAATTGTGGTCGACGTGTTGAAGGGCAAATCTTGTCGAGCGACCCCTCTACCATACCATACCATACCAAAATCGAATAGCGAACCTAATTTAGGATATGTTTGAGTAACTAAACTATTTTATATTCATTAAAAGCCTGTGACATAAAACAAAAGTAATAAATATTTCCGATTATCTACCAAAGATTTATTGGTCGTAGTTTTGTCAAAACCACTCCTACAAAATAAATCACAATTCAATAGACTTTTTATCGCTTGCAAAGATGACTTATATGACACTGTTTAAAACTCACTTCCTTTAGAGGAAAATAGCGTGAAAAATTCTATTGGAAACTTTTCCAATTATAGTTTAAGAAGACTAGAATCGAGCTCCTCCGCCGAGAACAAAATAAATTTGTCAAATAAAAAGATTCTTATCTCCAAGTTTAAATTGCATTTTCTCTTTAGAGCCCCCTCATTAAAAAGCATCGTTTAATAGGAAAGCGTGTTGTTATTTTGAAAGCAAATTGATTAAGAAGTATAATAAAGACATTTAATAATGTCGCTAGGAAATTTAGAAGTGATATTTTATTTTGAAAGCCTGACGTCTACTATATTTAAAATGGATGTAAAAATTGTTCTGAATTTTATATGTAATTATAAAATGACAGGAAGCATTATATGAGTTTCTGCAAAGGACCTGTCGAGTGACATTTTCTATCACCGAAAATTTGCTGTCTGTTTCAAAAATGTATAGAGTAATAAAACCTCATTAGGTTCGAAAAAGGACTACGAAGGGGGTGACCCACCAATAATTTATGCCACTTCGATAGTTTGGCATTGGTTTCATTGCAACTTTCTTTTCATCAATTGCAAGTAGTACCACCCAGTTTTGGGTCAATTTATACGTTTTGACTATTGCTATTCATTCATAAAAATTGAAAATGGTACGCCAAAGCCGTGCAGATTGGATACTTGTAGAAAGAAGTTAAATTTAATGAAATTTTATTTTAACAAAATAAAAATTATATATAATATATAGATAATATACATAGATGAAATAATTATTATTATACACTATTATACAACAATTAAATTATAATAGGTTATATTCTTCGTCATCTGAGAAACTGTCATCACCTTTTGACATTATAATTATTAAAGGGTCGACCGTCTGATCGATCAGGTTGTCAAGATCCCACATTTCCTCCTCCTGCTTACTCACATGATGGACTGCTTTTCGCCAGTTTTCTGGTGTTAGTTCCTTAATCGCTTAATCAAACAGTAGCTTAACATCTTTCATTTTAAATGTCTGTTTTTACCTTGCTACAAATCCTTTCACAACTCAAATATTGGTGAGTGCAACAGCAAAACTGATACAATATTATTTTCCTACATGCATAGATTAGCTAACAACCACCATACAAAGTGGTCGATCCCTTATACAAGTTTCAATGGAAGCCTCATTTCAAGATTGCAAATCTTAAAAACATGGTATATATGTGGGCACACACAATTGGCAAGGGACTTTGCGCCCGCATCTCTAAAATGCATTCAATTTGTATGCCATCAAAGTTATTGAATATAGATCTTTTCAACTTGCTTCGGCTATAGGCGTACTTTTTATTAATTTTGCTATTCTCATTATCATTAATTTACATTTCAAACATACATATATTTATAGCACATATTTCATATTTATTTTACTATTTATTTACCATTGTATTGGCGCAATTATGCAAACTATTGTTTTGGCTAATGAGCATATTTTATTACTTCCGAGAGTGCAATAATTATTGTCAAGTAATTATGCCATTTAACAACAATGTTTGTGGTTTTTATCTGCACAAATTTTCGTTAAGGGGTTCCCATCCGGAATTTTGATGTTGCTCGTATCATATTTTATCCTTTACTCGATTTATTAATTTCATAAATGAGGCATGCCCGGAGAACTAAAAACTGATTAAAATTAGTTTTAGCAGTGCTAAATATGTTAGAATAATTCAGAATGAAATTAAAATGTAAACAGTAAAACGGGATCAAAAAAGCAAATTCTTAAAATGGTTTTTAGTGTCACTGAGCACATCAGCCGTAAAAAGGTTGATTGAATTGATCACCGTTGAACTTCTTCATTTACGCGTCCGCTCTCTTTCTTTGCCTAAGACCTATCTCAAAAATATATATCCGCCACCCCGCCAATTTAGTCTCTTATATTGTAGCGTTGCAAATGTTACAAAATCGAGTAGTGCGATTTATTCCTTTTACTGGTCGATTTGGGTAATCGATACTCTCGCTACCTTACTCCTCGCCACCTTACTTCCGCTGTTCCGAGTCGCTAGAAATATGAATCCGTTTGGAGCGCCCATTTGACAGTTGTGGTGTATATGCTTTTTGGTAGTTTCTGAAATTATATCGATAAAGATGTTAAACGACAAGTGTGATTAACCTTCCTATGAAGAAAAGGGCTGTTACATGTTAGTGTATACATATTGAAAAGTGAAAATCATTTATAATATAATTAGGGACCTCTCGTGAGACCCTCCGTGAGAGGAACTCCCTTTCGTGGCCTACCGTAGGACAGATTGCCTTCATTTGGGGCTGAAGTCTATCAGCGGCCTTTCTATACCGACCTAGCGAGTTCCTGGTGTCACTTAGCCGTACCAAAGCCTTTTGTGCAGGTGATATGGCCACATGGTAGAGATGTACCTTCGCAGGAAATGCCAGTACCCGCAAATCTACTAGATACAAGTAAAATCCACTTTGTATCTTATTACCAACCTCTTATTATCGATATTATCGTTTTGATTAATGAATTACCTTTAAACGACTGTAGGTCTTTTGTTTTTCTTATCGTATATATTATCGTTATATATCATTTTGATTAACGATTTACCGTTAATATTCTGTAGGTCGTTTGCTTTCCATATCGTATATATTGTCATATATTGTATACATAAAAACCAGCTGAAGAGATTAAGAAAAATACTATCAATAGAATTAAATAACGCGTATGGCAGGCATAATATATATAATATTGTCACGAATAGTTTAGGGGGTTGCGTATTTTTAAAAGAAGAACTTCTCAGAGTAGAGCCGCGTCGCGATTTGTACAATGACGGGGTCTCAACGCTTCTTCCTTCAATCTACCACTGTATGTTCTATTCGTGAGGACACGCCTTGTTTAGCATGCCGGGGGGTAACTGAGGTAGGCCGGGACCGAGTTACGTGGGGTAAGAAGAGATGATAACGTAAGCACGTTTAGTTTATAACAATAACAATGTATTAACGATAAAACTTTAACAATGATTATTGGTCAGAAAATGAGATTCTATTAGCCCCGATTACTACGGTGCGCATGTTTTCTCGATTTGAGGTACTGTTTATAGGTCTTTGGTTACTGTCTTATAATTTATAGTTTTTCTTAAGGGTTTTATTTAAGAGCACTAAAATATTTCACTAAACTTTTTAACTGACTATTTAGACACTTGCCTTTCTCAGAACTCTGACAAACTTCTTGTCTTGACTTTACTATGGTGGTTGTGAAACCCCTGGTCCTAGCAGTCGTCAAGTGACTAACCGGTGCCAAGTTTGGTAAGGAATAATGGAGTAGAACCTAAAGCAGGTGTATAGATAACTTTAAGAGCGGATAGAACCCGAAGGCAGTCGTCATATGACTAACCTGGGAGCTGGAGGTGAGACCAAAGTCTGCCGAACTGAAGGTTCGTTAGCGTATTTATATTAACAAAAAATGATGATCATGGCATGCTTAAGGTTGAAAATCGCTCCCGTTGATTGCTCACGTTGTTTATAGTTTGCTTTTAATGTTTATATAACAATCTCCAAGTTCAAGTTCAAACTTACGACAGGGTGATATTTCTTTAGTAGCTTATGCATTTTAGTAGATTACAATATAAGTTATAAATAGTATAAAATAACGCGTATGGAAGACATAACATATAAAATAAGATATAAATTAGATAAATAGGCACAGGCACAATATATTATAAAATAATAGATATGAATAAAATATACATCACATACCATGCACAAATCTTCTAGAAGCATGTTCTCGACAGAATCTACAGCCACGGACACAAGGCTTTAGACAATGAACTCCCTATCAGTGAATGTAGCTTCATAGTTTAGTTACATATCCATTTGCCAAACATGTGTAATTGAACATAACACTCTGTACCTAGCAGTAGCTGTAAACAATAGCAATCAAGTTACAAGGCAATTAACAGGGACACATTTGTGCAATCCATATGAAAAGAAAACTTCGCTTACCAAGATTTTCCGGCAATATGCTAGAAGGACCTGCATGTGTTACAAAACTACTTCAGCCTCGGTGGAGGACCTGACAGCTCACTGCGCGCTGAAATGTCATAGGGCATCGCTAATGGTCATCACGGAAATTGGGGATGATGAATTCATCATAACACATCCTGAAGAGGGCATGGAAATAATCTGTATGGAACTAATCACTGCAATACGGAGCAACAAACCGTTAACTCCAGGAGTACTAAAAATATTCATCCCATATCATTGTAACCTACAACTTAAAGAGAAATGAATCACTCCAAACCGATTTCCTTGCAAAAGGGAAAAGGATGCATTATCGGTCATTCATGTTATACCATGGACAAAATTAAAATCATGCATACGGAATCCAATAGCAAAGTTACAGCCACCGAAATTCAGTAATATGGAAGAATATATTAACCACAACTGGTCGTTATCTATACCACACCTTAACCTAACCTTAAGTAAAGAATTGTTACAAACTATAACCTCAGAAATCAGGCAATCGCAAACGTCATCAAATAATTACAAAATGTAAAAGATATGTATATGTTGTAAAGGAATGACCTATCTGGTAATAAACTCCGAGGACCGTCGCTTTCTAAGGGAGAGGCTTATGTCAACTAGCGGGTCCAGTAAAATAAAATCATAGAGTGGAAAGTTTGAACTTAACCATGAATCTCAATTATAAATTGTTATTAGCTAAAGTATAAACAGTTATGATTAACCTTGTTGATAATTCAAAACAATACTCGAATTAGGGGTCAAAGGTTGGTATAAAATTCTGCAGCGCAGCAGCCCATAGCGGAAGACTTTGGTCTCCAGTGCGATCAACCTTTATTGGGAAAGCGCCCCTCTTATCAGGCAACTACCATCCTTAAAAAAAAGACCTATTAGTGTGCTCAACCTTAGCCGGGAAGCGATATTTCAGTTCGTAGTGCACTTGTGTATACCTGCGATTTAAAGACCTGCAATTGGCAACTATATGGCCCTCCGCTCGCTTCGCTCGCTCCGGGGCTCATGAAAAGAAAACTAACCAAGTGCTAACCCGAACCGTACTCAAGAAAAACCCAAAAATCAAGAAAAAAAGCTGTTTAATTAAAAAAAAAAACAAAACCGACGGGATTTGAACCCGGGTCGTCGAAGTGAAGGCCAACCATGCAGACCCCTAGACCATCTGCTGACTTAGAAACAACTGATTGCATCGCGAAGACATGCGTCACCTCACGTAGCTAGCCAATTACGCGCCTCTCATTCACAAGTGCACTATGAACTGAAATCTCGCAATCGGGAACGCACCCCTCTGATCAGGCACCTTAAAAGTGAACCTCTTAAAATGATATATAAAAAGTAAACTACGTCACTAAGCATTTATCCAGCCAGATCAGTTAATCTATCCACTCTTCAGGCTAGCTCTCTTTCTCTATTGTTCGTGTTAATCAATTTCGAGGAACACCCCAGGGGCTTACAAGATATGCATTCCTAAATATTCTCGTAATACCTACAACCTTATATACTCAACCTGAAGTTAATAGATGAGCAATTTATTTTATATACCGTCTCTCCCGACTACCTATATGAGCTACGTCACCTGAAAGAGCACAGGGGAACTTCAAAACCAGTTCTATATATGTGACAATATTATCATAATGTATTATTTAGATTAATGAATTACCGTTAAACGACTGTAGATCGTTTGCTGTCTATATTGTTTATATTACCGTTATTTTCCCGTTTTCGTTTACTGATCTTGCCGATTTGCTTATCTAAATTACCTTCAAATAGCTTAGGTTATCTATTATCGTATATCGTACCTATTACCGTGGCTGACAGCTTTTGTTTAATTAATTTACTGTTAAACAACAGTAGGTCGTCTACTTTCTTATATCTATCTATTTTCAATATTTCTCGTTTTTGTTTAATGAGCTTACCGATCTCGCTTATCCCGCTTACCGATGCCTGTTTCCTACTATGTTTTCTTTAGACATATTTATTTTTGCTGTAATTATCATAGCTGATATCATCTCGAGTGGGGAATTTATTTTTTCTAAGACTGCCCTGAAAATAGACACAAACGCACTAACAACTGGTCTTGAAAACTCGACATTTCAAACATCGTGCGAAAAGTATACTTTGCACACAGCGTGTGCAAAGTATACTTTTCACATGCATATTCGGGTATTTAGATTAAAGGGCTTCGTCTCCGTTTTAGAGCTTTACCCTCAGAGGTCCCATTCCCAGATCTCTAAAAAAGGAGGCCCAATTTTAGGGCTTCACTCCCACGTGGGGGCGCCGAGTACTTATTAGCCTAGGGTGTCTAGCGAGTAGAGACCCTGATTTTATTAGCGCGCCAAGTAAAACGTATAGCAAGATGTGCAGTGCCTTGAAGAAGGCACGGCTCACGGCTTGTTTATTTGGCAGCATCAATATTAGCTGGCTCTCCTTCAAGCTGAAAATAGAGAATGGACCTGATAGCAAGTTTTAATAGACAATTTATAAGTTAAATATGTCCTGTAACGTTGTACATGTGTCTAATTATTATATTTCGTTTTCCGCAATATATCTGTTAAATTATGGTATCGATCCTCGCAATCTTACTACTCTCGAAGATGCGCAGGAGCGCAGGAAATATCTACGAATATCTACGGAAGGTAGCGAACAGGAGGATCTTCTACGATATGCCTTCGAGGCGTGAAAACGGCCTTTTTGTTACCGAGTTGGTAGAGGCCAATTTATCTACAAGCGTAGTATCGCTTAAATGTACTAAATATCATCAATTGTGTTGTAAGACACCGTGTGAAAGGTGGTGTGATGACCCTTTAAATTTAAAGAGTCGTTCCGAGGGATCAATGGCCTTTTGAGCACCTCCTCCCCTGTGTAGAAGCCTAACCGTCTTCTCCAGCGTGGACCAGTCCGGGAGTTTGGGTGAAGCCCGACTATCCAATTAGTGCCTTGCCTAGGTCTTTCATTTATCGAAGCCAAAGTCATCAGTGAAACTGGTAGGATCAATTTTATCCTTATAAAGTAAAATTATTATTCTCAATAAGGCGATTTTATTGAGCTTTCTCTTGGCTTTCTGCTGCCACTATCGATGATTCTCGAGTGAAAAGACTATAGACTCTCTTATTAAGCCCGGTTCTCACGATGCAACTTTGTCGCGGTGATTCGATTGCAGCAATCAAAATTGCACCAATTCAAGCGTTCACACTTTGCAATTTGTCGCTGCAATTTGGTTGTACGTAATAGAACATGTTCTATTTTCATGCAACTAATCGCGGCGATTTAGTAACTTTCTTTAGTGATTTTCTTTTGGCAACTTACATTTTTGTATCGGCTACACTTTTTGAACTGTCAAATATTTCGCTGCTTCTACTATTAAGCCCAAGATAGCTACTTAAAGTAAAAGAAGGATAAAGTGTCAACCGCTGCATTCCCCGTAGAATTAAAGAAAGCACCAGAGTTATGAAAATTATCTTATTAGTTCTAGTAACTTTACATATCATGTTTGCACAGTTGGCAGTAGTCTGGTTTTTTACTAAAAAAATTGCATCAGTGTGTGAACCATTGATTTGTATAGGAGTGGATACGCAATAAATAGACCAAACATGGCAAATTTACTACCGCGAAATGTAAACAAAACGCATTAGAGAATTAGTGGGCGCCATCTGTTGCAGTGTGAAGGTCATTAGGCAGGTCCGGACTCCAAAATTTGAACTCGTACTCTTGTGATTATGAACGAAAGTAATTATTTCACCAAATATTCGGTAGACTAGTCTTGCCGATTGTGAAATGGGCCAGTTAGCATAGTGAAACAAACAATAAGGTATAAATAAGTAATACTTATAATAATTATGCTTACTTGAAATAGGAAATCCCGGGTATTTTGCCTCTACTGCTACAAAACACAACCATACACTTTCGGGATTCTATTTTGGTAGCATCGCCCATTGTTCATGTGCGTATTGTTCAATTAAAACGAAATATGCACAAAGCACACGTGAACCACTAAACTAAAATTAATTAAGCAACTACAAACACTAGGTCCAAAGAAAGTCAATAAAAAGTAAAGTATTCGAATTATCAACACAAAACGCCGCACCGTCAAAACGAAAACACGTCAAAGACAAAAGCCAAGTTCGGTCCTGATCGACGCCTGCTGAGACGGCAAGTGTTTTAGTGCGCATGACGAAGCGGGATCTTCTTTGCTTACGTTTTTCGATTTTGCGTCGATTTTGTCATGCGCAGAAACCCGTTTTTTCGCCCATAGGTTGCCACTTTTGAATAGTGGAACAGGCAGCTATTGCTTATCCACTCCTATACAAATCAATGGTGTGAACGCATGTGCGACAAATCGCGGCATCAAAAAATTGCTGCAACTTTGTCGCCGCAACTAGTTGCCTCGTCGGAACCGGACTTTAGAAGTACATACCGGATAAAACATTTCAAGAGATTTTGAGATTCAGTTCGCCGATATAGTGCATTGTTTTAAGGAGATATTTCTCCAGAATACCGTAGATCTTTTACCGTTTCCCACTTTTTAATTTCTTATGTTATATTGTAAAATTAATACCAATATTACATTAGCATTAAGTAAATTATATCTCGCTGTAAACCCACGGCAGAACTTCCTTAAATTTATTTAAAATTGCTATTTGATTTCACGCCCAAAACAGATTAATCCGAGCTCGAATTTTTCTTCCGTAAGCGGCTATATTTGTATATATCTCTTTCAGGAATTTTTTCATTAATTAAGCATTTTCCACGACATTACTGCCCAGGGAGTAAGTAAAGGATGATTTTGTGAATTTTCATCCTAGTGTAAATCTGTGAATATTCATTCTAGTGTGATTTTGTTAATATTCATTTAGATAATAGTTATCGGGTAATGCTAACTTATCGTTGAAATTTTTTTCTTCTTATGAAACCGTACTAGTTGTATTTGAAATACTCCTTGTCATTAACTAGTATTAAACTTCCTGAAAATTATCGCATAGTAAAGAATAGTATAAAATAATATTATACTCTAGTGGAACTGTTTTTCCTCCCCTCCAGACTACCGGGGGAAAACATGTCCTAAACCTATTAGATCCTAACCAAAATTCGTCTTATCCCTTCCGTATCAACCCTACCAACCCGCACTGGCCAGCGTGGTAGGGCAAATGGCTAAAACCCCCGTAATGATAGTACATCAGAACACACGGCCCTCAGTCCCCGGCAGCTCGCTTACCCCCGACCAAGGTAGCGGAAGGACAAGGAAGCGAGCAGAGGGTGCGAAGAATCTCCGGTACAGGATAGGCTACCAAAACCGAAAACTGACCATCGCTACTCTAAATACCAGAACGTTATCAAAAACCCAGAAACTACAAGAACTCGAGGAAGAACTCTCCCATATCAAATGGGATATACTAGGAATAAGTGAACATAAAAGAACAGATGAGGAACAACTAACACTTCATTCAGGCCATTTGCTACACTACAGAGGAGGCCAACACATAAACGAAGGAGGAGTCGGGTTCCTAGTACACAAAAAGCATATACAAAACGTCACCAAGATCCACAGTATCAGTAATAGAGTAATGTACCTTATATACAAACTAAACACTAGATACTCGTTAAAAATTATTCAGGTTTACGCACCTACATCCGCACACTCGGACGCTGAGGTGGAAGTATTCTATGATGATATAAATACCGCAATACAGCAAGAACCCACCCACTACAGCATGCTAATAGGGGACTTCAACGCTAAATTGGGGCATAAAGAAGACGAAACCGAAACATCGTTGGGAACCCACGGATTCGGAGTAAGGAATGAGAGAGGTCAAACGCTTCTGGAATTTCTCCTACAACACAACCTATTTGCAATGAACAGCTTCTATCGCAAAACTCCACAGCGAAAATGGACCTGGGCCAGCCCCGACGGTTCCACAAAAAATGAAATCGACTTTATCATATCTAACAGAAAGGAAATAGTGCGGGATGTAACTGTGCTGAATAAGTTCTTAATAGGCAGCGACCACAGGCTGGTCCGATTCATTAATATCAAGAATGAGCGGCGAAAGCTTATTAAACAACCTACATCCAGCAAATGGAGACCGCTTAGAGATGAAACCCAGTATCAGCATAGAATAAAATCACAGCTAGCACATATGGAAACTGTTTTAGACCCGAATATAGAAGACCTGAACGCACTTATTACAAATTCTATAAAAAACGCAGTAAAAGAATGCCAGACACAAAGCATCCAACGAAACGAAAAACTCAGTACCAGCACTAAACAACTAATGGAAAGGAGAAGAAATCTGACAAATAAACATACAACAAACGCAACAGAATTAAGACGCCTAAATAGAGAAATATCCAAGGCAATGCGAAGGGATACAAGAACATACAACCCAAATGAAATCTTAAAGGTAATTGAGCAAAATAAGGGCATTAAATCACTACGGAAGCCATTCTCCGAAGGTTGGAAAAACATCTCCAAGCTAGCAAAACAGAGTGGCCAAATAACAACAAATAAAATGGAAATATTAAAGGTTGTAGAAGACTTCTACGCGACACTATATAGCGATAAAAATGCAATGAGCTTGGACACCAACATAAATAAAGTGCAAAATCAAGGGTCCGAGGATATTCCAAATATTACCCTAAACGAAATAAGAGGGGCACTAAGAGATATGAAAAACAATAAAGCAATTGGCGGCGACGGCGTAGCAGTCCAGTCCCTAAAAGCCGGCGGAACTACTTTACTAAATGTATTATGCAAGCTATTTGATGCTTGCCTACAAACTGGGACAACACCTTCCCAATGGGATCGGGCAATAATTATAATACTGCATAAGAAAGGAGATATCACCAACCTGCAAAATTACAGACCCATTAGTTTACTATCGCATATATATAAGCTATTCATGAGAATCATTAACAAATAAATTCGACCTATATCAACCCCGCGAGCAAGCTGGCTTTCGAGCCGGATTTGGCACAAATGACCATCTACAAGTAGTCAAGTCCCTTATCGAAAAATGCATCGAATATAATAAACCCCTCTGCATAGTTTTCGTCGATTACGAAAAGGCTTTCGACACAATAAACCAGCATAAAATGCTACAAGCTCTTGCTGAATGCCGTATCGATCATAGATACATCGAGGTCATCAAACACGTGTATCAAAGAGCAAAAGCTTATGTTAGGCTGCAAGATGATTCCCAAGACTTTGATATTGCACGAGGTGTACGCCAAGGAGACGTCACCAAAGTTATTCACAACCCTCCTAGAATATATGTTCAAACAGACCAACTTTGGTGACATGGGCATAAACATAGATGGCGAAAAACTTAACCATCTGAGATTCGCCGACGATATATTAATTATCGCAGATAGTATGGGCGAAGCAAAACAAATGCTACGGAGGCTTAGGGAAGCATCGAACTCTGTTGGACTCAAAATCAACACCAACAAAACTCGATACATGACAAATCTTGTTATGAGTGAGGCAATCAAGATAGGCGGCGTAAGCATAGAGCAAGTAAGCTCTTATAAATACCTTGGTCACGAAATCTCTATTGGTAGAGACAACCAAACACGCGAAATATCGAGAAGAATAGGCCTAACATGGGCGGCCTTTGGAAAGCTGCGCAATATCTTTAAGTCAGACATTCCAATATGCCTAAAAAGAAAAGTATTCGATCAGTGCGTGTTGCCTGTGCTTACATACGGGGCTGAAACACTTACCCTCACAAAGAACACTACAAATAGAATAAGTATCGCGCAGAGGAAAATGGAGAGGTCGATGTTAGGTATATCGCTAAGGGACAGGATCCCAAATATAACATTAAGGGAGAGATCTGGAGTGACGAACGCGGTTACCCGTATAACAACCTTAAAATGGAACTGGGCCGGTCATGTGGCGCGAATTTCGTACAATCGCTGGACAAGGAGGATACTTGAGTGGAGACCGCGCCAAGACGCATACAGAAGTAGAGGCCGTCCACCAACCAGATGGACCGACAACATCAAAAGGATAAAGACAAACTGGATAGAGGCAGCACAGGATCGGCAAGGATGGAGAAAGCTACGGGAGACCTATGTCCAGCAGTGGACGCAATTGGTCGATTGATGATTGATGATGATGATGAGTGGAACTATTCCTTCTCATTCATTATGGTTACACTTACAAAAATTACTCCATCGTACCGAACAGTATAAAAGAATATTAGACTTTATAGGAGATATTTTTTTCTCATTACTTGAAGCTAATTTTTCTATAAATTATTTCATCTAATAAAATCGTATTAGATTGTATTTGAGATATTCCTCTCGTTGCTTAGTATAAAATTTACTAGGAAATTATTTCCTCTTTATCACATGGCTGTAGACTTTTCTAAGAGAAAAAATATCTCTGCATAACTTAAGATTAAATCTTCTTAATTGGTCGATTGATTTTCTTTAAGATACTCTGTACCAGGAAGGTACTGATGAACGGTATACTATTGTACGTGCGTGTTTAGTGTTAATAAACCACTGTTGGTAATTCAGGTGTTTAATTGGATAACTGATGTATTGCTATCATTTGATTTAATTCTAATGTTTTTATTTAGCTAATTATTTAATATTTTTTACTTTGCTCTTTCACCGGGTACTTTTTCTAGGTTTTATTATCCATTTCTCCAACCGAAAGTCTTTCCGATAAATTTCTCACGATAAAAATTTAGTGGCGCCCTTCTAACGACCAAACACTTTAACCCACGACTTTCTAATAAAAAAATTAAAACCGACTGAGAGCGTCAGGCATATGAGCGTCTGAATAAGCATTTTGCTTATAGGGCGTTACAGTCCTGCTTACGCAAGTATATTTGAGACAACCGATTTCCTTCCCATTATATTTCTTCGATTGCGATTATTGTGAAATTTGCGGGTATTATTTACAAACGCAACTATAAGCTGGCTTTCCCTCAAATTATAGTAGGAAATGGACCTAATAGCAAGGGGTTTTATTTTTATTTTAATTACCCTCTGCACTAACTTCTGCGTCTTTTTCAAAGTACTCTTCCTTACTATTTTATTCCCTTTCCTGCCTTCTTTGAGCAGTGATCTGTTAAGGTTTTTTTTTTCAATAACGTGTAATTTTATGTATTATTTTTGTAGTATTTTTTACCAATTGTTATTATCTTTTTTTAATTTTATTCCTTTGCTAAGTATTGACTATTGATAAACTTTGC
This sequence comes from Pissodes strobi, assembly GCA_016904865.1. NCBI lineage: Eukaryota > Metazoa > Arthropoda > Insecta > Coleoptera > Curculionidae > Pissodes > Pissodes strobi. Next base: position 90,244 of record MU183420.1, read on the forward strand.
CTACCCATACAATCTATTTAAGACCATAAATAGTGTTTTGAATTTTAATGAAAATAGTTATTATTTGAACATCAAAATATACTACGATACTACGTGACCTGAATATGAATGATTTTTTTTATAGTCTATTTTTCATGTAATTCTATGGAGCATTGGTTTATAGATTATGTTATAAATACTAGAAGTAAACTGTTCTCATTCTAAGGTTGTAATAATATTTTAGAACCCACCTCCGTTATTTATTATTATTAGATTGAAAGGTATTATTTTGAAAAACAAAGAAGAAGCCAATTAGCAGACGAAGAACTGTTATGATTTATAAATATTTCTAAGGCTATTTTCCAAAATGAAAAGTGAGTAAGAATGATTTATGAAGTATTATATGGCATATTGTACTGAGCTTCCTTAACAACTGTGTTTATATACGAATCTGATATATTCGGCCCTAGTGTCAACGATTAAAAGAGCTGAAGAACAGAGTCGATTATTTTTCTAAAGAAGACTTAAATAGAGTTGTAGTGATTCAAAATGTACATGTAAATTTTTGTCGACGTTTCGGTTTACCCATCAATGCATCTGAATACCCAAACTAATTTTCTTCTTGGGATCTCTTTCTTGTTTGTGACCAGGCATCCTTCCTATTACGGCTTTTCTCTCATTGATATGTCTCAAGTAGACTCATTACTTCAACCTTTCAGTTGGTTAATCAGGTTGGAACTCACCAAACACGTGGTTATATCACCAGTTCTAGTTCTAAACAACGAAGCAAAAACCGTGGCTATACTGGACCATACTGGACAATTTTATTCACATTTTTCTTCCAGCGAAGAAAATTAGATGGGGTTCGAGCTAGTGCAAAAATAAACTTCTAAAGAAATTGTCTAGTCTATTAAATACCAGTCACCATTTTTCAATTGCATATCATCATCAGAATATTGGAGGTTGCGAGAGAAAACACAGATTATTAAACGAATACCTAAGAATGTACAGGTTGGCCAAATAAGCGTGCAAGGTACTGTATCTCGGAAATTACCCATTGTAGAGACTTGCGGTAAAAATTTTTATAACTAAAGTAGCCGAAAAAAAAATCCTGGAAATTATTTTCAAATTTCGCAGATGGCCGCTAGGAGGCGTAACCGCCCTCTTGAATTAACAAAGGTGTTTTTTTTTCGGAATTTCGCCTTATTAAGATAACAAAAAATTACAAGCATTTTCAAGCTGAGATAAATTCGAGTGTTTTTTGTTAAACACTTTTTGCCCTATCTCTAAAAATAAACTGATGGGAGGGTGTTCAAATTTTTTTTTTATTTATTTATCAACGAGCAATTGCCCAACAAAAAAAGTACAAAATGTAAAATATACTAAAAAAAAATAATAATATATCGACCTAACCTAGTTTTAACAGCTACATAGAAAAAAATATTTAGAAAACAAAACTAAGAATAATAACAAGAACACTTAAATTATATAAAGCTTAATTGTTTTGACAATATAACTAAAAATATCAGTGGTATGTATCATAGACAAGTAGCAAGTTGTTTTTTAAATACTTTTTGGCTTGCAAAACAGTCTAAATGATTGCTGTAATTATTGGCGAGCCAAACAGACCTGGAAAGGAAGGAGTTTAAGTCGTAGTTGGTCCGATGGGAAGGAACGTGAAAATAATTATTCTGCCTAGTTGGTCGAGAGGGAACATGAATACCAATGCTCTCATTAAGCCCAGGGCTAAAACTGTGGAATGCAGTAAGTTATAAAAAATAGTAAGATCCCTGTACATGCATGCGACGAACCTGCAGAGTAGTCATGTTTAAATAAATTCCGCGTAATTAATGCCTTCAACTGTGCGATGTTCCTAAATGAAATGTACGTCAGGAACTTGTGCTGCACCCTCTCAATGGCTTGGACATGAACATTGTTGTGGGGAGACCAAACACAGGAGCAATAGTCAAGGTGTGGGCGCACCAGAGAGGAAAACAAGGTTTTGATAGAAGCACTATGAAGAAAATATTTGGTGCATCGCTTTATAAATCCCAAAATTTGTAAAGATTTGGAAACAGCAATATGATGAATATAAGACAGTTGACTGGCAAGGATAACTCCCAGGTCCCTGACTTGAAAAAGAATATCAAGAGGACAGTCATTTATTTTATAAATATGTTGAATAGAATTTCTGTTGCGACTAAAAACTATTAAATGAAATTTTTTAACATTTAACATTTAAGTTTTTCATAAATCGCTGATAATGTCATGGTATAACTTGACACATTTACACTACCAAATGAAAAAACGTTGTTCGAAATATTACAGCTTTTATCAGTGTACATTTTAGAAAAATATACCGCAAACAAATTCACAATCTCACTGCCAGAAGAACTTTTAATGTTGCCATAATACATTACAGAAGGGATGCCAAAATCTTTCCTTTTACTGTTAACAAATCTCCAGAAGTACTTTGTGTTTAGCCTCAGGGATGACTCAGTCATGGCTATATGATTATGATAACACTGAATTTTTAAGGTTTTACAATTAGCCCTTAAAGTCGAAAATATATTATAGTCCATATAAGATCTAGTTGTAAGGTGCTTTTTATGCGCCCTTTTCTTCTCAATAATTGTCTCTTTTAGCTCATGAGAGAACCAAGCAGGGAACCTCCTAGCGGAGTATCTCTTCAAAAGAACAAACAACGCAATAGTTAAATAAAGAATGTCATAAAATACACTGACCATAACATCCATAGACTTGCCTTCAAGCAAAATATCCCAATTAATTTGAGAAAGAAACTCAAGCACTGCCCATTCATCAACTACATGAAAATCCCGGTAAAAACCTTCGCCCGTAAGTCCACAATTATTGTTTAAATAAATAGGTACTCTCACATGGTGGGTGGTGGACATCAACTGGTAATAGGGGATCATCTGCAGCAAAAATGTTAACCTCTGGATCTTGCAGAAATACCAAATCCAGAATAGTGTTGTTTTCATTTCTAATTAAGTTTGCCTGATATAGGTTATGAAAGGAACACAAACAAGATAGTACCTGAAGGGATTCGACTTCAGTCGGTGTTGCTGCTGCCAGGGGGGCACCTACAGGAGCTAAATTCTTCCTGGACCACTGACCATTAGGAAGATTAAAATCATCAAGAACACACAATTTATTTTCTGGATATTCTTCGGCAAGTCTTTCCAGGCTGCCTACCTTTCACATCTATCTGCACAAACAAATGTTCGATGCTATTGCTTGCTGGTAAAACTCTACTCGTAATATTCTTGGAAACTGCAATTAGCACCCCACCGCCCCTGGAGTTGACACTAGGTTCAGATGATCTGTCCTTTCGGTATATGTTATAGTCAACCATCTGCAGTTCAGTGTCTAGAATATCTGCAGACAGCCATGTCTCATTAAATATCAAAAGATCATAATCAGAGTATGAAACATTCTCAAACTGCATG
>MU183420.1:113692-144213 GCA_016904865.1 Pissodes strobi
ATTATTCATCGCATCTCCGTTCTTCTGTGATGTAATAAGGTAGGACTCATATTTTAGTGAATCACGCACTGTGTTAAAAGTAAACAAGCTTTTTTGCTCCCCTGTCGAACGCCTCGCCGTAGGTAGTTCAAATTTAAGTGCCTTCACGTACGGATTAATATCGGTGTTATCAGTAGTTTTTCGGTCGAAAGTGATTAACTGACTACAAAAGTGGGTTTATAAGTGCAAATATGCCGAGTTCACGGAAAAGGAAACTTTTGCAAGAATTGGATGAAATGCGGAAGAAATTTACACGCTTGGAAAGACGATTACGACCAAAGTCGTCTTCAGAATCGTCACAGGGTATGTTAAAAGGCAGATTCCTTTACAGGTGGTCATTTAGCCGCGAACATTTTGTTTGCTTAAAACATTATGAAATTCTGGGCGTAGTTATTTTAACTGCATAGGCCCGTACACATCTTGTGTACTAATTTCAACTGGGTGTAGTCATCTTGACTGCGTTAGCCCGCGAACATCTTGTTTGCTATGTTACATGGTTAAATTAGGGACGAAATCACCTTAACTAAAAAAGCCTGGGCACATCTTGTGTACCTATGTTAACCTGAAGGAGTGCAAGTTAATGGATAACTTACATTTCTTTTCTTTTACGCTTTCAGAATCTACTGAGAGCTCAGATTCTGTACCAGCCGAGGAGGAGTCCAGGCAAGGTTCGGACGTGCGGCCAGATGTGCCTGCAGAAGGTCCTATTGTGGGGCCCGAAAATCCGGAGCATATTGAAGTAGGTTCTGCCGAGATCCTTAATTTTACGGAACTGTTAGGAAAAGATCCAAATACATCTACTACCAAGGGACCAAAGTTGCATGACGAATTGGTGGTTAGATGGTCCACATACTTGACCAAAGGTATTACACTGGAGACACGTAAAGAATTACTAGCAAAACACCCGCCTCCAGAAAATTGTCTCTATCTGCCTCCTCCAAAACTAAATGAGGAAATAAATTCTATATTAACGCCGCAAATAGCAAAAAATGACAGATTTTTTGTAGCATTGCAAGAGCAACTTTGTGCAGGTCTTTCGGCCATTGGCTCAGTACTAACAGAAAAATTATTAGGGACGTCCCCCGACAGTAACGAGACCATACAGAAGTTATCAGATGCCTCCTTACTTCTCCTAAATGTCCAGAATGCCATATCTGTAAAAAGAAAATTTGAGATAAGTCCATTGATCAATAATGAGGCGAAGACGGCCGCTCAGCACAGTCTCATGGATGAATATCTGTTCGGCTCCGAGTTCGTTAATAAACTTAAGTCGTGCCAAAATATAATTCAAACAAGTAACATTCTCAAGAAGCCAAGCAGGAAGTTCGTTAGTCCTGCTATTCAGGGACCAGGACCATCAGGTATCAATTCTTTAAACTCCAAGCCCGCTCATTACAGGACCAGGAAAAAACAGTGGAGAAGGGACCTATCTCATCAAGGGGAGGAGAGGACAAGCTACAGGAGGAGGTCATCGACGTCGACGGGAGCTCGTCACCGCTATCGACGTCCTGCGAACTCCGCCAAGTAGAGGTACCTAATTTTCCTATTGCAGGTAGATTAAAAAACTTTGCAAGCCAGTGGTTAAAGTTAACCAACAATAGAAAAGTTCTAGAATGGGTTACCGGGATTAAGCTACCCTTTCATACGAAACCCAAATATAACTTATCTGTTATGAATCTGACTCGCTATAAAAACGAGTATGCTCGTGAAATAGAATCATTACGGGAAAAAACAGTTATTTCAAAATGCAAAAATATGAAAAATCAATTTTTATCCTCTTACTTTCTCATTAAGAAACCAGATGGAAGTAATCGTTTCGTTCTTAATTTGAAAAATTTAAATTCTTTTATTTCCGTTAAACACTTTAAATTGGAGGATTATCGAATGGTAACAAAACTCTTATCGAAGAACGATTATTTGACAAAATTAGACCTAAAAGAAGCATATTTTTTGTTGCCTATAGCAAGAAAATACAGAAAGTATTTACGGTTTAGGTTTAATAACGAACTTTTTGAATTCAATTGTGTACCGTTTGGGTTAAATATAGCTCCCTATATTTTCACTAAGCTAATGAAAGAGGTAGCTACATATCTCCGAAAGTTAGGTTGCAAATTAGTTGTTTATTTAGACGATATTTTGATCATGGGAAAGACCTACGATGAATGCCTAAAGTACACCAGTTTAGCTAAAACAACACTCACTTCACTAGGGTTTGTTATAAATTATCAAAAGAGCATCGTAACCCGAGTCGTAACCCCAGCCAAAGAAATTACGTACTTGGGGTTTATATTTAACACTTTCAATATGACTATATATTTACCAAAAGAAAAAATAACAATGATGAAAAAGCTTATTCTAAAATTCCAACGGAAAGTTAGTTGCAGAATTAGAGATTTTGCTTCCTTTGTGGGAAAGTTGGTGTCGCTGTCACCAGGCTTAAATTACGGATGGTTACACACCAAGCCATTTGAAATCGTAAAACTTAAAAATTTAAAACGCAATAACATGAATTTTAATAAGAAAATGGTTATCCCTCTTCACTTAAAAGTGGAATTTAATTGGTGGCATCATAATATTACTAACAAAGATAAAAACCTAAAGCAGGCGCCTTTTCTTTTAGAAATATACACGGATGCGTCAACATCAGGATGGGGTGCCTTCTGTGAGGGTCAGGGAGCAAAAGGGTTTTGGAACAGTGAGGAACGGAGTCAACATATCAATATTTTGGAACTTCAAGCGGCCTTTTATGCCTTAAAGTGTTTTGCAAAAAATCTCCATAACTGTAATATTCTGCTCAGAATAGACAATATAACTGCTATCGCGACAATTAATAGAATGGGGAGTACACGATACGAACAATTAAATAATAAGTCTAGAGAACTATGGGAATGGTGTGAACGAAAACACATTTTAATCTGGGCCTCGTATATTAATACAAAAGATAATATTCGCGCGGACGCCTTATCTAGGATAACATCAACAGAAACTGAATACGAATTAAATTCAGATGTTTATACTGCGATAACAGTCTGTTTCGGTTCCCCAGAGATTGACCTTTTTGCAACTAAGCAAAATGCCAAGTGTAAAAAATATATTTCATGGGGTCCGGATCCAGATTCAGTATTTGTTGACGCGTTCACAGTTGATTGGGGCAATTTTAAATTTTATGCATTTCCTCCATTCGCAATGATTCCTAGAGTTTTAGAAAAAATAAAAACAGACAAAGCTTCAGGTACCCTTATAGTTCCATATTGGCCCTCACAGCCATGGTTTCCCGTTTTCCTTGAATTACTTGTTCAAGATCCGTTAATTTTTTTACCAAAACATAACTTACTCATATCTCCTTTCAGGGAGAGCCATCCATTATGCAAATCGCTTTCCCTGGCGGCAGGTAAGTTATCCGCCAGTCCTTCATAAAAAAGGGCCTGTCAGAATCTATTATTCCGACGATGATGACTTCAATATCAGAAAAAACGGAAAAACAATACACTATTTGTTATAAAAAATGGTGGAATTACTGTACATCTATTAACCATGACCCATATAGTCATAACTTAGATGTGTTGTTAAACTTTTTCTTAAAAGCCCATAATGAAGGACTTTCTTATTCATCTGTCAATACTTACAGGTCCTCGCTGGCCTTAATAATTGATTTTTTTCCACAGGACTTGCCAGTTATAAAACGGTTTTTAAGGGGCTTATATAACAAAAGACCTTCTGCCCCAAAATATTCAGTCACGTGGGATCCGAGCCCAGTACTAACTTATTTAAGCAGTTTGTTTCCTTTAGAAGCACTACCTCTAAAAGACTTAACTAAAAAACTTGTGGCTCTGCTTACTCTGACATCCGCAAGTAGGGTTCAAACCATAACAAAGATATATTTAGAACATATTACTCATAAAATAGATAGGATCGAAATCAGAATACCAGGGAAAATTAAAACTTCGGTGCCGGGCCAATTACAGCCATGTTTGATTTTTCCTTATTTCAAAGAAAATCCTAGTTTGTGTGTCGCAAAGACACTGGAATTTTATATAAAGGTAACGGCGCCTTACAGGAACAAATCAGATGCCTTAATTATTACCCATAAGAAACCCTTTCACACTGCATCCACTCAAACCATTAGCAGGTGGGTTAAGGAAGTCCTTCATAAGAGTGGCATTGATACAAAGACTTTTACGACCCACAGCGTGAGACACGCTGCAACGTCAGCGGCTTATAGGTCTGGCATAAACATAGATTTGATTAGAACTACAGCCGGCTGGACAAAAAATTCTTCTGTTTTTGCTCGTTTTTATAATCGACCTGTAATTCCCGACCCAAAAGCCTTTGCTGATTGTATCATTGAAAGTCATTAGATAAGATTATAAGATAGATCTTAAGGTGTAGGTATATTATTTTGTTTGTAGTGTGGAGAAAATATAGGAATACAAATGTTCCTATGAAAGATATATTACTATTAGATGTAAGTTTTCATTCGTTCGTTTTCATTATTTCGTTTATCATACTATCGCTAGCTAGTAGGCTACTAATTATATTATCACTGAGTTGTTTGGTATATTAATAAATATAGCCATACGTGGGTTTCAGAATCGCACTATTAGTATTGCTTTCAACATCTACCTTATTACATCACAGAAGAACGGAGATGCGATGAATAATTATAAGATTGATCGACTTACCTGTAAGGATGATCAATCTTGATTATTCGAGCATCGAAGTTCTTCTGTGATAGAGCCCTCCCACCACTATTATTACCCAAAATAGTGCGATTGACGTTCAGTCACTTAAATGAACTACCTACGGCGAGGCGTTCGACGGGGGAGCAAAAAAGCTTGTTTACTTTTAACACAGTGCGTGATTCACTAAAATATGAGTCCTACCTTATTACATCACAGAAGAACTTCGATGCTCGAATAATCAAGATTGATCATCCTTACAGGTAAGTCGATCAATCTTATAATTTTAGCACCAAGGTAGTCAATCGATTTAAGATTTAAATTTGTTAAGCTGTTTGGAATTTGTAAGCTTCCTTCAACATTAAACCTGGTAGAGTAAGAATGAGACACTTGTTTACCCATTGCTGGATTTTGATGCATGTAATTGCAAATACTTAAAGCAAACAATGATCTGACTGCTAAAATTTTGTCATTATAGATTTCACTAGTTGGAAACATTTTGTTTTTTCTGAAAATTATCTTTAAGTTTATAGTTTTGAATTGTTTTTTAAAGGTTTTAAAGCATTTTCATATGAACTTCCCCAAACTATGATTGCATATCTCAATAAAAATTCAACAAGCGCTTTATAAACACAAATTAGAAGATGTTTGTTTAATATTTCTCTAATCGTATAAAATTTCCTAATTAGTTTTCTAATGTTGTTAGTTAATCTAAAAATATGTTCCTTCCATTTCAAGTTCTGATCAATTATTACACCCAAATATTTAGTAAATGGCACCTCTTTTATTTCATGTTTAAAATCTTTGACCTTTAAACTGTTGAAATAGGGTCGATTTGCCATTGTTAAGGAAAATGCTACGTAGTTTGTGTTTTTTAATGTTAAGAGTGAGTTTAAATGAGTCAAGCCAATTTTTTATTTTAATTAAACCAAGGCAGGTTTTTTTATATACTTCTTCCCACGTCTCCCCGAAAAAAATTACAACAGTATCATCAGCATAGGAAACTACTATACCGTTATCAAGTAAAATTAGTAAAATATCTGTTAAAGAATTTATATATATTGAGAAGAGTAAAGGTCCAATAACCGTGCCCTGTGATATACCAATCAACACCTTAGAGGTAGTACTATTGTAATCTACTAAAATGCATAAGCTACTAAACAAATATCACCCTGTCGCAAGTTTGAACTTGAACTTGGAGATTGTTATATATACATTAAAGGCAAACTATAAACAACGCGAGCAATCAACGGGAGCTACTTTGAACCTTATGCATGCAATGATCATCACTTTGTTTTATATAAATACGCTAACGAACCATAAGTTCTTCAGACTTAGTCTCACCTCCAGCTCCCAAGGTTAGTCACTTGACGACTGCCTCCTGGGTTCTATCCGCTCCTAAAGTTAGTCATACGACTGCTTTAGGTTCCATTCCTTTCCTACCCAACCTGGTACCGATTAGTCACTTGACGACTGCTAGGACCAGGGGTTGCACAACCTCCATAGTAAAGTCTTGACAAGAAGTTTGTCAGAGTGTTGAGAAAGACAAGTGTCTAAGTAGTCAGTTAAAAAGTTTAGTGAAATCTCTTAGTGCTCTTAAATAAAACCCAACCCTTAAGAAAAACTATAAATTATAACACAATTAACAAAAAACTTTATAAACAGTACCTCTCGATCTCAAATCATGCGCGACCTAGTACTCGGTTACAAGTCGCCATCTCTATTACATTTTTGACAACAAGAAACATCGTGAACAGTTCATCGTTAAGTCGTTTCACAATAGACGTCATTGATCTTAGAACCACGTGGTAGAGACGTGCCGTAATTTACGTTAGAAAAATGATAGGTCAAGAAAAACAATTATAATTTAAAAAAAATTCAAAACACGCGCCAGTATTATTTCGCGCGGTTAAATCTTATTATTGGTCAATAAAACTAACATAATTCAAAAAATTTTATTTACAATATAAGGCAGATTTAAATCACGCGGGCGTCATATAATTTATACAGTTAATTATATAGAAATATAAGTCGCCATCTGCCAGCGGACGCCAAAAGCAACAAGTTTATTGAATCCATGTATCGCCACCTACGGGCGGCCAGCGTCACCGCAGACAGACAGACATCTACGGACGGTTGCCGAAGTACCGTCAAATGCCGCCACTAGTTGACAAAGGTCAGGATAGAACCGCATGGGGGCGACCAAGGCCAGGTCCATATCTGCAAGGAAAAAGATAATAAATTAAATACCACTGATTGTTAAATTAAAATGGAGCAATGCAACAGATTTGTATAGGAGAAGGAAACAATGGAGCAAGAAGCAGGAGAAATTAGTGAGGATGACAAGGATACGGAAAATAAAATTATATATGGAACAAGTACTCAAGTAAAATAAGAAACTAAAGAAGAAACAAGCAAAAACAAAAACGGGAGGTGGGATCATAGTCTCAATGTAAATAAAAGTTGTACATAGTGAAACATAAATAAGCATAATATATACCCAAGTGTTATTAAGACAAATATATAGATAAAACACTTAGAAGGTTAAGGAACTATATATAAATAAGCAATACACATAGCATAGTACATAGAAGGAGTTATGAAGAAAAAAGGAACTAGGATAAGTCGTGTTAAGTGAATATTAATGAGAAGATTAGTAAACTATGTATGCAAAATAAATAGGTGAAAATAAGGTGAAGATATTCATAATAAAGCACAAGTAAATGGCCCAGTTGCAGGATTATCGTATTCGAGAAAAGCAAGAAAACTGAGTTGCCATTAAAATTGTGTATTGAGAGTATATACAGGAGGAATATATGTGTATACGAGGAAGTATTATAAAGTAAAGTGTTCTCCGGCCTAAATAAGACTGCAACGAAAGATTATCTTAATGATAAGCAAAGAATTTAGGCATCGGAAAGTGGAGCGTACGGACTGAAATAGCTATACTGACAGTAAGGATGTTAGCAAAAATTTTAGTACCACAGAGGCTCAAAAAGGGCAAAGTTCCCAGGTGAAATGTTACATAAGCACGTGGTTATATAAATAATAATATGATGTCCTATATTTTGTACATAAAGCTAGTCACATAATGAAGCATAGATAGATAAGCATAGAGACATAGATAGATTAACTTATCACTGCCTCGTGATAGATAAGGAAATAATTAAATAACTAGTCATGTAATCATAAGCATGGATATGCAGAGAATAGTGTTCACATAAAGTATGGAAAAAGACTTGCATACATAAGAGAAATAATAAGGGAAAGTTGTTAAGAAGCATACAGAAGTTGAAACAATTGAGGAAATATATAAAGATATGTATATAATACGAGTTTAAAAATAAAGCATACATATATAAGAAAGTAGTAAATACGGAAGACATAGAATAAAGTACAGATTAAGTAAAGAATAAGGAAACCTCAGATATGGGAATGTAATATAAAGAAATTAGAATAGATATAAGCGTACAGAGAAACAATGTATATATATCAGAAAGAAGAATTAAATATCAATTTACCAATTTACCAGATCCTTGTGAGTTTGGTTCAATCATCTCAGAAGGTACAGATGTGCACAGACGCCAGCAGTCCCTCAAGTATTCAGAAACCAGTGCAAATAACTATCCAGGAATAGGTTACGACAGAAGTATCCAAGGTCTACAAGAATCCAGACCTAAAAAGCGAAGAAATGCTTAAGAAAAATATAACAAAAAAAAGCTGAGAAAAGGCCATTACAATCTCAAAAGATATCTAAATATTGTGAGTTATATGGAGTCAGATATAAATTATAACATAACAATGAAAACAGCAGCAACAGGACATGCAGTATCTGGCAGAAACTGAAAATTATTATCAAAAGACGAGACAACAAACATGAATAAAACTAAAGCTAAGCAATAAAATCTAGCGATTTACCTATAGTTGTAGAAAGAAGACGTGAGGATCCAGTAGTTATGATGAAAACCATTCGATGGACAGACTGGGGAAAACTGGAACATATGGTGCCACAGCAGCCAGCAATGACAGTTCGGCTAGACCATAAGCCATTAAGTTCCAGGGACTCTTATTATTCCTATACCATGCTTCCGTAACCTAAAAAAGCTATAATTAGTCTTCACATAACCACTTCCATGTTAAACTAGCAGTAATACACGTCATCTACAGCTTGGAATGGAATAAATAATCATTGATAAAATTTTTCTTGTCAATATTCAAGCCCCACATGGAGTACATGGCGAAAAAGGTCATTTACCCTTACCACGCATTTTTCTAACCTCAAACTCAGTCACGCGAAATGTTTCCAAGAAATTCAAACTCATGCATCAAACACCCTTGGATTAGAGTTTTTATATGCTCTAGCATTTATTCTTATTTTCAAAGAGCCCAAAGATAATGGTTAGAGGAAATACAACACTTACCTTTTCGCTTCAAAGCACCTGCCAAGATTCAAACTTCATAGGCAAATCCCTGGTCACATTGCAAAAACTGCATTCGGCAGAACATAAAACCAACCAAAAGGTGCAAAATCAAACAAATATCTTCGTCATTATATCAATGTAACAAATTTTAATGATAATTTATTTGATCTAGGCGATACACAACGCAAAAAACGCTACCGTACAAATAAATGACGAATTGACGAATAGGACACCACAGCATTTTTTCCCAGAGGTCAAAAAGTTCGAGGTCGACCAATTGACAGGGGTACCAGTCAAAGGAAAAAAACGAAGAAAGCACCAGAACTACTCGGCGAATACTCGTTCAAGTAGAGATGGGGCAGACATATCGATACTCAACAAGGGATACGAAGCAAAGATGGATGCTTTCTCAGTAGTTTTCAAAGGGCGCCATCTAGCCACCAAGAAGTGAGGACAAGCCAGAAGAAAAAAATATTGTAGCGGAAAGTATAAGATACCTTTTATTTATTAATTTTACATATTAGAATAATTGACAGTACGATATTTCATGGAACTAAAATCTGTAAATTTTGTACAGATACACATTTTTCGATTTAGAGACTATAAAAAGTCAGCCGATTTTTGTATAAGTCAACAAGTATTACTGAGTCTAATAAACTGCTATAATTAGAGACATAAAATACAGTTATAAATATTACTCTCATAAACAGGATCGTAATATAATATTAGATGTACAAAATAATTTAACATAATTAATAATTTTTTTATAATTACCTGCAATAGTGGTACTCTAGTTAAATAATAGAGAACAGGAAGGTATTTATGCAAGTTAATAAAAGTCTATATTTAATAGGAGACTATAACTAAATAATATAAAGAGATTCTAGAAAGAAATAAGTCATGTAAACTATTTTTGTAGAATTGTAAATATTACTGAGACAATTTATAAAATGGTGATATTACGGTTATGATAAATGTGGTAATCCAAAGATCAACTTTCATGGGGTGGACGCATCTCATGCAGGCTGAATTAGTCAATACAAGCAAGATATTACAATACATGTATCAATATTTTATAAAGAGTTGATATTGTATCTAAACGTGGATTGACCAATAGGCGTCTATTGGCCAGTCAACGGTAAAGTATAGATATTTCAAATATGCAAAATACTTAGTGGAGAATTCTACATTCTACGCGTTCTCTGTTAATCTAGAATTAGAGTTAAGTATAAAATTTCAAAGAGAGTTTATAAAAATATGTTTCTTTTTTATTTTATGTACCAAGCACCAGTGGATGTCCATACTAGTCTCTCCAGCAGGCTCTTACTTGTGATACCCTCAAACAGTTTAATGGTATGTCAATACTAAGACATATAGACTGCAGTGGAGGCTAGAAGGAGTTACTAAGGATCAGCCTGTTGTTCTCCTATCTCCACCTCAGACACATTAGGAGCCATGGGAAGTACCATAGTTTATTTTGATTGTCGATATTTGAAGATGATATTTGTATGTTGGACAATCAGCACTACTCTGACCTCATGATGGACATCAAGCTTTTGTTTATGTTTGAAGTTTGCTCTGACACAATCAATAATCAATACACTTTTTTTCACTGGATTTTGGGCAGCTGAGAGTGCTGTGCTCTTCTGCACAGTAATCACAATATTCCTTTAGGCTTTTACAGTGGGTAGTTTTGTGATAATACTCCTGACATTTAAAGCATCTCTGGATAGAGATATCTTCATAAACGGGGTGGCGACTCCATTCAATAAACAGTTTTTTGTTGTAAATAATTTTATTAAACAGATTAGGTGAAGCTTCTCCAAATATTGTATATGTATTGTTGTGTCTATTTTCTTTTAGATAGGTAATACCAAAATCCTCATCAGCACCAATAAAACTATTTTGTTCACGAATAAATGGATATTTTGGGTGTGTACCCTTTTTTTATCACGGTCATTCAATTTTTTTTTTATCTTTATATTTTCTGGCCAACTTGCCCCAAGTTTTCAGAAGTAAAAACACATAAAGAAAGATAAATACAAATTTTGTAGAAATAAATAAATTTTTATTAAACATTAAACAGGATTACTGGTTTCGGTCAGCAGGTCATTAATATAGATGAGGAACAGAGTTGGTGAAAGTATTCCGCCCTGAGGCATTCCCGCATTAATGATGAATGTGTCTGACATGTGTCCATCAACCGAAACGTGTAGACATTGGTTCTTAGGGAAACTGGCAAGCCAGCTGCAGAGAGAAGCTGGCAGTCCGAAGGACGGCAGTGTTTGTTGAGCAATTCGTCATGCCAAACTCTGTCAAATATCCAACGAAATCGCTAGAGATTCACCGTAGTTCTCAATTGCCCTACTCTACATATGTCAATATATTTCCGGTCTATCTCTATTTGCGGCAGCCGTATTGGTTAGCGCTAATTATTCTGTTACCCTCGAGCTACATGAGTAGTTGCTGATTGACTACACGTTCCATAATTTTGGAGATTATTGGAAGCAAGGCAATTGGACGATAATTTGAGGGCGTGGTTTTCTTGCCTTTTTTGTAACAGGTTGTACTCGAGCGACTTTCCAAGAAGATGGGTAAATCCCTTTTCGGTAAGACAAAGAACACAGTCTGGAAAAAATGAGTGTTAGTTCGTTGGCGCAGTTCTTTAACACGATGGCAGGTATTCAATCCGATCCTGATACTTTCTGCGTATCTAGCTCTTTGTGGATTTTACGAATGTCACGGTGGTGAAACTTAACCTCTATCATGGTATTGTTGATGTTGGATATGGTGGAGAGAGCCTTGCCATAGGGGTCGTTTAAGGTAGAGTGCCATGAAAACATTTCGGCGAGCATATTTGCTTTTTCCTTAGCTGTAGTCGCCATGAGCCATGCCGCCGCGTTCGTACGTCAAAGGTGGAAGAGGCGTTTTTGTAAAGTTGCCTTTGCTACCGACCAAAAATTTCTGGAGCCACTGAGTATCATCCAAACGATATGGAAGAATACTCACCAAAAACTGGATTTACCACACCCTATGGACACTATGGGCATTGCATACATTTATTTCTGGTTCTTTATTTGTGCTTGTTCTTAGTTTCGTCAATCACACGTTTGCATTCGTTTCTCGCTTCGGTAAAATACCTGCGACTTTCAGGGTTCTGATTTTGCTACCAGTACTTGTAGGCTTGTTGGCTCTCTCGCATCTTTTGTGGAACCAGGGCGTTCCTTTTGACGGTAAATTGGGATGTATGCTTCCATTCCTGAGGCGGTTACTTTCGTAATCTCTTCGCAACAGACTGACTGGTCGTCCAGGTAGAACTCTCTTAGATCATCCCAGTTTGCACAATTTTAATGCCAGTTTTTCGAGGGAATGGTGGATCCTTCTGAAGGAGTGGTAGTTCACAAACCGTTTTAATAAATTTGTGGTCGGAAGTACCTAATGGCGGACCAACTCTAGTAGTGTACTGGTTAGGATTTGTGGTTAGAAAAAGATCCAGGAAGGCGGCAAATTCACCCTTCTCTTATATTCGAGTTGGTTCGCCTACAAGTTGAGTACGCCCGCAGCTGATGGCAAATGCTGCAGCTTTTCTACCTTCGGTGTCGGTCTTGCTGTGATGTTTGAGCCAGTTGGTGTTATGGGCATTGAAATCTTCCAGAACGATTATTTCTGAATTGGGTCGATCTGCATTGAATCAAAGCTACCACCTTTGTGTAAAAAGCTATTTATGATCTTCAGCTGAGAATTGAAGTGCACATAGATGCATCTAAATTTGGGTTAGTTTGGGTTAGGAATTTTATATAGACCTGAACATAAAAGGTGTCATGCAGATGCCTTAAGCAGAAATCCTCCCGATTTTGAATCTGCAGAATCGAGTACATTACCTAGTATCAGTACGCATCTTGTCAATATAAACGAAGATGATTGGATATTAAATGCACACATTTCTGATAAAAAATTAAAATTTATATTCGAAGTATTACAAAGACAACCGAATGATAAAGAAGACCACGAAATCCATAAAAATTATTGTCTCAAACAACATGGACTTTACAAAATAATGCCTGCTGAAGAGAAGTGGTTAGTACCAAGCATTGCTATAGTAGCAAGACGTCAAATACTACTTCGTTTTCATGGCGGAAATGGACGTCTTTCTGAAGATCAAGCTCCTTCAACATTATCAAATTTTATTACTTCCCTGGAATAAAACGGTATGCACAAGGATGCACATATTGTTATTGGTCATGCATGTGTAATAAGCAGTCTGGTGGTAAACAATCCGGATTCCTACATACAATAGAAAAAGTCGTTGAACCCTTCTCCATCAAAGAAGAAAATTGTAGTTGAGGAATTCACGAAAGTTGGTTTTATGAAACCTGTAGTACCATCCATTAAAGTACGGCCGGTAATATTTTTTCTGGCTGGTGTCTCAAGAAGAATTATCTCAGATAATATTAAGCATGTCCTTGATGCAACAGCGACTCCGAATGGCACAATATTGGCATATCTTTCAGCATCAACAAGACAGTTCCACGCGGTCATGGACTTTGACGGCATAACCATCTGTTGTTTGAAGACCAAAAAAAGCATTCCGTATCCAGTGAGCGCAGCGTTCTAAAACCATGAATTACTACGAGCATTTTTTTGCTAAGTTAAATTATAAAAGCATTTAATTGATTATTTTCGAATTTTATTTTGCCGGTGCGTTGCCATTGAAGTCAATTCAATTTATTTCGTCAACAAAAAAAAAACAATAAAATTATTCAAATTTAACTTAACTTATTCTTTTTCAGACGAAAAATGGTATAATGTTTTCTCGATGAAAAGAAATGCCCAAAAACTATGGGAACCTAATACTAGCTCGGACTTTCAACGATTGAAAAGCATACAGGGTATCCGAGTCTTCAACACAGTTATCGTGATATTTTATCACACTGTACTCAGCCTCTTTCAACTTTATATTGATAAAGTTGATCAACTGGAAAAAGTAAGTTTGGTTGTGTAAATCTTTGATATTTTAATTTTTTTTAACTATACACGGTATTCCACAAAAACGGGACAACATAAATAGGCAACTTCATATTTTATATCTGGAACTTAGTCCCCCTAGTTGATGTCGGTTCAGCCCTAGAATATTCTTTTTCGATGGCATTGTAGAAGTATAATTTATTTCCCTATTTTGTTTAAACGATTATTGATCTTTTTAACATCTCGAAGGGAAATTGCAGGCAGTGTATTTGATTTATACAAATATTATACATATATTTTTAATGAGTACCTAAATTGGTAATGTAGAAAATAGTATCAATAATTATAAAAACCTGTTTAAAGTGACGAATTTATGTTTTAAGGCGCGATAAAAAAATTGGGCAGCAACAAAAGATTCCTGATAAATTATTGCAAAAGTAAAAAATTTCATTTGGCAAGTACATAATTAAATAATTTTACCGTGAAAATTATGATGTTCCGTCAACAAAAAATAATCGTTATCACACCTATAAAGTAAAGAACTTTAAAAAATGTTGAGATGCCATTAAATGTCTATTTTTACCTATTATGCCGGTGGAACGAGAAAATCCGCAAAATTAAGGTTTTTCTTTTAAATGAAATTGAAATTTAGGTATTAAGAAGGTAGTCAAAATAACTCAAAAACATTTATTCGCAATTAAATCGTCCTGTGTAATATTGTTTAATTTGCAGAATTTCGAAAACCCTTTTGTCTTTTATCTGATGTTTCTCGGAGCATTCTCTGTACAAATTTTTTTCATGATATCGACGTTGCTACTGACCAACCAGATTTACAACTTATATCAGAAGCATGGCGAATTCACATTACATGATTGCAATCTATTGATGATAAACAGGATATTTAGGTAAGATTAGGCGGTGACAAAATAATAGTAAAGTTAATATAGACAAAATTATTGGATATGCAGCTAAAGAATCCATATCATATAAGATTAAAAAAAAATCCATTTCAATAGGTGAAATGCGTATGCGTAATGCGTAACAAAAGAAAAAATTCCTTTAAAAACTTTTTATTTTTCGTAAATATTGATAGGCATATTAAGGCTAAAAAGAATATAGCTCTGGCAAAACAACATTTCAAAAAAAAAAGTTTATTAAATTCTGTGCTACCTTAAATAAAACCCCGAACACTAGATATATTTGAGACAAGATTAAAGGGTTCTCTGGATGACAAAAGATCTTTGAATGATGATTACTTGAACAATATGACCCTTCGGAAGGGGATATTTCTGTATTTTCCATGGCTATTGTATATTTGTTGAAACCAAATAGGAGGCCAGATATCACCGATAGCTATAGACCACCGATCTATGGAGATCGGTGCTATAGACCCATTGTGCTGTGTCGTCATGCTATCTTAAAACTTTTCAGATAATGATAAAGATCAGATTGGAGTGGATTGTTCCTCTAGTTTCAGGTTGGTGTTCGGAAGGGTATGAGGCCTTGCGAATGCCCAGGCCATTCTAATTTCTGATATTGATATTGCTCTGGATTAACTGTCCTAGCTGTCTTTCTAGATCTTAAATCAGCATAAGATCATGCCAATATTTATAATGTATCTAAGTAACTGATTCAGTTACAGATACCTGTTTCGCACTAATATTCAAAATAATATAAAACAGAATATTATTATCTAAAAATAATAATAGGCTCGGTACTATACAAGCTTATGGGTCCCTTAAGGGTCACCATTGAGCAAAATTTTGTTTAATTTATATATACTAGATATATTCCAAAAATCAAAGCGTATACAAATGACCTTGTAATTTATACGGACGTGGGGGTTTACCAATAATGCAACGAATAATTAATGATACCCAGGTTGAGGTTCATGAATGGCTGCAGAAGAGTGGTCTGACCTGACCTTGCCAGTTGAAAATGCGGGGCATTATGCTTTAGCTACAGTAGTTTTTGAATTATGTCTAAGGGCTGACCCATAACTCTGAGCAATAAACTGTTTTCATGTATTTCGCGATACAACCAGTTATTTGTATCTTCCCTGATTGTCTAGAGGTCTGGATGGTTAGCCTTCACTACGGCGACCCGTGTTCAAACCCTGACGGTTTTTTATTTATTTATTTTTTTAAGGTTTTCTTTATTTTGGGTATGTCTTGGTTTAGTTTGGGTTAGCCCCTGGTTAGTTTCCCTTTCTTGAGCCCCTGTAGCGAGCGAAGGGCCATGCGAAAGGTGAATTTAGGCAACCCACATTACTCCGCTCAGAGTTATGGGTCAGCCCGTAGTTTTGTCGCACATAGCACGGTACATTTTTTTTTATTTGTTTAAAGTGCTTTATTGTCCAAAAAATATTACATGTAACATTTCTTATTGACAAAGCTTTATAAGATGTATACAAAATATAAAACAAAACAAAACGAAGCAAAATCAAAAAGAAGAAAAAAAACAAATGGCAAATATTACCTCCGCAATACACATTATCACAGTACCTGCATTAGTACAGTCTAAATTGTAATGGCTTATTGCAGCCATTTATCACAATAAAACTTTGATAACTCATTATTGGAACACACACTTCATGAGTTAATAATAAAATATAATGAGCCTTCTAGTTCTGCTCGAAAAACTCGTCAACAGAATAGAAAGCTCTCTGCAATAAAGAGCATTTTAAACTTTTACGGAAGGGTTTTAAGTCTCGAATATTTCTAATCCGCAGATCAACATCATTGTATATCTTGATGCCACTGTAAATCAGGGAATTCCTGACAAGGCTGGAATGTGGAATGGGCAAGGGAACATTGCCAATCTGACGTGTACCATATACCAGCTGAGGATTGGGAAATTGATACTTATTTTTATGAATTAGGCAAGCCATTTCCAGAATAAATAAAGATGGGAGGGTCAGAATAGAGTGTAGAGTGCTTGATAAAAAGGGGCTTACAGTGGGTTCTTGGATGCGCATTACAGAGATTTCTAACAGCTCTCTTCTGCAGAACGAAGACAGATTGAAAAAGATTTCGAGAGCAAGCTCCCAGAAGGGCAAGGCATATCTGAGATGTGACTCAATAAGGGCATAATACACGTTACGCGCAACTTCTCCACCAAGCTCTCGAAAGGTAGCCCGAATGCCAATCTTTTATTCAACTTAATGATATGAGTATAGAACTTTAAGTCTTCGTCAATACACAAACCCAGAAACTTAGAAGAGTTCACAGCCTGGATAGTGTTGTCACCAAATATAAGGCCATCAATAGGACAGTTGAAGCCGATGAGGTTAGTTTTAGACATGTTCAAGCAGAGGCGATTGGCGTCACACCACTGCTTAATCCTTCCGAGATCCAACCCAATATCCCGTAGCAGCCGCCCCGGATCCTTGTCGCGCCACAGTACGGTAGTGTCATCTGCAAACAGCGTAAAGCGCCCAGCAATTTCAAGCATAGTCAAATCATTCACATATAATAAAAAAAGGATTGGCCCCAATACAGAACCCTGGGGCACGCCGCATGAAGTACGCTGTCTGCTAGATGACACACCATCTATGTGGACAGACTGCTCCCGGCCACACAGGTAGCTCTCGAACCACCGAAGTGCCGCGCCTCGAATCCCGTAAGCAAAGTTTCCGCAGCAGCACCTCGTGACTCACACAGTCAAAGGCCTTTGACAAGTCACAAAACACTGCCGCAGTCGCCATTCGCCCATTTATACCCTGGAAAACCCCCGACAGAAACTCGAACATTGCATCAGACGTGCTCCTATCAGATCTAAATCCATACTGAAGAGACGATCCTTCACTAGGCGCTCAATAAGCTTAGAGAGAGTAGACAGCAAAGAAATCGGCCTATAATTTGAGGGAGTCAATTGATCACCGCCCTTGTAAAGAGGTATTACTTTAGCTAATTTAAAGCAACATGGAAAGGAACCAGACACAAAAGAGATATTAACAACGTGTGATAGAGCAGCGATGGCCCTATCAGGTAGACTTTCCAGTACCCTAATAGATATTCCATCGTCAGTCGCCGCTTTTTTGTTTTTCATAGAATTTATGGTTTTTCTGATTTCACCGGCACTAGTTGGGATAAAAATATTTAATGTATCAGTCACATTCACATTAGACATATATATTAGGGGGTCGGCGACTGGATGAAGGTCTTTAGTTAGATCATTGCGAATCGAACAGTAGTAATCGTTTAGAGAGTTGGAGTCAATATTTATTTGTGAAGATTTACTTGCTCTATTAGTAATTTCATTGACAATAGCCCATGATTCGCCTTGTTTATTTTTAGAATCAGAAAAACGTTTGGAATAATACAGTTTTTTGGCATTGCGAATGACGATTCTGTAGGTTCTCCTGTACAAGGAGTAATAAGACTGGAGCATCATGCTGTCAGGATACGCTTTCCTGAGGCTGTTTAAAAATCTCAGATTTAAGGCAGAAGTGCGTATCCCTCGTGTTAGCCATCTTCTTCTGTCTTTGCGCCTTGGCTTCAAATGAAGGACAGGAAAAGCGTTGTTGACAATATTTGCCAAAGCACCGTGGAAAGCTCCCAGAGGATCAGCCCCTCGCATAACAGAATACCAGTTGAAAGATTCACACAAGTCACGAAATTGTTGAAAGTTATGACTGCTATAAACTCTGCCAAACCTCCTGCCCTCAAAGAACCGAAAGCAATTCATAGGAATTATGGCCAGAATGGCATTATGATCCGAGAGATTGGGATTAAACACCTCGCGGCAGACATTCTCTTGTATGTTAGAAGCGATGTAGTCTATGGTTGTAGAGGATATTTTAGTCACACGAGTCGAGCTGTGAACATGCATGTGAAGATCAAAGGAGTCAAACAAGTTGGACAGCCTCAAGGTAGACCTGCTATCTTTATTTTCAAAATCTATGTTTAGGTCACCAGCAAGTATAATCTTATGATTTACAGGGAATCGAGAAAGAAGGAATTCGAGCCTTTCTAAGAACACGTCCAAATCACTGCTCGGTGAACGGTAGATACACACAATAAAACATCGAACTTTAACCGAATGAATAATAGAAAATTCAAAATTTTTTTCAATAAGTAGATTATCAAATTTATCCACACCACTAAATCGCCCAGAAGCACACTCATCCACCAGCGCAACAGTGCCACCATGTTCATGACTTGATCTGCCGAATTTCGAAATTACAAAATAGCCCGGGACATGGAGAGGTTCTTCAGGCTTCAACCAATGCTCTGTCAACAAAACTATGTTAGGAAATTTTAAACTTTTAAGGATTATAAAAAGGTCGTCACTTTTATTACGAATAGATTGAATATTTATGAGCATTAATGATATGCTCGTGTCAGAGTTTTTTAGTCTAAAAAAGGACCTCGTTCGGTATTGTTACCACCCCGATCTGACAAGCCTTGACTATTATTTGTAACATTAGCAGTGCAGGTAGTGTCACAATATCTAATACAGGACGAAACGAATACACTTTTCAAAGTACAACTGAACTCTACATAAGAAAAAATATTTTTACAAAGAGACTTCCTTGACAGCCTATATCTACCATTTACAATATTGTTATCTAAAATTCTTATAGACGCATTTTGACATGCAAGAAACTTTTTACATAATGACACAAACCTAAAATATTCATTATTATTTATACTTGAATATGTCAAAGAAAAAACAAGATTAGTATACTTTCCAATGGAAAATAGTTTATTTAATTGGTAAAAGTTACTGTTACTAATGAAGTCCAGACCAATACACGCTATAACATTATCGTTAGGTCCAAAATTGGTTGTTAATTGAAAAATTCCGTTTGCCAATTGGTGGACAGAATAACCAGGATGGCATTCTCCATAAATGGAATAGTCCCAAGAGTACGAAAACTTAGATAACTCACCGGCAACTCCTCTTGCACTACTGTCACCAAAGACCAGGATATTTCTTTTATTAACACTGGATATAGACTGCTTAAAAACGGGTTGATCTACGCGCCGTGAAACTGGAGATTTGGATTTTTGTTGTTTTGGTGATCGGTTTAGAACCATATGTGGGTCTATGACAGATAGTTCGTCAAATAACGAACTTGCAACCTCTTCCAAGCCATTACTGCTTATAGGGGCAGATCTATCCAGATTGCTTGAGAGGTGGTGTGAATCAGCCAGGAGTTGCTTCAAGCCCTCCAGTTCCTTCGAGAGGAATTCGTTCTCATGGTCAAGGGTCTCGATAGTGATGAGCATTCGCCGTTCACGCCCTTTAAGGTCGGATAACTCATCCATGGTTTTATGCAGCTCCGCTTTAAGTGATCGATGACGGTCGTCGGAAGGTATTAGTGTACTGTCAGTTTCTACATTGGGCATTGAAGTTCCAATGTCTCTCACGCTTGGCGCGGTTTGGCAATGATTATCACGGAGCAAAAATAGATTTCCCATGACTGTTTGAGTTGACGAAGAAACCAACTCTTTTGGTATGTTTAGAGCACCATGGTCTATTGGTTCCTTGCTCAGTTCGGCAATTCTTCGCTTTAGCTCGCAATTCTCATCCACCAATTGTTGTTCCATGGATTCTGCCTCATAAAGAAGGGTTTGTTTTTCCCGTTTAAGGGTGTCAACAAATTTTGACTTATCATTCAGGTCAGTGTTGAGCTCATTAATTATTTGTGTTAAGCTAGAAACTAGCTCAGACTCCGAATCAGTAGCTACATCTGAGCACTGCGTGGAACATAATATTAGGTTATCCCTAATTATTGTAACATCATTCTTAAGCCTTGATCGGCAGCTTTTATGATAGATAGTGTGACATCCTATACAAATCCAATTATTTTGTGCTTTGTTTTTACAGCACTTAAACGTTAAAGCCATTTTCCACGTTCCAGTTACGAGAATGTGAGCGCAAGTTTGCAGTCCATAGTTCCAAAGTCAAAACAAAAGGCAAGACAAAACAATTCCGAACTCAACACACTCTAGATAAACGAGCTCAGTTGGGCAAGAAAACATTTATTTACAATAATTCAGGTCGGTGCACCGCAAAAAGTTTAATCTTCGCTACGATTGATAAGCGAATTAAAGTTTAAATGCCAAGTTTTTGTTGGAATCCATCAAAAATAGAAGGCAGTACATAATCAAGGATTTGCAAATCACGGCTGTTCCACTCATCTAGTTGGTCCCAAAACAACAACATAGGTGCATAAAAGGCCGACAAGCACTTAGCGAAATTTTCGCATTTTATGGCTTAGTATAACACTACAAAATTTACCGAAATTCGCGAGCTCATTTTAAACACACATTTTAAACGTTTTGAGACAACAACGTGATAGAAGTGAAAATTCCTTTACCGATTCCATTTTCAGCATGTAGTTTATTGCGGTTTTATCGATTAGTTTCCATGCACTCATAGTCTAAGGTTATTCTGTTTATGTCGTTGCCTATATTAAGTTGTGTTTTTTTTTTTATTTGATGGTTGAAGCAGTGTATTACTATCGCGGTCTCTTTTGCTCTCTATTCAGTATAGGCGAGTCCAAAGAGAGACAGAAAGATGAAAAGCGTACTTGGAATAGTCCGAATCAAACGCGATGTGTGTGAGCCATACGTATTACGTATATGGTGTCACATTAGATGGTGTGAGCCTAATTGGTCGATGACGAGATTACGGAGGGCGGAGGCAATACCTCCTACAACTGGTATTGGCGGAGGGCTATGGTGAAACCAAAGAAGTATTCACCAGAGACAAGTCTGTCTGTATTCACTTCAAAAAATTTAAGTAGAACCAGTGGCGTAACTAGAGTGGACCAGGACGGCCCGTCCCCTCCAGACGACACCCTGCCGCCACCAGTATCCGCGAGAAACAAAATGTACTCTGTCAGACAACCCAAGTGCGAACCGCGAACGGCACGACAAATTAATGAATTTAGTTTTCTTAAAAATATTTTTTAGTTTATCTGTAAATTTGCAACACGTTTTTCCTATTGAAGTTAAAAGTAAAGACCTAGCACCGAAGAGTCGTGTTACAAAGCCCGGCTACGGTAGTGGGGTCGTAGAGCGCCACCAGTTTTCCCCAACTAAACTGAAAAAGCTCCACTGATGTTGTGCGGGGTGGCTAGGCACCCTTATTAAATCAAAGGAACAACTTAACAAGAAAACAATCTATAATTTAAGGAACAATCTATTTGGTACTAAGTCTTTTTTTTAACACAGCAACAATACTACAGTAAAACTTTTGACTATTTAAATGCAAAGGAAGTCAAATGACTATTAAAGTAATTGATAAATAGAGTACAATATGGAGATTGTACGGAGACCAATTCTGTTGTTAACACTCGGTACCGTATGCCTTACAACTAACTGCTTTAAACTCTACAATCCGAAGTGATCACTTTGATTTTACCTAAGCTAATTACATATATGTATCCTGCGCTAGTAGCTGCACCAATTATAAATATAGCAATAATAGTAGGTAGTAATAAATGGCCACAACAATTAAATCAACTGACCCGATAAATGAATTAAAAAAGATTATAGATTATAGCTCGACTGTCAATGCTTGATTTATATTAAAAAAAGGAAAATTAAGAGCAGTTATATTAATCGTCAGATAAACAAATAATTAAATGAAAAATAAAATTAATGAGAGCTATCTTAGAGCTTGGCGATCAATGCTTGATTTATATCAAAGAAATAAGAGCGATTCTATCAGTTGGACAGAAAAATAAATGTATAAATAAACATAAGCCTCTGTACGATACCACTTAGATCCGAGCTCTGGTGGCGGCGCCGGGCACCTGTTGGTACTGCTATGGCACTGGCCCCGAGGGTAGAACCAGCAGAGGACTCGGCAGTAATATTGGTCCGGAGATAGGACTTAACCAGATGATTGAATTGGCCCGGAGATAGGACTTGTAGCCCGGTAATAGAACCCTCGCTAGTGTGTGAGGGTTGCTAGAGAGTCGACGGTCTCGGTTTAGTAGGAAGAGCTCGGAAGCTTCTAGTGCAGTAGTTAAATCCCGATAAATCGGTCGTGTCAAAACACCAACAGAAACCAACACAATATATCTCAAAGAAAGGGTAGTATTAAATCACAATCCTAAATATGGAGCCTCTATGACTGCACTAACGCAAAAAGCTTCTCTTCTCACCGAAAGGTATTTCTAGAAGAACTCTCTATTCGTTTCAGTCAATTTGCCTTTCTCCTTCCACGAGATTAGGAACTACGTCAGATCAGCAGGAAGTGATGAGCTGAAAAATGCCAAATGATTCGATACAAGGAATAATTCTAAGACAATAAACGACTTAGTTTTCGTTTATTATGATGGTAAAACGACGGCGGGAGCCACAATTAATGCGCTGAAATTAAATTGTTCAAGAAATACTAGAAAATGTTCCCAAACGAAGTGAAAAAAATTTAAAAATCGAAATCGACAGCAGTAATTATGGGAAATAGCCCATTCCTACTACCCAATGCTGCCAATCGAATATTACTAAAAGTTACAACCGGACGCGTCGAAAGATATGAGATTCCCAGCCAGGCAGCGGTACTAAAAAGTTATGAAAAATCAGCCGGAGAACGAAATAAAGCAACCGGGAGTCCCAAAAAGTTATGAAATATTCTAACCGAAAATAAAATATGAATTTGACGGATCTAATGAGACTTACGTTAGGCTTTATTAACACAATTCTTAAAAATATAGATCGGTTTGCTGGCTGTTCTACGGTAATGTAATATAAATCAAGCTAAGTTATATTAATAACATAATATCCTATTTTAGTGACTTGATCAAACATAAGCGATCTGTGGTTTGTTTATCACCTAAAATAAATATAGTCACAAAGTGTTTGAGGGCTACATAAGAGAAAGGGAGGATCAAACTAGTTACACAAAGCCACTACAGTATTATAAAAGCTAATACAAATTTATCGTTAACCTATATTTAGGATAAAATTAATTTACACTAATAATGCGGCAATTTTAAGCTTATTGACAGCAAATCGAGTCAATAAATTTAGAATCAATTAACCGAAGAGTATTGACCTCTTATCAATAATTCTCACCGCAAAATACAGCGTTTTTTCGCTAAATGCAGTGTATAAAATGAAATTTAAAAATATTTTACAGCGGCAAAATCGGACTGTTACAAATTTATTGTAAAAAGAATATAATACGTAGATTTTGGAAGCAGGAATCGCGAAACTAACCTAATTATTTATTGTTTTATTATCTTAACATTATGCTAAAGTTCCTAATGCATAATTTCGTTTCGCGTTTATTTTTTGTTATAATCTCTAGGAGGTAGGGCATTAGTTACACTGCTAAAAAATACAATTTTTTAAAGGCTCAAAATGAATGTTTTTGGGTGTGGCATCCGTAAAAAATTTGCCTCCGGTGGCGAGCTTCTTCTGTAAATGCTTTATTGGCGAAAGCAATTTGGATACTCGTAGGAAATATCCTGCGGTTAAGTCCTTGGTCAAAATAGTTAGTTACTAGCGTCTTCCAACAGCGGTCTGTTTTGAACTTTTCTGTTCGGTTCCACGACGCGACCCGACGTTGGCCGAATCGGCCGAATTACCCATGTCGTCGCGGTACACTGCATTGCTTCCAATGGTTTGGTAGCTCAGTGGCTAGAAAGTGTGTTTGTGATGAGAAGGTTGCTGATTCGATTTTCGTCAGTGCCGAGCTATGTCTTTAATTATTTTTAAGGTTATGTTTGTATAATGTTTTTTTCCTTGATTTTGGGTTAGATTGGGTTAGTTTTGGTTGTTTATAAATAACTTAATTATTGCCGACATTCGGCAAAGGTCGACGAAGGCCACCAGAAAAGTTCAAAACAGACCGCTGTCTGAAGACGCTAGTATAATCTAAATGTGATACTTTTATTATGTGAAAAAGTGACACAATACAACCTTATTCTATGCACGTAAGCCCTAATCATTAGTATTACACTGAATAATATATGGATAATTTCCCATCAGATCCTTTACAGTCATATGGTAGTATGCTATATTAGCCGCTTCTGATTGGTGGATTAAATTAACGATACTTTCACTTTATCTACGGTCGTGTTTTGAAATATGTCGCGCGTGCTTTAAAGGCCCTCTTATACACTTATATCATAATATACTATTTTATTATTTTTTAAGGCTGTTTTTGTTTCCTTTGTATATTTGTGTTAATTTTGTTTGGTTACGCCCCGGAGCGAGCGGAGGTTCATGCGTGACGCGTTAACAGTACTCTAAAGTGACGTTAACCCACCAATCAGAAGCGGCTAATATAGCATAGTGCCATAGGACTGTAAAGGATCGTATTATGCCCATCAGCGAGTACCAAGCGTTTTATTTCATAACAACAAGTTAAGCGACCCTTCGACGGATCTTTAGCCGTTGGAAACTGGAAACAGGAATGAATCCAGATCTGTGTCTAGTAGCGGCACGACAATTATTGAGGCCAATGAAAATAGTAACGACTATTATTGCACTTCACGCATGGCCTTCCGTGCGCTACGGGGGCGCAACCAACAAGAACTAACCGAAACTAACCCAAGGAATGCCCAAATTGAAGAAGAAAATATTTTTACAAACCTTAAAGAAAATTACAAAACACCGATGGGAATCGAACCCGGGCAGCCATATTACAGGCAGAACATCTAACTACTGCGCCACCAGAGCACTTGAAAGCAATTCAATGCACCGTAAAGACATAAGTAAACTGAGGAGCTCAATGGTTGCTCTGCTGGGGCTAGCCGTAAATAGAATACAGCGGCTTTTAAACACATGCTTTACTGCACGTGCATGCTTCCACAATCTTTTTGCAAGTAATGGGACTGGACTTGTTTGATGTGCATTTATTTTTTGTGCCAAAACTTTTTTTTTTAAATCTGAAAAGTTTCGATATATCAATGCCAACAACTTATGGAAAAAATTCATAACCCTTATCAATAGACCCCTTTTTTGGAAAAAAATTGAAAAACATTACTCAAGTACTTATTATCAAGGTTATACCACATATTCAAAATAGCTTACAATTAGAGAGAGATAAAAGGCACTGCATGATCACATATCCTGAGATACTGCGCATGCTTCGATGCGCGTCCTGTCTCGTATGTGGCGCAGCGGCGCTAGTCACATTTATTTTGTCTGCGCGCTTAAGGCCTCTTTCAGACGATACGGATTTTAGCCGGTCCGGTTTTATTGGTCTTAACGTGAGTGGTGTATTAAAACCTTGTGACAATTAGTTTAATGCACTATTGGACTACACGTTAAAACCAATAAATCGGACCGGCTAAAATCCGTATCGTCTGAAAGAGGCGTAACAGCAGCAAGATTCGTGTTAATACTATATGTACAAGTTATAGAAATTCTATTTGCACTTTCTTATTTTAATGTCATTCTACTTTGCCAGCGGTGAGCAATGTTTCCTATACACAGCTGATAATATTTGAGAGCCTCAGAGCGCAATACTATCACCAACTCTATTCCTCATCTATATTAATGACCTGCTGACCAAAACGAATAATCCTGTCTACATTTTTGCGGCTGACAGTACCCTTGTCTCCCACTTTAGATCAGAAAAACCATTACCAGCAACAGAGACTCATCACCGCAGACAAAAGCAGATCACAGCAATTAATCCAGACCTGGAGAAAGTTCAAGCTTGGGGCGACCGAAATTTGGTCCAGTTCAATTCAGCAAAGACCCAAGCAGCCGCGTTTACCAAGAGGGCCAATACAGCGGGCCCTGACATCATTATGGCAGGATTGACCCTTCCTTCATCCACTTTTTAAAAAATAGTTGCACTGTTCAGTCTCCTATTTGCAATGCCGATGACATACCAAGTTAATTATGAAAACACGCAAACAGAAATACAAAAGTGCCTTCAAGGTAGAAATAGCTTCTAAAGCCAAAGCTAAATTGATGGCTCCTGATCTATGGGGAAAAGGAGTCGTCGTTAACCATTTTCTTCATCTAAGACGAAAACCGCTATGGCGGGAGAATCGAATAGAGACCAGACAGCAAACAAAGTAAGAATTATTCATCAAAACATCCAATGTATCCGTAATAAGACAGAAAATGTTGAACTATTCCTATACACACTCTGCTTGAAGAGCAGGAGATACTTTGTTTCACCGAGCACTGGATGAAACCAGATGAAGTAGATTTTATTAAAATAAACGGATATCAACTGACATCCTCATACTGCAGAACAAGCATGGTGCATGGCGGTGCATGTATTTTTGTCAATGAAAGTGTGGAGGATATTGAAAATCTGGACTTAACAGAATATAACGTGGAGGGTCACATAGAGCTATGCGCAGTCATGAGTAGAAAGGAAAAAACTGATTATCACTTGTATATATTGCACCTGTCTTGGTGACTTTGAAATTTTTATTAATATGTTGGAACTTGTTTGTCAATATGTATTTAGTATGTACAAAAACTACAGGGTCATGTTTTGTGGTGATTTTAATGTAGATTTTCTAAACGAGTATACAGAAAAGTCAACACTTTTGGATGTTTTTCACTCCTTTAACTTTCAGCATACAATTTTTGAAGCTACACGAGTCTCTAAGACGAAATCCTCTCTGTTAGATAATATTTTCGTTAATTTCCCTAGTTTTACAGATAACAAAATTATAATTTCCGGTCTCTCCCATCATTTCGCCCAAGGAATATCAACAGAACACATCAATGATATAAGAGAAAACAAAAGTAAGTCAAGATTCATGAGAAAATTCTCACCAGAGCGTATAAAACAGTTCCGTGATGTTATACAAGACTGGGGATGGGACGTCCGTCGTATCGGAAATGGGAAATGTGGATGATGCATACAACCTCTTTTTGAGCATAATTACAAATAAAATTAACTTAGTTTTTCCCAAAAAACATGTCAGGTTTACAAAAGAGAGTAGGTCTTGGATAACAACTGGTATTAAAACATCAGCAGGAAAAAAACGTCAACTCTATAAAGACTTTCTAACAGGTCAGGTAAGTGAACAGTTTTATAAAAAATACTGTCTCATTTTAAAGAAAAAGCAAACATTTTGTCAAACCAACAATATATCTTAGAATCGGAAAATAGAACAAAGGGCACCTGGACTTTGATAAAAAAAAAATATAACTAACCAGAAAGCAATCACACAATCCCCCATAGTTGAAAACTTTCCTTCTCATTCAGCTGAAAATATTTTAAATCAGATCAACACATTCTTCTTAAACATTTGTCCTAACCAGAATCAGACGGTGATGAATGACCTAAGCAACTTTCCAAACTGTGATAAATCAATATTCCTTGAACCCGTCACTCGTCATGAGGTTATTAAATACATCAAAAAATCAGTTGATGAAATACCGGTTAAACTATTGAGGGAGGCAGCTGAATTGGTGGCTGTTCCTCTAACGCATGTTATAAATTTGTCCTTCCAGACAGGGTGCTATTCCGGAGCGCTGAAGGAGGCCTTGATAAGGCCGATACACAAAAAGGATGCTATGGATGAAATGGGTAATTATAGGCCTATCTCGCTGTTGTCAAATATCAATAAAGTTTTTGAAAGCCTCCTAAACTCTCGACTTCTAAATTTTTTTGATAAAAATGATATAGTTACGCAGGAACAAAATGGATTTTTAAAAGGAAGGTCAACGGTGAGAGCGGTCTACCAAGTACTGCAGCAAATTCTGAACTTGCTAAATAATAAAAAAAAACAGCGATGACAGTGTGTTTGGACTTATCAAAGGCCTTCGACAGCGTGTCCCACGACATTCTCTGCTGCAAACTGGAGAGGTGTGGGATAAGAGGGTCTGCTCTGATGCTGCTGAGGTCTTACCTCACAGATCGGAGACAGTGCTTTGTAAACTATGATAAAAATGGTAGTACCATAAAATTAAATTTTGGTACAATTGCAGGGGGAGTGCCGCAGAGGTCAATTCTGGGCCCCCTCTTGTACATTGTCTATGTGAATGACCTTATACAGGTAAATAACAGGCTAATTATGTATGCTGATGACACCTCCATGGTCTGTGATGGCGAGTGTGTGAATGAGTGTTCACAGGAGGTCGTGAACGGTTTGAATGCTTTGAGTGCATGGTTTACAAAAAATAATCTACTGCTTAATATTTCCAAGACTCAAGTCATCAACTTTGCATTTAGCCCGAATAACCCGGTTTCAATTCAGTACAATGACACTGAATTGAGAACTCAAGACAGAGTTACATTTTTGGGAGTAGTAGTGGATCAAAGACTAACTTGGGTGCATCATGTGGAGAAAGTGGCACGTGACATGAGTAGATACTGATATGCTCTGAGAGTGATAACAAATACAATTGGCCCACCTACAGCCCTTCAAGCATATCATGCATATGTTCATTCGCGATTGACATATGGCCTCTTACTGTGGGGAAATTCTGGATTTTCAAATCGTGCTTTCATAATTCAAAAAAGGTGTCTCCGAACGATTTTTAAGATTGACAGAAGAACAACTTGCAAAGACACTTTCATATCACAAAGTATTCTAACTCTATACAGTTTATACATTTTCTAGAATGTGTTAAATTCATACTTAATAATAACTCTTTATTCTTGTGGAACAGATTTCCTATTGTCTTTAGGCAGGAGAGACGGACATACATAATATCAAAGTTGAAGGAGTTTTTGCTTAAAAGAGCATACTACTCCACGTATGAATTTTTTAATGATGGAGATGTTGGATCCATGGCATGACCTGTAGTTTTTTAGTTTTTTAGTTTTTTTGATTTCGTACTGTTCTACATATTATGTTCATCCTTTTTTCTCGTTTTCTTTTTTTCTTTTTTTAACTGTTAAGCATAGCAATCTTGCAAAAACTTTTAATACTCTCTTGTATTTTTATTTTATTGTATTACTTTTTTATTACTTTTTTTTAATGATTGACACGATCTATGCCCAAGGGTAAAATAAAAATGTAATTTTTCTTATGGATCAAATAAACTTCTATCTATCTAGCTAATTATGTTTTTAGGTTTTTGCCAACATTACTACTGGTCTTGGCTCTTACACGGATTGGCTTGTACGACAACTCTCCACATACAGTAAAAACGAGGAACGCGTGTATACCAATTTGCCAACAGTACTGGTGGTTTACTCTTCTGCAAATTAATTTTTTACTGCCATTTCATAAAGTTGTAAGTACGTATAATTGAAATTTGTTAGATAATAAACAATGGATACTCTGAAATTTTTATATTAAGGCCCAGATAAACCCACACCAGATGCAAAAGATCGGCAAATTCCTCGTCAGCCAACTTTAACCTTGACGTGGCGGTTATACGCGGCCTGCACCAAATTATCTGGGTATGATTAAAGAATTGTTCTTCAAAATTAAAATAGTTGGTCTGCACCAATTAAATGAAAACGTATTTTGTTGGTGGACTGGTTCAGGAAAAATAAAACTTTGCAATAGCCA